>JANJGK010000010.1:14762510-14764417 GCA_039081455.1 Macrobrachium rosenbergii | reverse complement strand
TCTTCTAGCTCACATGACAAGAGTCAGCAATTTCATTTGCAGTAACTTGCTTTCAAATTGATTTTTTCGCAATTCTCTCTCTCTCTCTCTCTCTCTCTCTCTCTCTCTCTCTCTCTCTCTCTCTCTCTCTTCCATGCTGCTTTACACAAGACAATAGCATTTAAGGATCAGTAAAAAAGGAGAGACATTAATGGCAATGACCCCTTACAAGACAACAAGGGACGCAATTAATCCATTAACTGCTAACAGGAATAGTTGGAAACCACGCAATAAATAAACTGTAAAAAAAAAAAAATGTAAGACCGAAGAAAGGAGCGACAGATAGAAAGACAGTGAGGTAAGAGTTTATATTAAACCCAGAAACTATATCATATTCTCGGGGAATAAATGGTTATGGAATCGACACACCCGAGAAAAAATAATAGGAAATAAAGAAAAAACATGAGAGATTTGGGTTTTCACGTTCTTTCTGTGCCACGTGCTGTGAAACCTAGGAATTATAATAAAGCGGTATTTTATCACTATTTAATCAACTTAAGCTAACTCTATTGTTGACCACTTTTTATGCATAGGTTGGACTATTAAGAATTCCAGTGCAAAGGCCATGCACTACCGAGATATTCCATTTATCCGCTGTTACATAGTAGCTGATTCATGATTTTAGTAGTTTTCTCAAAATTCTGATAAAATGCAGATTTGATCAAATTTTCAGAATCATTCTTTGTTACCTAAGAACATAAGGCTGGGGCTATCTGTTGACAACTCTGATTTTGAGACTTTCATTAAAGCAAGAAATGCAGAATTATCGCTAGCAATAAAAAGCCCCACAGGATGTAAAAAAAAGAAAAAAGGTGATTCAAACATCTAACTATACTAATCATAAGAATTTGTCTGCATTAGCACTCGTTCGAGGCTCTTATTTAAAATTATAAATCTATGGGGTTATCGACGTTAAAGCTACTCGCAAATGCTTACTATCATTGCCTCTCGGGAGATTTTATTAGGATCATCCTCGGTACTCATGCTAGCTATGGTTTGATTTTTTTTTTTTTTTTTATTTCCTTAATCTACATTAGTAAACGGTAAATCGAGGTTTACCTCGAGAGCAATTGTTACCAGAAAAGTGTTTACCCTTTTGTTATCTACATCCAAAACGATATAGTACATACCTGCTTCCTTCCACATTCCTTTCAGTTTTCATTGAATAAGATGAAAGCTGAATGAGGGAATATCGTAAAGTAGCATTGTTATGATACATACTTTTTTTAGCTTATCTTAGATAGATAACATCTTTATTCCGACACTCATCTGGTAATGACGAAGTCCTAAAGAATGTGAAATTCATTCAAGAAATATTCAACATTCAAGTGAACCAAGATTAGCTCAAGTGGACAAAAAAAAACAAAAAAAAAAAAAACAAAAAATGGAAAGAAGACTGATAATATGGTTAGGCTTAGGGCAAAAAAGATACACCCATATGTCCTACCGTGAAGACAATGATGAAGTTCTTGATTTGCTGAAAGTGACATACGGTTAGGTTGGCTGAGGTATACTGAGATAATATTTAGCCATAATCAAATGTCTTGTTTCTCTGCACTGTTTTACACTAGAAAAACAATTAGGTCATAATTAATAACTTACAACCTACCGAAAAAGTAGTCCTGTATATGTAAACAGCTTTTACAGTATAGTATCCATTGGAGGACATTGAGTGTTCGTTAAAATATAATTCATGGTATTCTTATCTGTTGACGTAACGCTGCAATGGAGGGAAATATAGGAGCACGGTATTCTTACTTACAAAAAAGTTATGCAAGTCCAAGGAAAGATTAGAGACATATGACAATCTTTAATATCAGTATTTAAATAGCTATGAAAATTTTACCATGAAAAGTAGTTAAATTAAC
>JANJGK010000010.1:14752510-14757510 GCA_039081455.1 Macrobrachium rosenbergii | reverse complement strand
CAATATAAATACCTTAGATCACTCTTACAAAATGTATACACTTCTTGGGTGAGTTTAACAAAACTTTAACAAACAGGAGAGCAGCCAGTATAACAACCTTATACATGAATGGTAATTTGAGAGAGAGAGGGAAACAGCCTATTTCCAGCAACCCTTTTGGCTAACTGACTCTTTCTCAATTAACACTCCTCTTTTATCTTCAAGCCCTCCCAGAATACTCAAAGAATACATATAGGAAATTCACGGATCACCTTATTCCGTATTCTATAGAACACAAAGAATACACAGAGAATTCTAAGGCTCAGAAGGAAATATGTCAGAGCTCTTATCAATGATTGACATCATCCGCTCACTCAAACCACCTGAGCAAATAAAAGGAGGTATTTGCAACTAAAACTGGCTCCCTGTCAGCATGTCAACTTTACTCTCTCTCTGTTCCTCATTCCATTACTCAGATTATGGAAACATATAATAAGCATGGGGAAAGACAATGATTTCAGAATAGGCACACAGAACAAAAGTGTAACAGGCAATTTTCCGATAGCTGTCAACTCATGTCAGAGATAAGACAAGAGGACCTTTGCCTGACTTCCTTCACACCAACCACCTGTGCAAATACAGAAAGCAGAAAGTGATAATGGTTCTCCCTCACTCTCCACAGCTTCAACACTCAGTACTCGTATTAATATACTGCACAATATATTAAACAAATGGAAAAAAAAACATATCAAGACATTTTAAGATTACATGATACACAATTTATCTGTAAGAAAAAGACATTTTAAAATCATATCATCACAACAAATGACGAATCTGCAAGCAAAACATCAAAATTTTCACAGACACACATATGATATTTGTAGAATGGTTTTATATATTATATCACCTAATAATAAATATATATATATATATATATATATATATATATATATATATATATATATATATATATATATATATATATATATATATATATATGCTGCCAGCCAATATCCATATAGATTATCAATTTCTTAATATCTTTTTTACAGGTTCTCCCCTAAAACAAAATACCTGTCAGAAACTCCTTCCACAACTGTGGTTAGTGGATGGAGACTGAGATACCTCTATGCTGCCGAACAGGGCAAAAATTGAATGTCAACATATACATACATACCATCCCTTGATTTTGATATGTAGTTCTTGAACTGGAACAGACCAATTCACAATTTGATAAAACAGCATTAATCTTATTTTCTTCGTTTTTGCCAAATGGATGCTTTGAAATTTCCATTACCAAAATTAGGACAAAATGGTCAGACGACATAAATAAACTTATGTCTCGTTTTCCTGGCATTATTCGGAAGATTTTTCTGTCAAAAACATTGACAGAAAATGCAGGGTATGGACGGAAGCAATTCTGCCCCACGCCAGCCAGTATTCGAATTTAGTAAAGAAGTAAAAATGATTAAGAAATATATGGAACCACTGACACTAACAGCGTCACTAGAAAAAACGCACGTCATTCTCGCCCTTGAAGAAATAAAGAACGAATCTAGGAGAAATCATGTGAAATGGGAAGGATGTAAAATGAATAAAATCGGCACACTGGGTTCCTCGCAGTGAAAGGCACTTGGCTATAACCAGTCCCTTGGGAACACGAGGAGGCGTAGAGAGAATAATGAGCTCAGGGAAACGGGTCCGAAAAGAAAGGCATTGAGATGCGTCGACTGACAGATTTAACTTCTCTTGGAAACCTTTGGTTCACAGATATATTTCTGGGTGAAGTATGCAGACGAGAGAGAGAGAGAGAGAGAGAGAGAGAGAGAGAGAGAGAGAGAGAGAGAGAGAGAGAGAGAGAGAGAGAGAGAGAGAGAGGTTGAAGGCGAGAACTTTTGCAATTTTTTGCTAACTGTAGAATCTCATGATGATGTCTTGGAGAAAAAAATTTAATTTTTATACAATCGGCCTGATGCACACACACACACACACATATATATATATATATATATATATATATATATATATATATATATATATATATATATATATATATATGTGTGTGTGTGTGTGTGTATATATAATATATATATAATATATATATATATATATATATATATATATATATATATATATATATATATATATATATATATATATATATATAATGTGTATATATATGCATGTGTGTATATAATATATATATATATATATATATATATATATATATATATATATATATATATATATATATATATATAAATATTTATATATATATATATATATATATATATATACATACATATATACATATATACATATATACATATATACATATATACATATATACATATATACATATATACATATATACATATATACATATATACATATATACATATATACATATATACATATATACATATATATATATATATATATATATATATATATATATATATATATATATATATATATATATATATATATATATATATATATATATATATATACATATTCATCTTTCGCGCCCCGGCCTAAATATTGTGGACTCGATAGTAAAGTGAGAGTGAGCTTAACTACTAAGCTAACAGAAGATACAGAAGTTGATTTCGACTCTGCTGCCAATATCTCTGTCGAATTTAAGTTTTGTAAATAATGATGATGTCAACCCATCAGCAACATTATAGTTCAGTGCTAAACCTGTAACACCTGGCTATTCTATAATAACTGTCACTAATTCACACGTGACAATTTATGCTCTTATATTAGGTCACAAATTCAATTTAATAACAATTCATTCTACCTTGGGAATAAATTATACCTAAAGGGAATTCTATAAGATAAGCCAATCATTTCCATGTTCTTTTAAGTTTACCAAGTCACGTATTTACTATATTTCCGAATTAAACCTCATATTTCCAGACACTAGAATTATAATTACGTGAAAAGTTGCTCAGTAACGAGAACATGTCTAATCAAAGTAAACTGCATCAACCTTATTTCCTATTGTTTCAACCTAGTTTCAATTCCACGACACTGAAATTCTCAAATATATGTTCTAACAACTTTTTTCCATTAAAAAAAAATAAAATAAAATAAAACCGTAGCATAAACAACCAAGTATAAAAAATGCCCCGAAGTTTCTCCGGCGCAATTGAGTTTTCTGTACTTCGTATAATCAAGGCCACCAGTGGTGGTCTGGCCTATATCGTTGCCAGACGCACGATTGTGGCTAACTTTAACCTTAAATGAAATAAAAAAAAAATACTGAGGCTAGAGGGATGCAATTTGGTATGAGATCAGTAGTTTTTAAGATCTGAGAGCGGATAGAAGTGTGTACAGTAAAAAGTGTGGACGGACAAACAAAGCCGGCACAATAGTTTTCTTTTCAGAAAAGTAAAAGGAGATACTCCATATTCGGACAGATTTCATTCTATTTCAACAATGCCTCAATGAGGATCTTATTAATTAACGCAAGTAGTTCGATTTCATTCCTTCATAAACTTTATTACTAAGACCGGATGAGTCAATGTCCCAATGAAATAGAGTCTGGATGATTTGGTTCAGAAATTATACTTGTCCATTAAAAAGTCAGTTCCACGTAAATTTCCCGGTATTTTAAAACCAACAATTAATAGCAAAGTACGAGCAGCATTACTTCACATCACAGGTGAATGCTTGGGTCACAGATCAAGTCAGAACAAAACAACCTAAAGTTAAAAATCAGCTATACCAGGAAATTGGAATTTAAATGTGATGTAAGTGCTTGCTGGCATTACCAAATTAATAAGAGCCAAGTTGTACACACAATGAATGAAATTGCTCTCTGGATACGAACCCTTACACTGTTCTAAAACTGGACTACGAGAAGGCGTTCTTCGTGTCAATATCTTTATAACAAAAATAACAACAGCTAAAAAAGTCTCATTTACCTCATTTCTTCCGTGTACCTCCAATTTATTGCCTGTAGTATACGGCATATTCATCTACCACCCATTGTATGATGCCATTTCTTAATCGAATAGATATTCGTTACTATGGTCGTTTTACAGTTCAAATTTACTCACCTTTCCACCAGATTAAAACAACAGAATTTATTACTCTCTTCAGTTTGTAAGATTTACGTTATGTGGTAAACTATCTGAGTAGCCGACACCAAACGATTCAAAGATAAAGTTCTAATGCAGCATTGGTTAACATAATTACAGACATTAATCTCCGAGCGTGAACAATATTATAAATCAAAGACTAGAGTATACCACAACTGAGATGAATTGTTGTCGGATACCAGAAGCTTCCCTTCATTAACAGCAACTGGAGCACTGGAACCCTTATAAGTCCCTTATTCCAACAGCCATTCCAGAGGACCAATAATGTTTGTTGTTTACAATCATTTGGTGATCCCATAAGCAGTCAACTCTCGCCTCCTGATCTCCAGTGACGCACGGAAATATTAAAACGTCCTGGTCAGTTGTCAAGGTGCAGTATAATCTCAAAATTGCTGAGACGACCTCAGCTATATTACGCTGATCTAAATTTCCTTAAAAAGGAGCAGTAATGTGCTTGTGGACATGCAGTATTAAGCTTGTGTCAAGATGGTGCGCCAATACTTCATATGAATCATTCCATCTAAGATTAACTGATCTATCAATTATTTTGAGCGTTTTATTTGCTTCCCACTCGATAGAAAAAGTGATGCTGCATTACCAAATGATAAACATCAAACAAGAGTACATAAATGGACATACTGTATGGTTCGAAAAATTTAGCTTTTTCTGTTTCATCTGTTTTATTCATATTTTAAAAATGATTCCGATTAATAACTCTAAAATTAATTGTTTCGGTTAACCAAGAGACTTTGGAATACAGTGATATCAGATCTCCAATTCGAATTCTTGACAGTGAACTACTTGAAGTATTTCAGTAGGACAAACATAACTGGGATTCCAGCAGTCGAGTTTCCCACTATAGATAAGGTCCTAGTGGTGGGGCCGGTGGTATTACGGATTAAGTTATTT
>JANJGK010000010.1:14745010-14747510 GCA_039081455.1 Macrobrachium rosenbergii | reverse complement strand
GTGTGCCAACCTGCATCGAGTAGAATATTCTGCACTTGCCTTCAACTTAATGGTAATTTTCAACGACTGAATGGAAACGCATTGATTGTTTTTCTATTATTCATCTTGGATGAATTTTTAATAGATTTACCTTCAAAACAACAGGAAATATAACGCTAAACACTGGTAAGACTGACACCTTTTTACACAACAAACTTTACTGTTTACAGAATATATACAGAAAAAAGGGGTTGGGAAGTGAGAGAAGAGAGCGGTGCTGGTATTGATATGGGTATTTATATGGGTATTTAAGACACTGAACTGTATCGTTCTAGTGACTTGCCTTCCGGCACCAGAGGCGAATTTAACCTTATTCACCTCGACACCAAGTTAAATAGTAGGGTCACTAATACTGAAGTGAGGTGGAGCGACTGCAGGCGATTTCAACGTTGTTCATCTCATAATAAAATTATTGCAGCCCTACATGTGGATGGAGAAACTCAAAAGTCATTTGAATATACAGAAATCGGCGCTTTATCTACGTCTCACTGGAAGAGCAAAAAAGGCCGAGCAGTACAGTTCATTTTAGTCCAGGCAGGACAGAGGCTTGGGTCACGGTAATGGCAACGTTGACCTTGTGATTCCACCAGACTAACAATCTTTCTCACATCAGCAGTAATTCATGACCATGTGGGCAACATATTAGCCAGCTTACACATCCAAGAAAATAAAATGCAAAACATGCAAGAGTGTAGAGACCGCAACTTACAGTAATAAACTTTAGGACCTGGCAAATAAGGTTTGGACTGGCATTCTCTGAGAATCGACGATGTCTCCGAACTCGAGTCTATGTGTGTGTGTGTGTATAAACAACTTTCGGTCAAAAAAGATACATGCTGTAAAAGTAAAAGGCAAAAACAGTATGAATAATATGGATAAAAGGGGGACAGAAATCATCCAAAAATGAGTAAAATGAGACAAGGCATGGTTACCTGCCACAAGTATCCTGATAAGTTTGGTAACTCTTTTTATGTTTTGTCTCAGCTTTAAAACAGTATTATTGCCAATGTAACACTACGCTTTCACCGAACAGTATTATAGTTACTGTGACATGTGGGTTTTACTGAAATGTTAACCCATAATTATTGGATCATGCAATGTGAATTCAGGGCATAAATCTACAATATGTCTCATTTTATTGTTTTATCGTGTATTTATTCTGTTCCATTAATAAATTCTCTGTGGCGAGATCCCCTTTCATCAAGTGCATTTTGTGATACCTAACCGATGGTAAGAAATCATGTATCAAAGGACAACTTTCTAAATACCCTGGATATTTTATGATACGAATTTTGCATAAACTACCGTATCACATCTGCCCTAAGTTGTTAAGTTGTAGATGTGAAAATTGTTAACAAAAGGATTCTGGGGATTATAAGACACTGCTATGGCCTGTATGACCTCAGCACGACAGTTAGCTGTGGTCTTAAAGGTACAGGTAATAAATTAATCACCCACATGTACCATAGGCCATAAATGATATATTTGAAGAAACTGGAGTAGGGAGTGGTAAGCAGAGAATCCACAGTAATGAAGGAGTAGCCAAAAGACTCCGGAAATTTTAGTTTTCTTGTCAAAACAGCCTAGACACTGAATTTATATGACGATTTTATTTTCCAGGAATGGTGTACCGCAGCGAGTTCAGAAAGGAAACCAAGATCAATGTGCTCTTGACTGATGAGCATAACTATACTACTTTTAAGTTGATTATTAATATAATCCATTAAAATATTTGCTGGAAAGTAAAATCTGCCATCACATCTCACTTAGGTTTCTGTCAAATGTGACTCTTCAGTGTGATGAACACTGGGATCCTCAACATAAGCTTCTAGCATGAGATGTACACTTACAAACGACTTGGGTAAGGAAAATTGGTAATTTAAAAAAAAAATCTACAGAATTAGGAGGGGAATGGCAAATTAGTAAAAGATACTACATGATTTCAGTAGTATTTGGTGTTAAAGTAACAGCCGGGTTTAATCTCAAAGGGAAACCATAATTATAACTTTTAGCAAAATAATATGTCTGAAGTGAAGCATAACTAAACAACCCATTTCCAGAGTGAAAAGCATTACGAAGGGCAATGTGTGTTGTTCCACAGAAGAAAGATTATCTTGGCCATCAAGGACTTTTCATGTGGCGAAAATGTACAAAAACACACACACACACACAACCACAAGCACACTATAGAATGAAAGGCAACTAGCGAAACTAACATACTTTCGCAGACAATTCCTGCCCCTCGCCAACCCCTGTCGGACATTATATTTCTTGAAATATTCTTGAATGTACTAATAGTTTTTCTCTCAGCTTCAGGTTTGTATATAGTTTCAAATGCATCCGCCTGCGTAAGTGACTCGAGTTATACAGTAGCCATATATTTCACTTTAAGATATTACTTTCACTTGAAATCTGTAATCTATTCTTATTCAGTACATATAAACATTAAGTGCCCCAGCTC
>JANJGK010000010.1:14732510-14735010 GCA_039081455.1 Macrobrachium rosenbergii | reverse complement strand
CAGTAATTCATGGCAATGTGGGCAACGTATTAGCCAACTTGCGCATCCAAGACAATAAAGGGCAAAACATGCAAGAGTGTAGAGACCGCAACTTACAGTAATAACTTTAGGACCTGGCAAATAAGGTTTGGACTGGCATCTCTGAGAATAGACGGTGTCTACGAACTCGATTCTATGTGTGTGTGTATATATAAACAACTTTCGGTCAAAAAAGATACATGCTGTAAAAGTAAAAGGCAAAAACAGTATGAATAATATGGATAAAAGGGGGACAGAAATCATCCAAAAATGAGTAAAATGAGACAAGGCATGGTTACCTGCCACGAGTATCCTGATAAGTTTGGTAACTCTTTTTATGTTTTGTCTCAGCTTTAAAACAGTATTATTGCCAATGTAACACTACGCTTTCACCGAACAGTATTATAGTTACTGTGACATGTGGGTTTTACTGAAATGTTAACCCATAATTATTGGATCATGCAATGTGAATTCAGGGCATAAATCTACAATATGTCTCATTTTATTGTTTTATTCTTGTATTTATTCTGTTCCATTAATAAATTCTCTGTGGCGAGATCCCCTTTCATCAAGTGCATTTTGTGATACGTAACCGATGGTAAGAAATCATGTATCAAAGGGCAACTTCCTAAATACCCTGGATATTTTATAAGAATTTTTGCATAAACTACCGTATCACATCTGCCCTAAGTTGTTAAGTTGTAGATGTGAAAATTGTTAACAAAAGGATTCTGGGGATTATAAGACACTGCCATGGCCTGCATGAATTCAGCACGACAGTTAGCTGTGGTCTTAAAGGTACAGGTAATAAATTAATCACCCACATGTACCATAGGCCATAAATGATATATTTGAAGAAACTGGAGTAGGGAGTGGTAAGCGGAGAATCCACAGTAATGAAGGGAGTAGCCAAGACTCCGGAGAGTTTAATTTTCTTGTCAAAACAGCCTAGACACTGAATTTATATGACGATTTTATTTTCCAGGAGTGGTCTACCGCAGCGAGTTCAGAAAGGAAACCAAGATCAATGTGCTCTTGACTGATGAGCATAACTATACTACTTTTAAGTTGATTATTAATATAATCCATTAAAATGTTTACAGGAAGGTAAAATCTGCCATCACATCTCACTTAGGTTTCTGTCAAATGTGACTCTTCAGTGTGATGAACACTGGGATCCTCAACATAAGCTTCTAGCATGAGATGTACACTTACAAACGACTTGGGTAAGGAAAATTGGTAATTTAAAAAAAAAAAAAAATCTACAGAATTAGGAGGGGAATGGCAAATTAGTAAAAGATACTATATGATTTCAGTAGTATTTGGTGTTAAAGTAACAGCCGGGTTTAATCTCAAAGGGAAACCATAATTATAACTTTTAGCAAAATAATATGTCTGAAGTGAAGCATAACTAAACAACCCATTTCCAGAGTGAAAAGCATTACGAAGGGCAATGTGTGTTGTTCCACAGAAGAAAGATTATCTTGGCCATCAAGGACTTTTCATGTGGCGAAAATGTACAAAAACACACACACACACACAACCACAAGCACACTATAGAATGAAAGGCAACTAGCGAAACTAACATACTTTCGCAGACAATTCCTGCCCCTCGCCAACCCCTGTCGGACATTATATTTCTTGAAATATTCTTGAATGTACTAATAGTTTTTCTCTCAGCTTCAGGTTTGTATATAGTTTCAATGCATCCGCCCGCGTAAGTGACTCGAGTTATACAGTAGCCATATATTTCACTTTAAGATATTACTTTCACTTGAAATCTGTAATCTATTCTTATTCAGTACTTATAAACATTAAGTGCCTCAGCTCCTTATTCCCTGTGATCCAAAGGTCGTTTATACATTATTTCCTTAAGGCCACAGAAAAAAAATTCCGTTACTTTCAAATAAGAAGGGGTCATCTCTATGTACATTTAATCCTACTTTCAACTCAAGGAAAGTATAGACCTAACTAATGCCTTATTTTTTTTCCTATTTATGTTTTCATTTATTTATCTTGTTTATTTTTGCAGTAACCAATGAACTCTTTTATTACACGTATTATGTTACCCGTTGACAAGGCGATAAAATCTTGATTTTTTCTTTATTCAGCTTTATTATTTCGGCGTAATCCAACCAAACAAAACTCGCACCAACTAATTCTAATTAGTATTCTCCTATTTATATATTACATATGTAATTCGTTTCTCTAATCAAATATGTCAAATGTTCTAAGTAAAAAATTATATCCAATAAATCCATAACAATCGGAAGTCTCGAAATATCAAGTGAGGATTAGATAATAAAACTGAATTCCAAGAAAGAGCCAAGAATATATTGAAATATTGAGCATAATCTTATAAACAGAGTGGCAAACGTCTTATATACCACGCAGAAGGAAAATTAAAGCAACATTATCACAAGAGTTCTCTTTGAACATCATGAAATGCTCTCCAAATCTCGTGAATTTTGCAATGAGAGGA
>JANJGK010000010.1:14712532-14717532 GCA_039081455.1 Macrobrachium rosenbergii | reverse complement strand
GCGTTGGCATAAGGCCACCTTAATCTCCTTAAAAGTAGAAACATCACTTAAAGTCAGCACGGATTCAACAATACTAGTGACCAAGTCGTTTTTAGAATAATGATGAAACGTTGCATCTGCTCGCAACAGAACTTATAAAAAATTTGAAAAAACTGGTAATAATAATAATAATAATAATAATAATAATAATAATAATAATAATAATAATAATAATAATTATTATTATTATTATTATTATTATTATTATTATTATTATTATTATTATTATTATTATTATTATTATTATTATTATTATTGACTGAAATGTCCCTTCTTCACTGAATTACCTGCTCGAAAAAAAAAACCATTCCTTCTCAATTCTATTTTTTCTTAGACACTATCTCAAGAATATGTTTTCACGTTCTTCCTAGACAAAATAAGAAGAACTCGGCGGCCCTTTTTCGATTTATTTGCAACGGATAGTGTGTCCTAATGAGCACCGAAGTCCCAAAAAATGAGACTTATGACTACAGTCATAAATGATAAGTAAATTTGTTGCTGTCCGACTTTTTTTTTTTTAATTATGCTCCTTCTGGTTTATCACACCAAAAATAATGATTGTATAAAAGAGAGTCGAGACTTTTAAGTTTCGACCTCAGCAACGTTACGTACCGGCCCGCAGAAGCACGAAACAAGGTGCCTTCAATCTACCAGTGGTAAGAGACTGACCCCGAGTTTGACGACAGCAAGTGTTCATGCGAAGGTTATTTCCACTGGAATGCCGTCCTGCCCTGGGTCTCTTATCAGGAGATGAGGGCCTTTCCTACATCACTGGCAACGCTCATAACAAAAAGTACTCCTTTTTGACGATTACTTTTCATCACGATTACTGCCAGTTATTACAATAGAGGCTTCTACGTCTTTCAGTTTGGATAGATTCTCACTACCTTTTCATGAGCGAGTAACTGGTCCATTAAGTTTCCTTCGGTCATATAAAGGTGCTCTCTTGAAATGCTTTAATTTCCTCTAAGAATTACACAGGTGAATGAATTAGGATACAAAGTACACAAGTGTTTTAAAGCAGATGGTTGGGTTACAGTCAGCAGGTGGACAGGTTTGCTGAATTCTGATTGGACGGTGTCGATGCTGTTGCCTCTGGTTCCCGAGGCGTTGCGATCTTCTTAGCCTAGTTGCTGGGGTTGGCTGGGGAATTGGGATGGCGAGGGGGTTGGGTTGAGGTTGACTGGTTTATACCCACTGGTATCTCTAGTACGATACTCCGCCCAAGTAAAGGGATGAACTCTCTAACTCACTCTCTCTCAGGCCGGCCAATGAAGAATTAGAGGAATTTATTTCTGGTGATAGAAATTCATTTCCCGGTATAATGTGGTTCGGATTCCACAATAAGCTGTAGGTCCCGTTGCTAGGTAACCAATTGGTTCTTAGCCACGTAAAATAAGTCTAATCCTTCGGGCCAGCCCTAGGAGAGCTGATAATCAGCTCAGTGGTCAGGTGAAACTAATGTATACTCTCTCTCTCTCTCTCTCTCTCTCTCTCTCTCTCTCTCTCTCTCTCTCTCTCTCGTATTTTCTTATATTTCTTGTGATAATCGTAATGAGAAATTCTGTCTTTAACGTGTTATTATTATTATTATTATTATTATTATTATTATTATTATTATTATTATTATTATTATTATTATTATTATTAGCTATTTACACACTTGTGTTTGTTAGTACATTAAATTTTCCATTACATTCCTCAACATATATTCACCGATACCAGTAAAATGCGGGGACTGAGAGACGGATTCTGTAATAAGTATCATATGAAAGGTTCTTCATTTGGGGCAAGGCTCTCTCTCTCTCTCTCTCTCTCTCTCTCTCTCTCTCTCTCTCTCTCTCTCTCTCTCTCTCTCTCTCTCTCTCTCTCCCTCTCTCTCTCTCTCTCTCTCTCTCTCAGTTCACGTTCAGCTCTTGGTGGAGGAACGTCACGTCAGATGCCTCAGCCTTCAGCAAAGCTAAATCATCAGCACTCAGTTTTACTTTCTGCAGGTAAACCGTCATATAAAGAATTTTGTGCAGCAAGATTATTCTTATTTCGAATGCAGTTTTATCTCCAGTTAATATTGTTCGCAATTGGATAGGAACCATTATGCTCATATACTATTGTCTTTTTTGTTATAGTTTGCTATAACATTATTTATATATTCGTTACGGGGAATATGAGTCAGTAAAACGAAAATTAATCTCGTAAGCACAATTTAATTCCCGGTGATGTCTGCATAAATTCAAAACTAATTGTAATTTTTGAAAATGTATCGAGGTGCATAGGCTAATTTTCAGGAAATGAAAGATTTTTTATTCTAATTTTGTTTGAAAAATATAGATGAACAAATTTTCCCTGACTATGTATGCTTTAAATCAGCACCGGAGGGAATATTTACATGGAAATGTGCAGTTGCTCTTCATTTCCCCAGTAGGCAACAATCACAATCTGAGTCGCTCTGTGACATAACTGTCCTACAAATGGCTGCTTACAGGAATTTTATGGCACTCTCAAGTCTGGTCTCGCAACAGTCATTCCCGGGGCGATAACAGAGCTGTAAAGAAGTATGATTATGGGCTCTGATCTATCTCAAACTGATCTTTACCAGAAGGCTGTTAAGCGTTCATTTGAGCTAAAAGATTCCTGTTTGTTTTTCAAGACAGAGGGTACTGTAAGGACAAGGGCTCTTCTGCAATGCCAATGAAGATATGTAAGAGAGATTTTCAAGTTATCTGGTGGTATTACTTTCTTTCATGAGCATATAATTGACACTGTGATGCCACTATTTGAATTCCTCTTATTGTCTGGCTTCGGTTTTATTCATTGTTATTGCCGCTTTTTCCCTTATTTTGTTTCGTTTTTCCGTACAAGGTGACCGTCACCTCAGGGGGTATTGTTGCATGAATCTGATATGATTTAATTATAATGAGCTGTGAATTAAAAGAAAGTTTACATTCTGCTTATGCATTTCGCATTGCTTTTCAATTTAAACTTTGAAGACGGTGTTAGTGTATATGAGTTCAGAAAAATAAATACTTGTACATTATATATATATATATATATATATATATATATATATATATATATATTTATATTGTTATGAACCAAAACTCGGTTCATCAGGTTCTATCATCAATTAGAGAAATGGACTGGAAAGACTGGCAGAAGCCGAGACAACGACGGGAAAGGGGAACAACAAAACCAGCAAAATAACCTTAAAACTAGTTTATTAACATTAAGATATGTACATATTTACAAATGAGTCAAGTTTGGCGTAAGTAGATAAATATACATAGGCTACAACATCAAACAACCAAAGAGTCAGTCAAATAAAAATGTAGCAAAATTAGTTACTTTAAAATAAAACAACCACACAAGCAAAAGTAACAAATACCATATAAAAGTGAACAGCACTTCAGCTACATCAAGAAAACAAACATTCCAGACAGCATAATGATTAAAAGTTACATCAATTAACATAAATAATGGTATAACCAAAAATACAAATAACAGATCAATAAAACAGTACAAATAATGAAAATTATCATAAATACCAATTACTCAATACATAAAACATCTGTAATGATAATTAACAATCCTCCTACAGTGCAAACCATCTCCCCAGAGATGCCAAGACCACTAACAAGTGTCACAGAGGATGACCATCAAAGGTCATCGAGGATGACCATCAAACTGCTGCCGTGAAGTCATCAAAACCTCCCCATGACCGCAAACAGGAACATCTCCACGAAACGAAACACAGACGTTCACAGCAGAGTCGATGCGACAGCCAAATTGCTGTCCCAGAGGAATGGCTCCTCTCCACAGATGACTAGGGTTAGCCACCAACTCATCCTCGAACTTGAAGTCGAACTCCACATCCTCGAAACTGTAGGGGCCAACAGGTAACAACTACCTGTCCATGCTGCTATGCTGTCTGGACCCTGACTCGATGATTACCCAGATTTGACTATCACTACCAAAGCGAAGACAACAGACGTAAACTCTGTATGCACAAAAAAAACAAGCACCACCGGGAAAAGGAGTGCACCCTCAGCAAGGGAACAATCGTTCCACAGACAAAACAGGCACTAAGCCTCACAATATATATAGTCACGATGCGTACCATGTACCTGGTTATTACACAACTAATTTCAAAATTCAAAAATTTACCTCACTTCAGCCAGATACCTAAACTCTCATAACAATAGGAATAACGACTGAGTACTCTAAAGGTAACAGCGATCCCTTGAAAAACTTATTAATCACCTTAAAAAATCAAACTCAGTTTATCAGTATATGTGTGAGGTACCAACAGTTAAACTAGAACTATTCTAGAGTAAAAGGGCATCACTCCATCAAATAACTTTAACTGTTTCCCTGGTCTTAACGCACTTTAGCAAAACTAAAAGAACAAAACATGTTTATCACTTTGCCTTATGCACACACAATTAAACCTATTCACTGGTGGTCAGTAAATGAAACACTGTTTTTCTAAAAATATTAAGCACAAAAATTTATTTTTAAATTCAAAATTTTTAATTAGAATTCGCAATCTGAAAAATTTACTATTACTTGAAAATAACACAAAACTTAATTAATTCTTGAATTAAATTATAAAACAAAACTAATTCACAAAAACTTTAATTTATCAGGAATTTAAATTACCCAAGAAAAATTTAAACTATCAAGAATTACTCAAGATTTGAAAACAAAATCTTAATAAATGAAAAATTAAATCAAGTATGCAATGTTAAATTACTAAGAAATATTTAAAATGCTACGTAAATAAATGTTACATCACAAACATAAAAAAAAATGTGAAAATATGAAGAGAGTGCAATCACAAGAACAGACACAATTCCACAAAAGATTTATCAATAATAATTTCACTAAGGCAAAATTTCCCTAACTTATTATACCATGGTATTAATAAGTAAAATTCACGTTACCTTACACAAACTTGTGAAAAC
>JANJGK010000010.1:14697532-14710032 GCA_039081455.1 Macrobrachium rosenbergii | reverse complement strand
AGCAAACTTTATGATTCCAGCTATAATTAAACCAATCAGATGACATGATTATTAAAGCATTTTGGGAACGAGATACAAGAGAAAATTCCAGAAAAGGAAGATGATGTCACTTCCTGAGCAAAACGTTTTGGGGCCAAAACTAGCTCGTTAGAACAATACTTGATCAGAGCAATGTAATCTTAAACATGATGCAATTGCCATGTGCTTCAGTGCAATAACTCATTCATGTTTCTCAAAAAGGTACACATCTTTACCAGAAAATCGTATGGGACAAAGTTTTAATGAAATCTCAACACGACTCAGCTGTTATCTCTCACTTGTCAACGCATTATCTTTCATGATGGCAATCGAAGCAAAACAAAGTGTTCTTAGAACATAAGTGGCTGGGAGACAAAATATGCGATTATATGCTACATAATTATTAAGAATGTATTATTAATTCTAAATTATGCTGTTAAGTTATCTAAATCTAATTCTTGTGAGATCTGTCATTACACAACATACGATATTTCAACAACTATTATCATTACATTATAACTAGAACAGTAAATGCATCAAAATCATGGAAAGATATACATTTTGAAGACAATATCATGAGTATATATATATATATATATATATATATATATATATATATATATATATATATATATATATATATATATATATATATATATATATATATATATACAGTATATATAATGTGTATGTGTGTATGAGCACATGTGCTTGTCAGTGTTATTGAAAAAATGTTATCATTGATATATATGATGATATTTTTATTTAGGAACATTAAGTAATTTTTCGATTACATAAGAAGAAAGAATAAATACTGTCTCAGATAAATTATGGAAGGTTTTTTAAAATCCTTTATCACCTCAAACGTCCTAATTGTTAAGGATAAAAAGATGACAATACTGATTTTCCTCTACTTGTAATGAAAATTAAAAAACCCTAGAATGATTTTGTAGCCGAAGAAAAATGTCCCTTAACGATGAATTGTTTGTTATGTTCTTTATTTATTTGTAAACGCACATATAAGTGTAGAAGTTATGTTAAATATAATTTTTCAAGGTCATCGGTGTACCTAATTTTTATGCAATTAGCTATATATATATTTTTAAAGGACATTCCCGATTTAATTACGAAATCAAATAAACTATTGTATCCTTTCTCCCTGATGCTAGAAGCTAAATTTACTTTGATATCCCACAAGCTATAAAATTATAACACAAATAAACATGAAAGATATATTTTTATCATCAACCTCATTCGGTCAAAATGCCGCACAGAAATTAAACTCCGGCGCCTCTTTCTTTCCCGTGATTGTCAGAACTGAGTTTGCCCAGAGCCTCTATCCTCCCTTTTTCCCTTTTTCCCTCTTTCATCAAGTTGTTCTCTTTGTTTTCATTTCCGTGGGAGGCAACAACTAATGTTGTTATTAACATCAAAGGGGAAGTTTGGTTCGCGTGAAAGGGCCTCCAGGTTGTTCCTCCTGTCTCAAAGGCCTTCACGCATTCTTTCTCTTTTCCACCTTCTTTCTTTTCCTTTCTCTCTCCTGAAGGGTTTATTTTATTTGTTATTGACACTACTTTATTGCAACGAGTCTTTTATTACTTTTGCTTTATTGTATTGACGTTTGTTATTACTTTTATATTAATTTTTAATTCCCTATGTTTCTATTAGTTACCTAGAAAAACCAACTGACTAGACAGTTGTAGAATATAATATATATTTTCATAGATACAGTTGGAGAAAATGATATTTATTTCCACAGACACAGTTATCAGAGGTGGTGTCTGAAAGTGTGTTATCATCATTATTCTCAGCTGCAGTTCGGGTTATAGCACAGTATACCATTTTCCCAAATCACGATTCTGAACCGCGATTCAAAGATACTCTTACAATATATATATATATATATATATATATATATATATATATATATATATATATATATATATATATATATATATATATATATATATATATATATATATATGTGTGTGTGTGTGTGTGTGTGTGTGTGTGTGTGTGTGTGTGTGTGTGTATGTGTGAGTGAGTGTGATAGATAGAAATGCATACATGCATACTTGCATACATAACACATAGTTTTAATGAAACTTTGTACTTTTGTAGCTTAGGTATAGTTAAATATTTCCAGGAGAGGTTTGATTTTATTCTATCCCATTTTCATGGTCACAGATAATCTTTTTTTTTTTCATAAAAATTGTTTGATATGTAACTTCAGGAAGACCAGTTACCATCGTTATAAGTGTACTTGAAATACTGACATAATTTTTAGTGTCTCAGGTCCATTTAAAAGTGGTCATTATTGTTTTCCTGGATCTGGGGTTAGGTTTATTTGAGAGAAGTATTTTCCACTGGTCAACTTAAATGCCGTAAATATTTTGATCTTGTTTTGATAAAAATTACTTTCATAAAACATAATATTCTGCCACAGTCACTTGTAAGCGTAAAAGGATTCTGAAATGCTAAAGACGAATATTATAATATATTCATGAGACCAATAGCATTTGAAATGTTGTTATTATTATTATTTTGGTTCTATCACAGTCAAACTATTTAACTGGGTGGTTTTTATAGGGTGGGGTTCCGGGTTGCATCCTGCCTCCGTAGGGGTCCATCACTTTTCTCACTATGTGCGCTATTTCTGGTAGCACACTCTTCTGCATGAGTCCTGGAGCTACTTCGGCATCTAGTTTTTCCAGATTCCTTTTCATGGATCTTGGGATCGCGCCTAGTGTTTCAGGTCTTGATACTTATATTTTTTTCCTCTTTCTTTCTCATCTGCTCTGGTGTCCCATGGTATTGCGACATCAATGAGTGATACTTTCTTCTTGATTTTGTCAATCATCATCACATATCACCTCATCTGTGCTGATACCATAGTCCCAGAGGATCTTTGCCTGATCGTTCTCTATCACTCCCTCAGGTTGGTGTTCGTGCCAGTTATTGCTGCAAGCTAGCTTGTGTTTCTTGCACAGGCTCCAGTGGAGGGCTTTTGCTACTGAATCATGCCTCTTTTCATCCTGGTTCTGTGCCAGCGCCGGACATTCACTTGCTATGTGGGTTATGGTCTCTTCTTTCATATTGCACTTCCTGCATATGGGTGAGATGTTATTTCCATCTATTGTTCTTGTGCTGCTGTTAGCATTCCTTCTGTTTCCTTCTTGAGTTCTCCCCTCTGTAGCCATTGCCATATTTCATCGCTGGCCAGTTCCTTAGTCTGTCTCATGTACTGTCCGTGCATTGGTTTGTTGTGCCATTCCTCTATTCTGTTTTTCATTCTCCTGTCTCTGTATATTTCTGGGTCTTTGTCTGCTTTCATCAGTCCTTCTTCCCATGCACTCCTTAGCCACTCGTCTTCACTGGTTTGCAGATATTGCCCCAGTGCTCTGTTCTCGATGTTGACGCAGTCCTCTATGCTTAGTAGCCCTCTCCCCCCCATCCTTTCCTGTTATGTATAGTCTGTCTGTATTTTGCTCTTGGGTGTAATGTTTTGTGTATTGTCATTTGTTTCCTAGTTTCCTGGTCTATGCTGCGGAGTTCAGCCTTCGTCCACTCCACTACTCCGGCACTGTATCTGATAATTGGTACTGCCCATGTGTTTATGGCTTTTGTCATGTTTCCAGCATTGAGTTTTGACTTGAGTATCTCCTTAAGTCTCTGCCCATGTTCTTTCCTGATCGTGTCCTTCATCTCTTGGTGTTTTATATCCTCTCCTATTATTCCCAGGTATTTGTATCCTGTCTCATCTATGTGTTTGATGCTATTCCCGTCTGGTAGCTTTATCTCTTCAATCCTTGTTACTTTGCCTTTTTGTATGTTGACCAAGACGTATTTTCTATTCCAGACTCCATCACGATGTCTCCAGATACAATTCTTAAAGTTTGGATTAGGGTATCTAATTCCTTGATGCTCTTACAATACAGCTTGATGCCGTCCATGAACATCAGATGGTTAATTCTGTTGCCTCCTTTCTTGAGTTGGTACCCAGTATCCATGTTCTGCATTAGTTTTGTCATGGGAATCATGGCCACTACGAAGAGTAGTGGGGACAGTGAGTCGCCTTGAAAGATCCTTCTCCTGATGTTAACCTCTGCTAGTCTTATCCCAGAGCTTATAAGTACTGTATTCCAGTTGCGCATTGTATTTTTAGGAAGCTGTTGGTGTTTTCCACTACCCCATACATTTTCGGACATTCTGTTAGCCACGTGTGCGGTATCATGTCGAAGGCTTTCTTGTAGTCAATCCATACCACGCTTAGGTTGGTTCTCCTTCTCTTACTATTCTTCATTACCATTTTGTCTATCAGGAGCTGGTCTTTTGTGCACCCTATACTTACTTCTGCAGCCTTTCTGTTGGTGTGGGATGGTGTTTGCATCCTCTGGGTAGTTGTTTAGCCTTTCACTGACGATACCTGTTAGTAACTTCCACATTATTGGTGGGCAGGTGATAGGCCTGTAGTTACTTACTATATTTCCCTTGTTCTTGTCTGTCTGTACTATGGATGTTCTCCCTGTGGTCATACATTTGGGCGCATGGTGGTTTGTGATACAATGCTGGAGTTATTCTGCTATTCGTGGTTGTAGGGCCTTGAAGTTTTTGAGCCATTATCCATGGACTTCATTATTATTATTATTATTATTATTATTATTATTATTATTATTATTATTATTATTATTATTATTATTATTATTATTATTATTTCCGAACAATCAGCGAACAACATAATGAAATGAGGACAGGGTATCAAGACTTCCATAATCTAGGGTAATTTCATGAGATAATCATGCTGAAACTGCATGCGCTCATCAGATCCTCCTCTCATTAAATGGAATTACAGAGGATATCCTGTTTAGCCAGAGTTTATACTGACTGCGAATTGGAGTAAAGTAAAGGTTTCTTTACTAAAATATTTGTTGTCGGATATTTTAATATATATATATATATATATATATATATATATATATATATATATATATATATATATATATATATATATATATATATATATATATATATATATATTACACACACACTCACATACATACATGCTTATGTTTATGTTAATGGCCGACCACGATGACTGTCCATTATCCATTATTTTGTAAAGAGAGAGAGAGAGAGAGAGAGAGAGAGAGAGAGAGAGAGAGAGAGAGAGAGAGAGAGAGAGAGAGATTATCCATATACGTTACCGCACAAAATGAAATATATTCTCCAAACCAATAGATGCATAATGTATTTTAAATTTATCAAAAGCTGTTTTCATTTTGGTCCATTTTAGCGCTTATCCTTGTTTTTTTCTTTTAAGTAAAATGCTCTTAAAGTTTTATGTAATGTGCAATTCACTGGTTAGAAAACATTAGAAAAAAGCTATCGCAAGGGCATCCAAAATGTTTTAATTACCTAAATTCATCTGGAAAATCGTTACTGTTCTTCATAACCAGTTGGAATAGTATTAAAATCATAATATTTCTTTATAAAAAGGCCGAGAGAAGGATGTCATGTTTAACCTAACAATTTTCATTAAGTCTATCTCCGGTGAGAGGTATTATGAAGTTTTTGCCCAAAATATCATATTGGATTTTATACGCTTTTTTTTTTTTTTTTGCGTTACATAAACATAAGGTTGACGAAGGGAAAAGGATATATTTTCTGTGTACAGATAAGCAGGAAATCAAAGAGCATCTTGTCTCAAATTTTAAATATAGTTCTGAGAGTGGAAAATTCTGCTGAGTTTTAAGCATGGAAACAGTATAGATGACTGTCTTGGATATGAAAAAAAGGAAAGAAATAAATTATAGACTTACACTAGAAGTAACGCTCTTAAAATCATGTCTAAGAAAACATATATCATTCGTTTAGTTTTTTCTTTGCCGATTCTGTACGTAGTTTAACATGAACGGAATTAAGTAAAAAAGATCGTAGGATGAACTAAAAGTAAATGAAGACGAGAAGAACTCTTCTAATAATTAGCTTTCGTTGCAATTGAGGAATACCTGGGGATTCATTTATGTGCAAATTAGTGAAAGCGGAGTTGCCTTCATCAGCTAAAGCGGAAAACTGCATCTAATAGTCCTGTTTTTCAGTTTTAAAGGACTTTTCAGTTTATTGGAAGTTTGCTTTGTGGCGAGAAATATATATCCTTCGATATAAATATGATATTTTCCTCTGGACGTTTTAGTGTTCGCAAAACCAGTTTCTTTCTAATCTTTCTAAAGAAAGTTTCTATCATCCTCTCAATCTTCTACGGAGTGAAATGAAAAATGTTTATATACATTAAAGGTTACCTCGGAAGGATTGTAATTTTTTTTATAATAATATAATCCTTCCGACGTAACCTTAAATGTACAGGAAAATTTCTCATTTCAGTCCGTCGAAGATTAAGAGGATGATAGAAACTATTTAGAAATATTGAAAATGAATTAGTTTTGAGAACACTGAATCGTCCAGATTATATCATGCCCCTGACCGTGTTTGTCTCACCGAAGTCCGTCTTGTTCTTATGTGGCGCATATTGTTCTCACTAATAGGTACGAAAGCTCCCTTTTCACACCATCATTCTTGAGTTGAATAAAAAAAATGTTCTTTCCGTCTAATGTAAGACTGAGTGAGCTCTTACGCTCTAATTGAAATAAGTCTAACTCGGTCGTAAGGTCGCCATTCTCTCATTTCTCTTCATATGTTGCTTCGAGCATTGCTCTCAAGAGCCTCTCAGTTGCATGCTCCTGCCACTCTCTCAGCAGGATTCATATTCCAACAGGTATGCTTTTGGAACGTCAAATCAAGATTTAGCTGATTTGATGTGTCTTTCATTGTATTTCCTTATAGAATTGAAGATTTAATGGACGGATTCCCGTAGACAGGCCTTTCACTGCCTCTGGCACTATTTCAATATTGTGGTATGGGATCGGCCAGCAGCGTTTTTTAAAATATATTCGGCACACCACCGTAAGAAGCAAAATCACTGATTTGCTGCGCTGTCTGTGAAGAAAAATCCTTATTTTTTTTTCCTTGTGAATTTTCCTTGATAAATCTGGAAGGACAAGAGCTATTAAGGGGGGGGGGAACATTTTAATGTTCGTTTTCTGTTAATATTGTCTCCCTTGCAATTCTTGCAATGATTCTCAAAAACGGCCTCATATAGCAATAAAAAAATTCTCTCTCTCTCTCTCTCTCTCTCTCTCTCTCTCTCTCTCTCTCTCTCTCTCTCTCTCTCTCTCTCTCTCTTTAAACTAGTCTAATGATATCATTCTTTCATGTCATTTCCCGTCGTCAATTGTTCATTAAGACACCATTTTGTCATCTTCGGAAGTGCATCGTAAGAATTTGGATTGATACCAAGCTCAATAAATTTCAAACATTTTTTGTTTTCTGTAAAAGAAAACTATTGTGCCGGCTTTGTCTCTCCGTCCGCACTTTTTCTGTCCTCACTTTTTCTGTCCGTACTCAGATCTTAAAAACTACTGAGGCTAGAGGGCTGCAAATTGGTATGTTGATCGTCGACCACCCAATCATCAAACATACCAAATTGCAGTCCTTTAGCCTCACAAGTTTTTATTTTATTTAAGGTTAAAGTTAGCCATGATCGTGTTTCTGGCAACAATATAGGACAGGCCACCACCGGGCCGTGGTTAAAGTTTCATGGGCCGCTGATCATACAACATTACACGGAGACCACCGAAAGATAGATCCATTTTCGGGGGTCTTGATTATACGCTGCGCAGAAGAAACTTTGGCGCATTTTTTACTTGTTTGTATTAAGATGGCGATTGAGAAACAGAGGATTGTCATTCGAGGGAATGAGAGAGTAGTGACCATTTGTGCCAGGAGCATACACAAGCATTAAGCAATTATAAAAGCAAGCATCAAAGGCGTGTATATGAATTTTACGTCATGTAGAAGATAACATGTTATTTTGATGACACGGAAGAAACGCCATTTTCAGTCGCTTATGAAACGTCTCTCATTGTAAGGGGAGGAAAGGAACGAATTTTTACACCATTTATGGAATACAGATTATTGTTAAGAGTGGAGAGAAGAGATGTCATAATGTATAATATTGACATAGCAAACATTACGTGGAATCACTATCCTAGAAAAATAAATGTAAAAGCAATATTGAAGGTGTGAATAGCACAAGGAAATAGTGTCTAACAAATGCTTAAAATGAAGACGAGCAATAAAAAAGAAGCACGTTTAGCTAAAGTAGTGAAGCACAAAATGCAGTTTCTTGAATAATGAACGTCTCATTTAGTACAGGTGAAAATATCTCAGTTCAGATGAAGGCATTTTCCTTTTTAGGACATAATGGATCGATGCATCTTTTTAACTATTATATGAGAGAACATGTTTCCCCTTTGCCGTCGATATACAAATTTAGACATTTTCTTTGATGTTTGTAAAGGCCGTTTGTCATCAATCTCGTGGATACAGAAACAAACACAAATTAAGATAAAAGCTAAAGTGAAACTCAAGCGTAGGATTATAATTATAATTAAGTATTCAAAACGGCTAAAAATTTTCGATTTATGAATCAAAACAGAAACAGACCAAACTGCATTTGATGTAAGAGACTTTAATTAGAGAAAATGGGATTACTATAATTTTATTAACCTCACAAGTAATTTCACCTTATATCAAAGATTATTACAGTAAAACGACTATGACAGATGTGTAGCGAGTTAATAATACATAATTTATATCAAAGAGTACCATGTAATTTAGTGCATGACAACGGCAATCCAAAAATAGTGAAATTGGTTACATTTCTTATTTATCTACGATGTGAAATATATATTGTTTATGCCAGTAAGTAACAAAAGTCTCGGCAGTACAGAGGTGCTGAAAAAGCAAAATTATTTAGATAAATAGGTACTGAGATAAATATAGTTTATTCCAATCAATAAGCGTCAATGTGGAATTGGCGAAACGAAAAGATGATCGGTGAATACATGAAAAAGTAAATGAACAGATGAAGAAACGGCAAAATAATTTCCGATATTATAGCAATGAGACAAATACATACACTTGCTGATCAACACAACAGAATGGCAGTATGAAATTGGTGAAATGGCTGAATTGATTTCCGGTTAATCGGAAATGAAACGAAAACATAATCCATATCAGTGATTACATGGAGACGGCGCTACACAATTGGTGAAACGGCAAAAGTCATTGCCTATTAATCTCCGCGATATGAAAAACTCATTACGCGCAGCGGTGGTTCATTCATCAAGCGGGAAGATCCATTCATTCACATCTCATGAGCGATGGCTCCCTAAATACGGATTCATCCCATCCACAGACCAATAACCAATCAACGTTTTTTCATTTCAGCACTTCCTTTTTTATTGGCGTTTATGTGTTTAGACATTGTGTAAAACAGTTTTTCATCATGAATCATCAGATTACCTTTTATAAGTAACTGTTGTAGATTTCGGTAAATGAATATTCCTCGTGAAATATAAAGCAACGTCATTCTTTCTCTTTTTGTCGTAGACTGACTCACACGCACTAACATACGTACATGCACACATTACACAGACACACACACACACATATACACACACACACACACACACTATATATATATATATATATATATATATATATATATATATATATATATATATATATATATATATATATATATATATATATATTATTTAATTTTCTCCTGAAAAGAAAAGACATTGGTGTTGTTTTGTGTGATCTTTTACAGTCGGAAGAGCTTTAATATTCCTGATTTTTGTGTGCGCGTTAGTTAGTTTTTGTTTTTTTATCAGAGGATTAAACTGGCATTATACAAGTTTTCGTTAAAATTTGGAAATCTTAACCAGGGATTAATCTATACCATACTCATTCCTTGTTGCCAATTACATATAAAAATCCTAATTTACGAAGAAATACGTTAGTGATATTTTATATTGAGATCACTTATTTTTAAGTAAAAAAGCAATACCTTTTTAGAAAATAAAAGCAAAAAATAAGTGAGAAAACCATGGAAGCGTACTATAAAGGGAAGGGAATTAATCTTAGACTTCCAAAAGAGTCTAATTACTTGATGTTCATGAAGCTCTGTTGCTGCAATGTTGAGGAAGAGCAAACTGTATGAAACGGTCAGCCGATGGAGAAAATTGTAGTCCCACTGTAAATCTGGCTGCTGGACAAGATAGCGACAAATTGCCTCTCATCTGTGTGGTGGGATTGCTGTTCGTTGCCTAGCACTTAATGAATACCTTATCCATTACATTATTTTAAAGGAACCAGTAGTTTAAGGATTACGACGCTCGCTTCACCTTCGGAAGGTTCCGAAATATGTTCCTGAGTGAATGGGAACACTATGTACGTTAAATTAATTTGATTGTGTCACCTTTAACCTAAGCAGTGTGTAATGCACCTAAGAGGCAGTCTAATGTAATGGTTTGCAAGGTGTTACCTCCTTTATCCTGTACATATTGTATGAGAATGTCTGATTATCAGCTATAATAACAATATTTTCATAGCATTAAACGTGATTATTACTACACACGAAACTGAGGGTGCCATTAGCATTTCAACTGGATAACTCTTGGTTTAGAAGCCATGAAATAAAGTTTTGAACATTTTATTTAGTGACGTCCAAGCAAGGTAAAAGATTGTTTAAACTTTGTAAATATTCAACATCTTTACAGGTGCTTGCGAACTGAAGCAGAGATTTGACCACGTAAAATGTCACCTTTATTGCTGACAATAGAGGAATTTTTCCGTTTGTTCGTTTGTGTGTGTCATATCTTGACGTTTAGCTAATGCATTTCTCTTTAACATAAGTGCCAACACAAAAAGCCTGAATTCAGAAAATAGTTTCTCCTTTATCTAGTCTTTCCAAAAGAAGGCGAATGTAGAAGGAAAGGACCATCATCGCCTTATTAGCTAAGTGCTACGGGCCATTGCAATATCGATTTACCCTTCGGTGTGTGAGAAAGTCGTCATGAGGAACATTTTGAGTTTTTGTAAGGAGTTGAGCGGTACTGGTATTTTCTTGAGTAAGATATTACCACAGAAAAAATAGCTTAATATTAGTTTTCTGTGCGGTACTCTACGGTTTCTGTTTTGCAGCCTCAGATTTTACACCAGTTTGCAGATTACCATGTCAATTTGAAGCTAAATAGAATCGAAAGAGAGAAAAGACTTTGTTAGGGGAATAAAACTGTATTTGTAACTTTCTACAAATGGGATTCTGTCTTTGTAACTGAATGATTTTCCGTATTTTACTGCATACCTTCGATGTATGAAACGTATATGAAACGTAAGGTGGTTCCACCGTCTCTTTTGTTTAGGTCCTTCAGGTGGCTTAATAACACCTGTGAGGTTAAAACTTCCCTCATTCACTCAACTGAAACCTCTTTTTCCGAGTACTCAGTTAAGTTTTATTAAGAGTTCCTGAATTTTGCAAGCAGCAATAAGGAGTGATGACAATAACGGAAGACAGTCTTAATTTCTCCTAAATTAAACTCGCTTACCTCTCAAGGTGGAGGTACCCCGTACCCCTCAGTGTCGGTTGATCTCTCCCCCACTCCTCCCCACCCCCTCACCCCCAAAGTACAGTCACACTAATTGTTTCTTACCTACAGTACAAGATCTGGAATTTTCGTATTGCGTCTCTGTTCCCCGTCTTATCTATTATTTTATTTTCATAAACGACTTTTCTCCTTAGGGATGCTGGCTTCAGAGGGTGTTAAATTTGCAGTCGTCAGGAAGTCTTTTGGGATGAGGTTGATAGCTCCATGCACTTGTTCAGCATGGCTGCAACCAACCATAATCAAGCAATTATTATGTATTCAAAAGGTTGTGGCGCCTGGTGTATCACGCCTGCGCATCACTCTGAGGGAAACGAGCATGTTACCTCCGGACATTGTCAGTGCTCACTCTACTGACCTTTCAGTTTATCCCATTTAATGTGTCCAAGTGATAAACCAGCTCTCTTGCATCGTAGTTTTTCTACGTTTACGTTTTGCGTGTTATATTTGTTTGATAAAAATCAGCTCATTCCATGAATGCCTTCAGTGGCCGTCCCACGAAACATTACGGGGGAGAAGTGAGAAAAGAATGATCCTGTTTACAGCGATGAATGTCATTACATAATGGGATTCGTGATTATGAAATGAAACTGTCTTTTATATGGTTTTGTATGCAGTATGGAAGAAAGGCGATTTAGTAAAGGAAACAAAATGCTGCCAAAACTGTTTAATCCTTGGTGATGACCACAAAAACGGAAAACTAAACGTAAGTTTTTAAAAATGTTGGATTTTGCATAAGCTAATAATTAGAGAAAGAAAACATTCTCCCTTATTGTTTATGAAATATAATGGAATACATTTACCCGGACTATGAATATTTGAAATCAACACTGGATGTAAACTTTTATATGCAAATGTCCAACTTGTTTTACATTTCCCCAGTAGACCACATTCACAATCTTAGTCGCTACG
>JANJGK010000010.1:14692786-14694932 GCA_039081455.1 Macrobrachium rosenbergii | reverse complement strand
CTAGATTAGGCTGGGTATGCATAGTAGATAGCAAAAGGACCAGCTTCTTATTACTCTTATTTCCTACTGGAGGCACGTAAGAAACCAGGGTCATCTTTTTCGTAAAGAGAAATGCACTTGACCCAGGTTCACGATCATCTTTGGTTCTCATCTTATCTGGCAACTCCTTTTTGTTAGCCTTCAATGTTCCGACCAGTGTTATGCCACAGTTTTCCAGGTCACTGACTAGTGGTACCGATGTGAACCAATTATCTGTTGTCACATTTCAGTTTGACTGGTGGTATGGCCTGGTGAGTTCCTTGGTAAGATGATGTCCCAATCCTACTCCAGCTGCAATCCATGTCTGATCCATTCCTAGGTATGGTATACATCCCAGCAGATATTTTGTCTTGCAATCATTTATGGGGATCAGCTTTATACTGTACTTGGCCAGTTTACTGGGGATACACATCCTGAATGGACATCTTCCACGAAACCTAAGCAGCTGCTCATCAACACATAGATACTCAGAAGGTGTGTAGTGGGAATGACAGCTCTTCATAAAATTATCAAACAGTTCCCTTATAGGTGCAAATTTGTCTGTCTCCCTTCTTGCCTCTCTTGTTTGAGGGTCATCAAAACTTAAACAGTTGAGTATAAACTCAAAATGGGCCTGTGACATAGCAGCACGGTACAATGGTGCACCAATGTCAACAGACCACAGGTCACAGGTTGACATATGGCCATCCTTCTGGCTTCCAGAAAATATTAACACCCCCATGAGTGCCAACAGTTCATCCCGTTACAGTTTCTTGTGTGTTGCTGTTTTCCTGGTATACCTATCTGCTTCAATTGCAATCCTCCTGTTCGTCTACTGACAGATTATATACAGAAATGATTCATTAATGAATAAGTGAAGGCACTTCTCAGAGGTGTCGGCAGCCTTTGCTTCCACATTAGGTCTGGGGTTGGCGGTGACAGTGTTTCTTGCTGCTACCCGTTTGCCCATTGCCTTGTAGACGAGTACTCCATCTGAACCCAGACTTACTAACCAGTGTAGAACTATCACACTGTACTAGAGATGGAACATCAACATCAGCATGTCTCCTACGTCTCCCACGACCACTGGCTGCAGGGGGAGCGGGAGCAGCAGTAACCATGGTGACCACAGGGGAAGCATTACAAGGAACAGCTGCAAAGGTGGCTACAGGGGGATCAGCTGCAGTAGAGGTGGAGGGTATAGCATCATTAGGATAGTTACCAGGGTGTGGTCCAACAATTTTGACTTTTTTCTTTGGAGTTGATGTGCGACATGTCTTCTTACAAGCCTGCTTTTTCTCCTTAGGCCTATCACTGTCCTCACCTACCTCATCTGCTTCCTCCTCCTCCTCACTAAACGATGGTATATAATCTTTTCATAGTCACTATCATACAACACTTCCATTTCTATCTGATCTCTATCTCATCATCACTAGCCGTCTTTTCTGCATCATCAACATTAGTGTTTGTCTGTCCTTCATTATCAGCCTCATCATCAGTCTCAACATCTAAATGTGACAAGACACCTGTAGCATTCATCATATACTCTATTTCCTTATCACTTAAAATTTTCTTTGCCATTTTCACTATTCTGATTGTCTGTAATAATTGTTTTCTTTATATTTTAAAACACTCATTTATTTTTGCTTGCAAAGTAAACAGAACAATTAGAAAGTATATTAACACAAACGTTCCACTGTTCCCTAAACATTATAGTGAATGTGGAACAAATATTTTGATACCTGCAAAGTAACTGGGGTTGGATGCACCCCATTACTTCACCACATAACTGGTGTGTAATGCACCCCAGTACTCATAAAGTGGGGTGCATTACACCCCATATATACCATCAAAACACATACATGGTACATAGTGTAATAACACAAACGTGGGGTTAGCTGGATCCAAAACAAGAATATCAAAAAAACACAAAGAGCACCAAACATGCACATGCACCACCACTTACAGCAACCTTCAGATTAAACATACATAGAGGGGCTAGTTGCTGTTAGCACCTATTAGAGTTACCATATTTTGTTTTTTTGCAGGGGTGGCCATAACCCCACGTTTGTGTTTAAGTGTTAACTACCCCTCGTGGTGTTACTATAAATACAAGATCCTATTGTAT
>JANJGK010000010.1:14675286-14690286 GCA_039081455.1 Macrobrachium rosenbergii | reverse complement strand
TTATAATATAGTGTATATATGTATATATGTATATATGTATATATATATATATATATATATATATATATATATATATATATATATATATATATATATATATATATATATATATATATATATATATATATATATATATATTCCACAATAGCACTTCCCCCCTTGTAAGAGCTGCGCCGGAAGGTGTGACCTCCCTGTCTTCTGCCTGGTTTTTGGGATGAGGTTTTCTTGCTCCATGCACTGTCCAATGGGCTTGCGTGCCGATGGCATCATCTGGCAGTCACTCATCCAAGTAGTGGGCAAGCCAATTTCTCGTAGTTACATAATTATGTAAAGTGGAGTAGGTCAGCGGCAGATGGTGTACAACACACTGATGATGAGCAGTTTGTAATGATGTACAGAGGGTTCAAACTTTAATCATTCTTCAAAGAAAGGACGTAGCTGTGACGCATGAAGCCCTCATGAATGGAGCTAAAAATGATACTGCTGTACACAATAATTTTTAGTTAACAGTATTTTTCTGTTATGTTGAAATAATCTTATTGTAGAATATTATTGCAAAATATTTTCTGGCAGATTTATTGAAAAAAATCTGTATGCTTTTATCATGGCCCCGTCAATCACCGAGCACCAAATGCCCAGACATACTGTCACGAACTGTCACCGTAGGTTTCACGCTCTCAAAATAGGAGTTTTCATTGAGCGAATTGCAACTAGGTAATCGAAAACGAAAGCTCTTGATACCCGTGACGTATATCTGTAAATAATCATATTTCTTCATGTGTTAACGATTAATTTTGTACGAAAATTTAAAAAAGAAATTATCATTTATGATCATATGACTTATACACTCTGTAATGTATGGCAAAATATCGCTTTAATCCATTATGGAATTTTGGACTTGAAATAAAAATCTCCTTATGCTTAGTTGTGTGCTTTTAACGTTTCGGCCGTTTGTTTCGTTAGGAAATTATCTAACCAACCAAAACAAACCTACCCTAACCCAGGATACCAGGTCCTTCCATAGTGAATGATATTAGTTCGAAAACATTCCATAAAGTTACCGTCATCTGAATGAGAACTATCAGTGGGATTAAGGTCCTTGTCTTTCATTCGTTTCGTGTTTTCTCCACACCCAAAACCCCCGCTTTCCCGCTCTTGCCCCTACGACTCGTAGGATATAAGGTTGGGGTCCACTATGTTAGAAATATTTATCTTCAAAGGAAGTGAATGTCATAAACGTACAAAGTACACATGAAAACATAGGATACTGATATTTTTTACTCCAAAGTGCAATAATGGGTTAATGTGAAAGAATGTAATTTCTGTACATTTACAGATTATATGTTTAGTTTTATATAAATAAATATATATATATATATATATATATATATATATATATATATATATATATATATATATATATGTGTGTGTGTGTGTGTGTGTGTGTGTGTGTGTGTGTGTGTAGTATGTGTGCGCGCGCGCGACCGCGCGCAAAAGTACGAATGTTATTTCATGGCAGTTTTCCAGTTCTTTTTTCCAGCGACATTCACCATTCATTTATACCTCTTTGAGAGTTTTGCTTCCTAGTATTTTTCTTTCCGCCACAAATAAATCCATGAGCTATTGTTGTGCAGAGAAAGAATTCAAATTCGGAAAACGCATCACATAAACATCGGGTCATGCCGGAGTGAAACTGGGTAGAGCATGAACTACACAGGAAGTTTTGCATTATGTCTTTTATGGGTTCGAATTTTTGGGTTAATGTTGTATTGTGAAATGTAGCTTTGCTTTGGTATTCGAACGGTGTGAAGAATTTTCACTTTTGCCCTGTGTACATGTGCTCACACACACACACACGCATATATATATATATATATATATATATATATATATATATATATATATATATATATATATATATATATATATATATATATATATATTGTCACGATGCGTACCAAGTACCTGCTTATTACACGACTAATTTCAAAATTCAAAAATTTACCTCACTTCAGCCAGATACCTGAACTCTCATAACGATAGGAATTACGACTGAGTACTTTAAAGGTAACAGTGATCCCTTAAAAATTTTATTAATTAATTGAAAAAATCAAACTCAGTTTAGCAGAATATGTGTGAGGTATCAACAATTAAACTAGAACTATTCTAGAGTAAAATGGCATCACTCCATCAAATAACTTTAACTGTTTCCCTGGTCTTAACTTATTTTAGCAAAACTAAAAGAACAAAACACGTTTATCACTTTGCCTTATGCACACACAATTAATCCTATTCACCGGTAGTCAGTAAATGAAACACTGTTTTTCTAAAAATATTAAACACAAAAATTTATTTTTAAATTCAAAATTTATAATTAGAATTCACGATCTGAAAATTTACTATTACTTGAAAATAACACAAAGCTTAATCAATTCTTGAAGTAAATTATGAAACAAAACTAATTCACAAAAATTTTAATTTATCAGGATTTTAAATTAACCAAGAAAAATTTAAACTATCAAGAATTACTCAAGATTTTAAAAGAAAATCTTAATAAATGAAAATTAAATCAAGTATGCAATGTTAAATTACCAAGAAATATTCAAAATCCTACGTAAATAAATGTTACATCACAAACATAAAATAATGTGAAAATATGAGGAGATTGCAAATATAAACACAAAAATACACATGAGATTTATCAATACTAATTTCAGTAAGGCAAAATTTCCCCAACTTATTATACCATGGTGTTAATTTGTAAAATTCACGTTACCTTACAGAAGTTTGTGAAAATTTTTGTAAAATCACTTGCTGCAGCTGCTTTTCCACAAAACACACTTTTAATAAGCCGCCATTACACTTTTCCTACATTCAGATAAAAAAAGCTAAGACTAACACCAGTGACCACAATGTTCTACGTTAATTAATAGCTTCTCTCTTTTGAAGAAAGAGAGAAAGAGAGAGTGAACTAGACAGGTCGGTCTCAAGAATAAGAATGAAACAGATTTCAGAATTCCAGTAGTACATGAAACAATTACATGACGTCATTAAGGCATTTTGGTTACGAGATACCAAAAGAGAAATTTCTAGAAGGAAGGTGACGTCACTCCCACAAACGTTTAGAACGCAATCGGGACATCTCTCAAAGCGGCATACGTGATCAGAGCTATGTATGTAACTTCGTGAAATCACTCGTTTTCTTTTTGTATGGAACAAGACTTTTACAGAAATCTTTACACGATCGAAACATACTACAATCGGCTAATTATGATTGACATGTTTAATAAACAAGACGAAAAATTGAGTTGATTTCCTGAACGAATCAGCAACTGTTATTCCAAACTGTTCTCACGTTAACTCAAAACAAAGTGCTCTCTCTTATATCAACTGATGACAATTGAAATGAAACAAGTTCTCGCTGGGACACACGTGTTCTTTATACTACGCTTTTATCAAGAAAGATATTATTCATTCTAAGTTACGTTATTAAGTCATCTAAAGATTAATTCTTTTGAGATCTGTTATGATATTTCAGTAATTATTATTATTACACATAGCACATGATAAATAAAAGAGTAAATATATAAAAACTATAGGAGGATATATGTAGGCTATTACAAGGCAACATCATGTATATATATATATATATATATATATATATATATATATATATATATATATATATATATATATATATATGGTGTGTGTGTGTGTGTATATGTATATATGTATATATATGTATGTATATATATATATATATATATATATATATATATATATATATATATATATATATATATATATATATATATATATATATATACAGGGCAATAGGGCAAAAGTGAAAATCCTTTACACTGTTCAAATACCAAAGCAAAGCTACATTTCACAATGCAACAGTAACCCAAAGATTCGAAACCATAAAAGGGGTAATGCGAAACTTACTATTTAGTCCATGCTCTGCATAGTTTCACTCCGATATGACCCGATGTTTGTGATGCGTTTTCCGAATTTGAATCCTTTCTCTGCATAACAATAGCTCGTGGATTTATTTGTGGTGGAAATAGAAATACTAGAAAGCAAAACTATATATATATATATATATATATATATATATATATATATATATATATATATATATATATATATATATATATATATATATATATTATAATGATATAGCTTTATAATGTATATGTTTTCTGTATTTTCTCTTGTATTTGTCATGTGTTGTGTGTTGAAATATCAGATCTTAGATCTTAAAATGGTTAGTTTGACTGTGTAATTTCGGAGATAAGGTACATTTTGCTGTAAGGATCATGTTTGCACAGCTGGGCAGGCTAGCGTTTATTCAGGTGCCAGGTGTTCTACCAGGGTAACCCCCTCTGTTTCGAATCATGCCAAACCACTTAAACTGTCATCAAAGGAGAGATGAGGTGACAGGTCTAGATAATATTTGTCGATCGAAACGAGGGTTTCAGGAAGGTCTGTTTTCTTATCTACTTACTTAAACTGTCATTAAAGAGAGATATGGGATGACAGGTTTAGATAACAGTGGTTGGCCTAAAAGCCTGTTCTTTGAACAAGTGTGCAGACAGGAAACCTCTATTAACTAAAGAGATGGGTGCTGACAGGCTAAAGAGCCCTCTCTGACCCAGGGAAATTTCACTTGTTATTTTTTCTATTCTTTTCCTCTTCAGGGAAGATTCTTGGGATATTTCCCGAAAAATGTCTTACTGGCCACATAGGTTACTTGTCATAGTAGAATTTGGAAAGCTGTGCATTAGCCTGTTAAAGTCCATTTGGGTTGGCCAGTCTCCCTCTCTCTCTTATCCTTCTCTTCCTTCAGAAGAGAGTAAAATTCCATATATGTTGGTGGTCACTAGTAAAATGTGTATCTTTTAAGATCTGATCATAGGAAAAGTGTATTAGAAGTGTAACAGGCACCTCATAGAAAGTGTGTTTTTGTGAATTTTACAAAGGTTCCCACAAGCTTGTGAAAGGTAAAGTGGATTTTGTTTATTTTTACATGGTAAAATAAGAAACATCCTGCAAATTTTGCCTTAGTGAAATTATTGTTGATAAATCTTTTGTGCATTTTTTGTGTTCTTTTGTTTGCATATTTGTGTGGGTGTTCTTGTTTGTGCATTTCTTGTGTGTTCCTGTCATTTACAATTTCATAGTTTTACCCAAACTTTTGTATTGGTGATTTAAGATTTATTTACTTAACATTTTACATATTTTTGATACTTTAACATTGCATACTTGATTTGATTTTCATTTGTTAAGATTGCCTTTTCAAATCTTGAGCCATTCTTAATAGTTTAAATTTTACTTAGTTAATATAATTTCTTGATAAATTAAAGTTTTGTGAATTAATCTTGTTTAAGAATTAATTAAGTCTTGTGTTGTTTTCAAGCAATGGTAAATTTTTTAGACTGTGAATTCTAATTATAAATTTTTAAGTTAAAAATAAATTTTTGTATTCAAAATTATTGAACAGTGTTTCATTTGTTGACCACCAGTGAATAGGGGTATTTGTGTGTGCATAAGGCAAAGTGATAAACATGTTTTGTTCTCCTTCAGTTTTACTGAAGTGAATTAAGACCAGGGAAACAATTATAGTTGTTTGATAGAGTGAAGCCCTTTTATATCTAGTATGTTTTAATACCTCGCACATAACTTGATAGACTTAGTTTGATTTTTCAAGTGATAAGTAAGTTTTAAAGGAATCACTGTTACCTTTAGAGTGTTCAGACGTAATTTTATTGTTATGAGGGTTCAGGTATCTGGCTGAAGTGAGGTAAATTTTTCGGATTTTGTGATTAGTTGTGTAATTACCAGTTACTTGGTACACTTCATGATAATATATATTGTGTAATTGTTCAAAATAAAGAACAAAACAGCTGTAATTGTTTTGCATAATATTATGGAATATATATATATATATATATATATATATATATATATATATATATATATATATATATATATATATATATATATATATATATATATATATATATATATATATATATATATATATATATATATATATATTAATTATTGAATGGTTTAATATGAATAACATCAAAAGTAACTACCAAGTTCATATTTTAAATGTTGTATCAAGAAGGAACTGCTTTTGCGTCAAGTCTCAGTATGTTGCGGAGCCTTACCCTTCATGCCTTCTGGTTCCTCAAGGACATTAATTATAATTGTTAGTAAAGTTACAATCCTAGTTAGAAAGCCACGATGCTACAAGCCTTAGGACTTCAATGGGAAAGTATCCTATTAAGAAAAAATAAATAAAGTAAATGGCCGGCATCTGCCTTACAGAAAGTTATTTGGGAAAGATACCTCACCTATGCCAGACTAACTAGCAAGACATTTCTACTCTGCTGCTTTACCTTCCGTTTTCTACAAACTATTATTAACAGACCATCTCAAAACTATTTTCATATCCCCCTCTGCTATGTTAATTTCTATTTACCATTTCTTTTGCCGGTAGTCTATATTTTTTCATGAGTTAACACGTTCATTTCCATTAATGTTATTTTGTCTTCCTTTCTTTTTCTATAGGTATTCAACATCCATACTTCGGTTCCATAGTGGAAATGTGCCCGAAGGTTCCTTTATTAGATTCTAAAGTTTGCTTTCCCAAACACTTCTCTTTTTTTAAACTTTGTGGGAAACCTGTGGGTTCTCCTCTTCTCGCACCATACTATTATTCATTGCATTTACGCCAGTTATCTTCGTCTCCACACCTGTAGACTGGGTCGTCAAGAAAACGTCTTTAGCGCGCGCGCGCGCGCGAGAGAGAGAGAGAGAGAGAGAGAGAGAGAGAGAGAGAGAGAGAGAGAGAGAGAAAAGACCGGAACATATACCACATTAAATTTATTAAGTGAATAGAAAAAGTTCCCTGAAAAATTATCTGGAAAAATCATGTTTTCCACAACAAAACACGGAATGGACAGGCATCTCGACTTTCTAGGTATCCGGATAAATGTCAAAGGTCGAACGCCTTAACGTATTTTAAATGAAGGCCACATGTTAAGTATTTAATAGGTGAATGCTGTAATCGTTTTCTTCGGGATAGCCATTACACACTGCACGACGAGAATATCGACACTGCATATGCTAGTCAGTCCCTCCTGGTTGGAAAAATCCAGATGTCTGCACGTTGACTCCTTTACTCATTAACAAATACCACTCTTACCGGCCGCCTTTAGGCAAGGACCCGTGTTGGCTTATACCAGGCAACTACCTTGCCATACAACGTGCCTGAAGTTCAACCAAATAGTGGTTTTAAATAAAATACCATGTAGAAATAATTAAAAAGTAACTGGATGAATTAATTGGTAATATTCCAAATGAAGAGGTAACCGGGAATGAAAAACCTGACTTGTATCCTAAACATTTTTGTCATGATCAAATCCAAAAGATATAAAACATTCTATTTAATATAATTATGTTTCATGCGGTATACGCCATTCCAAAGAAATAAAATATGTTATACTGTTGCAAACACAAGATAGCTATGAAACTCATTGCCATTTACCAGAGGGATAATCCCCTGTACCTGAGGTAACAGCAAGAAATATTAAATATTTGAAAAGGATTGTTTCAATAATTTAAAAATTAGTGTCTGCAAAACTAAGTTTAACTAACTCGAATGAACCACAAAAATAGCGAGTCAAAGCTCATGTCAAGAAATATAAAAAAAATCTTGATTCGCTAACGTTCTTCAAATTCAGGTGCCTGGGATTCCACTGGCAATTTCTTATACATGGTAATCGCAATCCACTTTTAGATAAAAAAAAAAAAAAAAAAAAAAAGTGATGTAGCTGCTCAAACGTATGCACCCACAGATGACTGTCATCTACCTTGTGAAATGTTTCTTTGCAAAGAAACGAATTAAATATTCCCAAGACGCTGCATCGTAAACGTAACACAAACCTCATTAGAACGCTTCTAAGAAATTTAATTACTTTCAGGAAGATGATGAATGAATCTAGACGCTTTGTTCTTTGGAAATTTTGATAATCGGAGCGACATTCAATCCGAGAAATAAAAGTAGCTCTTCAAAGAACAATTTCATATTGGTGCAAAACTTGGCTCATGGATTGAGATTACACACACACACACACACACACACACACACACACACACACACATATATATATATATATATATATATATATATATATATATATATATATATATATATATATATATATATATATATATATATATATATACACGTAGTGTGTGTGTGTGTTTTGTTATACATACACACATATATACGTTACAGCGGCTATAACATCGACGTCGTAGCCATTCTACATATGACAAAATAATTGAGATATGTTTATACCTCCTCTGTAATTTTCGGTACTCTGTTCAGATTAAATCACTGTCATAAATTAAAAAAAAAAAAGCATAAGAATGCTGGCGTAAGAAGGAATTCGATATTTTGTACCTCAGTCCGATTAACTGATTGACCTTCATAGACTGGCGTTGTTTAGATAATCAGCATCGGTAGAGGAAAGGGGAGACGGGGAAGCACCATTATTAGAGTTAAGAGTTGAGTGGTTGTTTAGGGTAAGTAGCAATGTTGGATTGCTGGTGCGAGATCAGAGGTAACCTTACGGGTTTTTTGGGGTAAGCAGCAGTGGTAGAGTCAAGGAGTTATTGGTGAGAAATAAAGGCAGACCTACGGCCGTTGGGAAAAGCAGCAACGGTAGAATTAAGGGTTGTTAGGTCAAGAGCAATGGTAGAGTTAATGGGTTGCTGCTGTGAGAGCAAAGGTAAAGTTAATGGCATATTGTGGGTAATAAGCAATGGTAAGAGTTCGGCAGTTGTTAGGACGGTTTAAGAGCCATAGTAAAATTAAGGAGTTGTTAGGGTAAGCAGCTTGGGAAGAATTAGGGGTAGGTGTTATAAGAGCAATAGTTGAGTTCATATATTTTAAGAGCAGTGGTAGAGTTAAGGGGTTGACGGGGTTGAACAGAAATGTAGTGGTAAATATTGTTATTTTTAGAGCAATGGTAGAGTTGAAAGGCTCTTGAAGTGAGCAGTTTTGGTGAAATCAAAGGGTTGTTAAGGTAAGATCAATGGTAGAGTATTGTTGTTGCTGGAGCAAGAGCAATGATAAAGTGTTGTCAGGGTCAGCAGCGGTGATAGAATTAAGCAGCTGTTTATGAATGAGCAATGATAGGGGTAATGGGGATTTGTAAGAGCCTTGATAATGCTAAGGAGTTGTTTGGGTGTAAATAGCAATGCAAGGGTTAAGGAGTTGTTTAGGCAGGCAGTGTTAGAGTAGTGGGATTGTTGGGCTAAGCCTCAATGGTAGAGTTAAGGGATTGTTAAGCCAAGGAGTATTGGCAGAGTTTAGGCGATCTTCAGGCTAAACAGCAGTAGTGTAGTTAACGAGTTGTTGTATAAATCGGCTAAGTTAAGGTACAGTTAAAGTGCAAACTCATTTATTTAAAACGCCTTTTATTAGTAGCTTCAACGTAGAGTGCCGTCTTTGTTCCATAGATGCATGCCTCTCTAAGACGATAAAAAGTACCTTAACAGATTGCACACAGAAAAATTTCAGTTCACGTTGCTACCGTATTTTAGCGCGAATTCAAATCAGCAACGTTCCTCAGTCTTGTGAATACCTGTTTCTCAGCTGAAATTAGCCACTGTACAGGTCTGTATTTGATTATTAAACAGATAATATCCGGTGTTCGGCATTTCACACACACGCACACACACACACACACACACACACACACATATATATATATATATATATATATATATATATATATATATATATATATATATATATATATATATACTATGTATATAATTACACATATATAATGTATGTATGTACAGTATGTATGTCTAGGCGATATATATAACTGCGCAAAGAAGGACTGATAGGTAAATAATCGTTTGTTCTTTTGACGGCTTCAAACCACTCAACTGTTTCGCCAAACATGAATACAATCAGAACGAGGGAAACAGGGAGAACTCAATGAATAAGCCCCCAAATGCAGAAAAAAACATTGTATTGCATTTACATTCAATTCGGCTAAAACGTTTCCATTTACGAACCAATTAAAGTTGGCAAACGAAAGCGGAAGATAATGAAAGCGGTTGGGCGATAATGGAATTCATCTGCAAAGTAATGAAATACTCAGATCTTAAAAAATGGAGCCTCAATGTTGAACAATAACCGTAAACCCTCAAAGTAATCCAGCTCTGCGAAACTTATGTAATGAATTCAGATCAGACTTGCCTTGCATGCATAAACTCACTGACGTTGAATCTGAATATGTTTGGTTTGGTTGTTATGAATTCTGTTGAGTACGCAAAATGGTTTTTGTGACCGTAGATGGATTTTCCGTGTTATCGCACACGTTTCAGATTGAAAGGAGGGGCATTTTCCCTACATCCGTATTCATAGCGTTTCTGGCGATCATTCTGAAGTAGAAACTGTCGCTTTGTTTATATTGTGGGGAGAAAGAACGACAGTATTATGTAGTGAATACCGGCAATAGCTTTCAAAAGTAAGATATAAACTGCTGTTAAGTAACAATCAGTATTTTTTTCCTATGTAGCCTATTCAGCTGCTCGACGCCGTTTTGCATACGTTAATAACTCCAATCATCATTTGCATTACTGCAGTTCAACATTACGAACCGTAACAGGATTTGAAATGAAAATTAATATAAAAAATGAAGTAAGACACAACCAGGTTATTCTTTTATTTAAGAAATCAGACAAAGGATCCAGGTATTAATGAAAAGCTTACGTTGAGAATCAAACGATTTTGTCCTCGGAATTTGCCACTTTCCCTTGGGTGGAAGGATTTAAGGAATTCCTTACTAATCTCTCACGTTGTCTTTAATTTCTTTATACAATCCTAAGGTTCTGAAATTTCTTTAGATCATGAAATAACTTTTTAGTCCTATTATCTCGTATTTTTTTAGCCCTGTTCTTTTATAGTTCTATTCATGTATTATTTTTCAGGTTTTTAGCTCTGTTCTCTTTTACTTTTATTTTTATTGTATATCTTCGTCTTTAAAGTCAAGACCTTCCCTATAAAGATTTTTTTTATATATTTGATTAATGAAGGATTGATTCCCTTTACGTAACATTTTCAGGTCACCCAATATTCGTACTTTCTGTCCCTTGTGAATTAATTTTCTCCTAGTTCTTCGACTCATTACTGATCTTGCATTGCTTTTGATGTTCCTTCCTAACACTTTAGAAGTGCAATTTCTATTTGAATAAAATTAAAATAACCGTCCTGATAGTAAAGAGGGACAGGAAAAAATTAAAGCACTATATTAAGAAATAAAAATTGATGTTCAAACCTCTTAGCTACGTTTTATCAGGTATACTCTTTTTTAACTTTTCATAATCTTTAAGTCCTGATTGTCTTTTTCCTCATAAGTTTCACCTATGATTCCAATTTTGTTTGTGTATAAGTAACTGTTTACTAATTTATTTTACTAAAAATTTTGTGTTGGAGTCCGTTTAGCTTGTCATTGTTTTTTGTGTGTTTTAGAAACTTTGGCATGAAACATCAAGAGACAAAGCACCTTTGCCTCACACAAAGCATTGAATGTTCTTTCGACCTAAAAATCATTTATGAAATTCGTTTATATCAAGGACTTAAAAGAAATGTAGCTCAGCAAAAATGAATTTTCTTTATATTCGATAAAAGTTGACGGTTTTAACATTGAATATATTTTGTACATTCTTATGGATGACGTCAAATTGGAATATGTAATTCAAATCTTCTCAATTATTACCACGTACAATCATAGCTGTCGAGATGTTTTAATGCTGATCTCTCTCTACATTTTATGCATTCTTTTCCGTATGAGATTTCGTTTGCAAGAGTAACACGAATTGCGACAATTTTCCATGCAGAGAGAATGGCACATATTTATAAACATACATACGTGTGTGTGTATGTATATATATATATATATATATATATATATATATATATATATATATATATATATATATATATATATATTCTTCTTCTTCTTCTTTTAACGTTGCATTCTTTTCCGTATGAGATTTCGTTTGCAAGAGTAACAAGACTTGCGACATCTTTCATGCAGAGAGAATGACACATATTTATAAACATACATACTTTTGTTTGTGTGCATATATATATATATATATATATATATATATATATATATATATATATATATATATATATATATATATATATATATATATATATATGTATGTATGTATGTATGTATGTATGTATGTATATACACACACATATATATATACATATATATGTGTGTGTATGTATGTATCTATATATATACACATATATGTATGTGCGTGCGTGTATGTGTGTGTGCATGATAATTGTTTGTAATCAAGATTTATCTTTATTTCTCTATAGCTGCTCCTTGATTCCTATGAAAGTTTTCCCTTTGAATAGATTACCTTTTTGTTAATACCATCGTATTTCTGTGTTTTCCTGTTTTGAGTTATTTTCTCTCAGTTTTTGGTTAAGTCAGATGCTTTAAAGCTCCTACTGTCTGTTGCCTATCGAATATCATTGAGAATTTTGGCTCTCCTTCTTACTACCTAGTTTCTCTTTCGCATTGCATTTCAACAGACATTGGGTGTGGATTGAGTCTTTGTCCTTATTCGTTTCCTTCGACCCCTGTTTGGTTTCCTGTCTTACTGGTTGCCTTGCCTTCTGTATTTTCTCTTTGGCTTTCCTAAAAACTGTGTGTCATTAGTTTGTTTAATTTTTTCCCCCCCATATTTGTTTTACTTATTCACTTTTCTCTTTTCTGATAAGCTTTACTTATTTCATCACATGTCTATTTACCCGGTGATTTTTCGTCAACTCCTTTAGTTTCTTGCATTCTATTCCATTGTCGCCAGTGAATATGTAATACGATGCAAGATAACTTACAATCAATCACACAGAACCCCATTCTCAAAGTCAAGTTTAGTGTTTGATCCTCTGTGGCAGTCTGTAGCCCTCCTTGCCTAGATTAGCCATTCATTGTGGAACCAGTACCCACTGAAATCCCATGCAGCTCAGAACCGATGACTGGACTGGATTGGATGAAGCCCGGCTTAGTGCCGTTTTGGGCCCTTGCTAAGGATGGCCGTGTTGGTGGTAAAGAGTTCTAGGGGAATAGAGGCCTGATGTGGATCTCTGGATTCTGACCAGACAACAGAGACGACCGAACTGATGTCTCATTGTTTCCTTGTGTGCAGCTTGATCTATCTTCTGTATCTTCTGTGGCTTTACTTTCACTTTCGTCCTTTTAGACATGTATCACCCGTTTCTTTGTTTTCCGCTTTTCTCTTATATTTTTTCATATTGTCAATGACAGTTATAATAGGCTTTTTACTTTTTTTTTGGCAGACCACTCACATTTAAAGACCTGGTATTTCAGTCCTTGAAGACCTACTTATTCTCAAACTAGATGGCAGTTGTTCCTTTCGTTGGTAGGCAAACGTCTATCATCCAAAACCTTTCAGTGAACGGCATCTACTTTTTTATCAGCCGTTGATGTTTTGGGATGTCTCTACATGAGATCACCTTCTGTGTTGTCCTTGGCCATTTTGAATTCATCAGCCCACCTGTTAATGTGTCATGGGGAGGGGGTGATTCCTCGCCAATACTGTAGTGTCGACAATTCCTTCGTGGACTCACTGAGGGAGTAAGCCTTCTTTCACTTGCACCTACTGACGTTTATTGGTTCTCACATGCAACGTGATAAAAGCAGGTGATTGTGTTGCTTTTCAATAATGTTGTCACACACATTTATACATACATGCAAAACATAAACCTGTTTCGTCCATGGAAGGGTTGATGCCAGAAGGGCAAAGGGTGAGGTTGCTAGACCCACGCCTGTGTTCTTGATCCCAGCAGAAGGTGGTAGCCATTAACAGAAGTTACTCAACTACAGAGCTCACTTTGGATAACTGGATATTATATTAGGTTGGCGGTCGGGTAGCAACATTCTTACGCCAAGTACATACACACACACTTATATATATATATATATATATATATATATATATATATATATATATATATATATATATATATATATATATATATATATATATATATATATATATATATATATATATATATATATATATATATATATATATATATATGTGTGTGTGTGTATATATATATATATATATATATATATATATGTATATATATATATAATTTATTTTCATATGTATGTATAAGTATATGTATACATACACGTGTATGTATATATATATATATATATATATATATATAATTTATTTATATATGTATGTATAAGTATATGTATACATACACTTATATATATATATATATATATATATATATATATATATATATATATATATATTTATTTATATATGTATGTATAAGTATATGTATACATACACTTGTATATATATGTATATATATATATATATATATATATATATATATATATATATATATTATATATATATATATATATATATATATATATATATATATATATATATATATGTACTTGAATGAATGTATGTAACATTTAGAATACATGAACAGCCTAACTAAAACTCACTTGGAAATCAAATTCCCTTAGCTTTAAATTTCACTACATAATCAAAGAATTATATCTGCATTGTTCCCTCATGTGTAACAGAGAATGGAATTTGATTCTGCTAAAGATCCTGTGTTTGCTGAGCAACCGGCGATTTTATGGCCCCAGATAGGGCGTCATCGGGAAACGATGCCTTCACTTCCAATATCGGTTACTGTGAAGGATGCGACAATGCACCCAGTTCGTCTGCTTCGGCGCTCGGCCCTCTTGCTCTTGCTCCAAATGACCAGCAGCTAGTGAAAAGGCGGATTTTATATTGAGGGGACCGACGGGAAGCCCATTCAAAAACGTTAGGTATCAAACATTATATATATATATATATATATAT
>JANJGK010000010.1:14669060-14674060 GCA_039081455.1 Macrobrachium rosenbergii | reverse complement strand
TTCAGAACGCTTAATGGCACCAGGCCACAATTCTTTTGTTGCACACAATTTTGCCTCCTCTAACCGCGCCATAAGATCTGCTCGGGTAAAGCGGTGTAGGGAAGAGCGTACATATCTTTTCATGACACCCCATACTTGCTCAATTGCATTAAGCTCTGGATGTGCTGGTGGTAACCGGACTACCTCATGTCCCCACTCACGAATGGTGTTATCAACAGTGTACTGGGGAGGTGGTCTGTTCTCCTTGCATAATGACAACAGCTCAGGTCGCTTGGCGTATGGTGGGTAAGGGATATTGTGCCGCTCTAACCATCTTATCAGGTCATCTCTTTTGGTGGCAGTATTTGGACAGTGCGTCCCCTCTGTAAGTTGACTGTGGTATGGCGCATTATCGATGATGAGGACTGATGGTTCTTCTAGTGAAGGCAGCAATTGCATAGTGAGCCATCCGAGGAACAGTTGGGCATTCATTTCACCATGATAGTCTCCGCTGCTGTTCCTGGCGGCATAACATAAAAAGGCCTCATTAACAAAACCGTTGCTGGTACCGGCTGCTACCACGACAAAACGTTCACCTTCACCTGGTGGTACCTGACGGCTATAGGTGGCACTAGTGCATGGCTGAGTGGAGTCCACCCACTCTTTGTTGTGACTCATCCTTGTTGTAAACCAAGTTTCGTGTACATATACCACCTCCCTTCCTTCTTCGCGGAACTGTCTGAGAAACCTGAGAGCACGGATTCTTTTGCAGACTATATCTAAAGACCCTCTTCTTGCATAAATTTTCCGCTGAGCTGTCTTATAGCGGAATCCCATCTTATGAAGTATTCGCCATAAAGAAGTTTCTGAAGTTTTTTGTGGTATTATTCCCTCCTTCTTTAGATCTTTTGTTAGAGTTGAAATTGTGAAATTTTGCTTGGCTGAAAACTTCTGGTGTACAAATCTGCGAATATTACCAATAGTGAACTCATCGTATACGTTCATCTGTTGAATTAATGGCACGGTTTCTGGTGACTGTGTGGTAGACATTTGTACTGATTTTGATGGAGGTGTTAGCACTGATGATGGCAGCTGGGATGATGATGGCAGTGGAGTCGGTGGTGGTAGCAGGGATGATGATGGCAGTGTAGTTGATAGTGATAGCTGGGTTGATGATGGCAGTGGAGTTGGTGTTGGCAGCTGGGTTGATGATGGCAGCAGAGTTGGTGTTGGCAGCTGGGTTGATGATGGCAGTGGAGTCGGTGGTGGCAGCTGGGTTGATGATGGCAGCAGAGTTGGTGATGCCAGCTGGGTTGATGATGGCATTGGGGTTGGTGGTGGTACTTGTTGCCCTACAACTGGGCGTGACCTTGTGTGGCGGTTGATCATCCTACAAACGGAATTGGTTGACATATTGAATACCTCAGCAACACGGTCGTATGGTCTGCAATGATAAAGAACAACCATTTTAATCAAGTTTACTCTTGATGGATCTCTGAAGGTTCAAGGCATATAATTGACAGTCTTAGTATATTGCAGTGTCCTTTCATTCCATTATGAGAATCCTTTCCTTGAGGGGACCGGCTGGGTAAAATTTTTTTTTATTTTTTTTTACGGCAGGAATAGGATTCATAGCCTATTTGATAACAGATAGTGGCCACCTGCTGTGGAAGAAATTTTTGTTCAGCGAATTTTGGTTTTGCGATGCCATAATTTTTTCCAAGAAAAATTGCCATTTTCAAACTCTTCTGTTTTGCTATTTACTGTGAGTTCATGAAATCTATTTGTGTAATACAATAGGTTCAGAGTTACAAGAATTTAATCTGACTTTTTAGGAGTAGTTATTTTTTTCAGTTATGAGTTCTTTTCCTTTATTTCCCACTTTTTCCACTTAAAGAAAAAGTGGGAAACAGGAAAAAACCCCATAACTCGGAAAATGATAACTATTCTCTAAAAGTCAAATCAGATTATTGTAGCTCTGAACCAAACCTATTTCTCATGTACATTTCATGAAATCACAGTAAATAGCAAAAAAGAAGATAGAGTTTGAAAATGGCCATTTTTGAGGGGGAAAAAAACTATGGCACCGCTAAACTAAAATTCAATGAACAAAACGCATTTCCACAGCAGATGGCCATTATTGCATCTATCAAATAGGTAATCAATCAAATTCCTGTCACTAAAGAAAAAAGTTACCCAGCCGGTCCCCGTTCATTAGCTGATAAACAGGCGGCCAATCAAACAGCCCTATGGGATAGGGTGGGGCACGATCGTGGGGTGGGGTGGGATGAGAGTGACGTGGTAGTGGGGTAGGGTTGCTTTAGATTGGGCCATTACAGGTGTTATTTTTATGGATTTTGATGAGTATGGATAAAATAAGACGACATAGCTTTTGTTTTCTTAATTGCAACGCAACGCCATGGATTGTCATAAAACTGATCATACAGCATTAAAAATGGTTGCACCGTTTGGATTAGGTAACGACATTTAGCATATCCCTCTCTGCTTCGGAACGAAACCTTATTACCCCTATCCAGCATTGCCATTCGTACAATAATCATCTTACATGTACGATAATTGGAGGTCTTAGATGATAAAAATGCTGACATTTTCTGTCATGTACGATAATTTTGGAAATTGTAACTATGCAATAAAAAGCATAAATTACCCTAATTTAAACCCATTTTAAGAGAAAATACCTAAAAACCGACCAGTTTCAAGGTGTGTATGACAATAATCAGGAAAATACGATAATTTTGAGGCTGATGTACGATAATTTATGGATGAAAATCTGGCAACTATGGTCCTTTCCAAAGGTTCATGAGCCCTTTCGCTAACAAAAGGGGTCCCATTACTTTTGGGTCATACCAAGAATAAAGACGCAAACTTCCTTAACAGTATTCTTGCAACTCAGTAATCATTTCAGCGTGTTTTGTTAATGTACTCTCTAAAAACTGCATTGCCAGACGTCCGATTAACTAAATGTTAATAATTTGACATCTTATCCAAAATATGAAAAAAAAAAAATTACACCCCCTCCCCTCCCCCCTTGAGGCCAAGTAATTTAAATAGCGAATTAAAAACTTCACAGGACAGTTTGTTGGTAGCAACAATAATTTTTCCCTCTTTTTCAAGGGGCTATTCACATAATGCAAGAAAAATAATGAATATATATATATATATATATATATATATATATATATATATATATATATATATATATATATATTAAATAAAAACAATGCAATACCAACTTCAAAATGAATTTTGCCCTCTACAATAAAATTTCGCTGGATATGCAATGAATATTTTTGCCTCTTGAGTTTTTTCGATAAAATCTTGGGATAATGCCTTTTTTTCTATCATGTAGCATATAATTGTCCAGACCTTATAGATCCATTTGTGTCTAAAGTACGCCTTGCAGAATTTATTCTCTGGACAACTTCGGTGTTGATGCCTTTGCTTGTCCGATACACCGTTTTAAGGATAGAAGGAAAAATAACAAAGTATAAATTATATAAGAGGACGTTTCCCCCGTAATTAAGAATACGCAAGAGTGCTAATGTGGCATCTGCTTGATTTTATGCTAGACATTCTTGTAAACACAATGAAAAGGAATCTGAAATTTTCAGAAAACCTTATTTTATTTTAAGCTAAATATAATTTTTGCCTCTTGGCAACTCCATTACAGGGTGGGAAACTGTAAAAGACGATACCTATATACCTATTCAGGCTAATCCTCAAACGATTGTTTTCTTGCTCCTTCTTAAAGACGTTGAAGAGTCGCAATATGAGCATATTACGGCAACCTTGCGGACAATTGCTCATTATGTTGGCCATATTGTAAATGCTATTATATTCAGGTGAATACGAATACAGCAAAACACAATGCTCCGGCTAACGTTGCTTCCTGTCAAAGGTCTCCGAATCTGACTTGACACCCTTGCTCATAGACTAATCAGTGTTCAGGTGACAATTTGATAATTTCTTTGAATTGATTGCTTAGGGATATAATCTCAACTTACTAAGACCAGATATAAATTCATTCTTAAACAGCATAGGCTCAGTATCCTTAAATCCCATCGAGTATCAATATATTTTAGTGTACGCACGGGGTCATCCATGAATGGGAGGTGGGGCAAAGGTAAACGTCAGTCATACGTCATGATCCACACTTCACACCTGAGCCGTCTTAGCGGCTGAGTTGCCTATTGTCATATTAATGACTATACCTTCACCCAGCTTATTCTAATGACGTATCGATATAAATTTCATCAACGAGAGGGAGTACATACCTTATTGTATTTTTCCTAAATAGGGGAAGGTCTAAAACGAACTGTTTTACAATGTCATGTCAATCAGCAATGTAGTTTATATGTAATTACAATAATACGATAAGACACGGGCGTTGAAATGCTTAGTAGGTTCTTTGATTTTATTAGTAGTGTAACTCCCACGACTTTTCCTATCAGCCATCTAAACACATCTAGTCAGCACAATGACTCTCTCTCTCTCTCTCTCTCTCTCTCTCTCTCTCTCTCTCTCTCTCTCTCTCTCTCTCTCTGTGTTGTACAGCGCTGCAGCATTCAGAGCCAATTATTTGAACGACGATTCAATTATCTGAATCTGTTTCTGGATATTCTAGATCATAAAAATATAAATTATTTCATGCGATAAAGATATTACACAATTCAGTTCTCTTAAGATAAAGAATGATAATGAGTTATAATATGGCTTATGATTTCCATAGTCATCAGTATTATATTATACAATATATTATTATCGTTGTTTCCGTTGCAGCAAGTAGCAGTCATTTGATAAGTCAAACTTATGTTGTCATCAATATTATTGCTGTTATAAACATGCAGATGATGCAAATCGAGCGCCTCTTGTTTTTCGCCTTCCTAAATGCGAAATGAATTGACCTATTGATTTAAGATGATTTAAAGTGGATCAGTGGAGTGTGATTTCGCTGATTTCACACTGACTATAAATTTTGCTGATCCATTCTGAATCAGTTC
>JANJGK010000010.1:14651560-14666560 GCA_039081455.1 Macrobrachium rosenbergii | reverse complement strand
ATCTCTCTCTCTTTCTGTCTGTCCTATTATACAGAAATCTTTATGATGTTTTGCATATTTTCGAATGGTTCCTTATTTGTGACACGTTGGCCTTTTAAATAAACTGTAAATTGTATCGAGTGCCTTTCCCTAGAACTCTACGATTATATATATATATATATATATATATATATATATATATATATATATATATATATATATATATATATATATATATATATATATATATATATATATATATATATATATATATATATATATATATATATATATATATATATATATATATATATATATATATATGTAACGGCCACTTCTGAGCCTATACTTGATTTAAGTCTCTGTTTTATGAACAGAGGTTTAATCTCGCTTATCCCGAGACATTGTGTGATAGCAGTAACGTGAGCCGGCATCATAAGTTATATCTTTCCCTAACTAAAATCTAAGGACTACTGGAATGAGATACTAAGTACAAAACTAAAACCCTTTATTGACAAAAATCAACGAAAAATAACTTAAAAATTACGGAAAATGAAATCCAATGTTTCACATAACTATCAGAAAATCTTCTAAGGAAATAATGCTCCAAACTCATAAACCCCCAATTACAGAAAATAACTCATCTGTCAAAACATGAACACGTCAATCAATTAAAACAGGTCATCTCAAATGTCATACCACTCTCATCCTCGTAGGAGGGAGAGAGGAAAAAGGAATAGGAATGGAGTGGAACAGAAATACCTGTGAAAGAAGAAACGTCACATTAAAAATCATAAAATGTAAAAAATTGCAGAAATACATCTTCCACTGTCACAGGAGACACCGTGTATTCATAGTTCTGAAAAACAGTCTAAAAACGTATATGAATTCTTACTCACTCCACAAGTCCTCTGGGACAGTCTCCATGTGAAAAAATCACTCACATCTTCAGACACACATGAATCGGATCTCACAAGTCCGATTCGAACAACGGTTCCTCCCATTATATTCATTATGTAACGCACGAACGAACGTACTTTTGTATGACATCATTCGAGGTCAAAGTTCGGCAAGACACGCCTCTGTACTTCGAGGCGTCACGAAGTAAACGTACACACCATACATTATTAAGAAGCATCCTTCAAAACCGGATTTTGTAACTGGTTCAGCTTCTAGAACATTCTTTGCTGAAAACGCATTTGAGGTATGCGAATGTTTCAGCAGTTTCCTATCTGCTGCGTGTAGTGAAAATGGACCCTGCGAATAGCTGACCCAACTTTTCAAAGGTCACCTTCGCGAGCCTTTACAGATTGCTCGGTCCACGCACCTGAGGTGGACCCCACCTCAAAATGTTTAGGTGCAAAACTCATATATATCTTATAACACAGATATTATAGTACAACCAGTTCATTCAAGAAACGCATTAATCTAGACGATTTCACTCCTGGTACTGCCTCACGCTGAAAGGCCTGCGACTGCACCAGTCCAAGCTGAATGTATTCTTGCGTCTCCCAGCGATCCGACGAAAATGAATGGCTCGCAACTGCACAAGCCCATGTTGAAAGTGGCGCTCGCAAATCCTTTTTGCGCCAACCCAACGTCTCCTCGAAAGTACGGAAACATGAAGACATCTTGCCCGACATCTCTCCAAAGTTCTGGATCGTCCCACCACAGTGCAGAAGTAACGTTGACAGCTTTCTCATATGTTGAGGACGGTGAAGCTATTCCAACCTCTCCATTTCGAGGGAGTGGTATTTTCCGTGAGTCGGTCATATCGACAGTCATATCAAAAAGTAACTCGTCTATTCCCTATACCATATTATTACTGAACCAAATAAGACTACTAGTGCAAAGGTCATATGTTCTCAATGTGAAACAATTCCAAGTTGGTACCCGGAATTTCCACAGTCAACTCACTACCAAGTACACTAACTCTAAAGAACTATTCATAAAAATTCTATCCAACAGAAAAAAGTACTCGAGAATCCTATCCATACACTGAACAACGAAAGGCAATCCTAAACATCTGAAAGGTATCATATCTCGTAAAAGACATCAAGGTTCTACTCCGGTTAGCGAACATTTCGCAATACCCAACTAATTCTCAACACAATAGCAATTGACTTAATGGCAATCGCTCCTATGATCCTAACAACTACAATTACTCATGGTACAGCTCCCTTATGTTTTAAAAGAGAACTGAAAAATCCCAAATATTCGAATTCGATATCCCTATCAAAACCTTCCTAAACCTCTCCGAAATCCTAACTGACATATCCCAACCCGTAAAAGATCAGACCCGTTTGGTCCGATACACTAAATACCTCCCCAAAACAAAATCCTAAACAACAAACCCTTATTCTGTAACTTTATATTCAAAGATATTGCGTCAGACGACAAAACACATCATAACATAATAACATAATAAACACACAGGTCAAATCTCGTATGAAATTAGCCCATGTCACAATTCCCAAAATCATATGAAAGAAAACCATTAACTCAAATTAACCCATTTCTATCGCCAAGTGCGAACGTTGAAATCCCTAACCGCAGTTGCGATCCATATAAAAAAAACAAAAACTCAAATTCATATATCTACAAAACTCTACGGCATTCTGCACACAATTTACACTAAGTACTGCAGCTTACATCAGAAATCACAATGAACCCGAACTATTAAAGATTCGTAAAACTCTACGGAGTAACGTCCTCCTGAATTACAACAAACTACAAGTCATGCCCATTTACAACCCATTAACACCCGAAAGGAAAAAAAATGACCCGTAACTACCCATTACCATAACAACAATACAACCCAGGAATGCATCCATGCTAAGAGTACTTCGCAAGTTATACTTAACTTTCCTCACCAATAAATTATTCTCCAACTCTAGACCAGAAAAAGGCAACTTATACCCTTTCTTCGGTGAAACTCCCCTAAGAAATGCCTTAGCATCTGACAACAATTTATCTTCATCTTGCTTTTGTTCGAGCAAGCCTATGTCCCAAGTGACATTTTCACCCGTAATATAACACACAGCGTTACCCTCACTATCACAAACAACAATCTCTCCCGAGACTGCCGACTCACTATTTCTCCCTGAAGTATGCACTGTAGAAACGTGTATGTCCTCTACATGCGATATCTCAGAACTACTAGTATCAGAGACATTAGACACCAAATATTTACTCTCGTCTCCCACACAGGATTCGGATTGCACTCCCTCATCCTCGACTGGAAAATATCTGCTCAATGCATCTACAACCACATTATGCTTACCTTCAATGTATTTGAGGTTTGCATCAAAATCTCTCAATGTCAAAAACTGCTGGATCAACACTTCCCTTTGTCCAAACGGAAAGTGTCACTCAAGCAAAGGCAAGCGCTCTGCCCACATACTCTCACACACATACCCACACGCACATACGTGTGTGACTACAAAAACCAAGAAGTGCATACACACTCGTGCAAAAACTGTTTTGCACCCCGCAACTCATAAATATCACGTAGGATACTACCCAAATATTAAAGTTCCCAGAAATAACCCAACAACCAAATATCACCCTTACATAATAAACGCCGATGCGTACCGCAGATTGCTATAAAAAAAAAAAAAAAATGCAACACACCATAATACGCTCAGCGCTTCACTAGGCGAGGCAAAGCAAGTACGGCGCTCCGCCCAAACTCGTGACGCAATTGCTATGTCACCGTGGTGATGACGTAACACACTCGTTGCAACCGAAACATTAGTCAAAACTCAACGACAAAAAACACACAGTTGTCCCTATCACCAGTTACAACACAACGAAAAGGACAATTTCACATTAAAAAAAAAAAAAAAAAAAAAAAGATAACATCACAACACTTACGTTAGTAACGCGCGAATTTCCATCAAGCGAAGAGAGAGAGAAACAAAAAACACTCGCGCGTCTTCACGTGTTTTAACACACACATAGCGGTCTTAATATCGCAATTATTGCACAATATCACTGTTTTTACCCCCTACCCAAAACACTCTCCACAAATCACTAGCTAGCGAGAGAGAAGCTCGCAGCTCACCCCCAGCAACTGCTGACTCCCACAAAATCCTATCCTGAGATGCCAACACTAATTTATGTCTCTTCGGAAACGTATACATGCGTAATTATTTAACACCCTCTAACTGCCCTAACTACCTTATACGCTACCTTTTACGCTGCCACCAAAAACTGTAACGGCCATTTCTGAGCCTATACTTGATTTAAGTCTCTGTTTTATGAACAGAGGTTTAATCTCGCTTATCCCGAGACATTGTGTGATAGCAGTAACGTGAGCCGGCATCATAAGTTATATCTTTCCCTAACTAAAATCTAAGGACTACTGGAATGAGATACTAAGTACAAAACTAAAACCCTTTATTGACAAAAATCAACGAAAAATAACTTCTTAAAAATTACGAAAAATGAAATCTAATGTTTCACATAACTATCAGAAAATCTTCTAAGGAAATAATGCTCCAAACTCATAAACCCCCAATTACAGAAAATAACTCATCTGTCAAAACATGAACACGTCAATCAATTAAAACAGGTCATCTCAAATGTCATACCACTCTCATCCTCGTAGGAGGGAGAGAGGAAAAAGGAATAGGAATGGAGTGGAACAGAAATACCTGTGAAAGAAGAAACGTCACATTAAAAATCATAAAATGTAAAAAATTGCAGAAATACATCTTCCACTGTCACAGGAGACACCGTGTATTCATAGTTCTGAAAAACAAAGTCTAAAAACGTATATGAATTCTTACTCACTCCACAAGTCCTCTGGGACAGTCTCCATGTGAAAAAATCACTCACATCTTCAGACACACATGAATCGGATCTCACAAGTCTGATTCGAACAACGGTTCCTCCCATTATATTCATTATGTAACGCACGAACGAACGTACTTTTGTATGACATCATTCGAGGTCAAAGTTCGGCAAGACACGCCTCTGTACTTCGAGGTGTCACGAAGTACACGTACACACCATACATTATTAAGAAGCATCCTTCAAAACCGGATTTTGTAACTGGTTCAGCTTCTAGAACATTCTTTGCTGAAAACGCATTTGCCAGCCCGTGTCTTGTCACCAAGGAAGTTTCTTCGACCCTTGTGGTATGCGAATGTTTCAGCAGTTTCCTATCTGCTGCGTGTAGTGAAAATGGACCCTGCGAATAGCTGACCCAACTTTTCAAAGGTCACCTTCGCGAGCCTTTACATATATATATATATATATATATATATATATATATATATATATATATACATATATATATATATATATATATATATATATATATATATGCGTGTGTATATGCAGTATATATATATATATATATATATATATATATATATATATATATATATATATATATATATGTATATATATATATGTATATATATATATATGTATATATATATATATGTATATATATATATATATGTATATATATATATATATATATATATATATATATATATATATGTGTATATATATATATATATATATATATATATATATATATATATATATATATATATATATATTATACTGCATATACACACGCATATATATATATATATATATATATATATATATATATATATATATATATATATATATATATATATATATATACAAAAGCGTAAAAATAAGAGGTTAAATTTATACTCAATTTATTTTGGGCTCATTTCCTTAATTAGGTACTATATATTGTAGAAGCCGTATAATATATATTATTACAAAATAGAGCCTTCTTCACAGTAACTCCATTTTTTTCTTTTTGAATTCTCTAATAGCAAAGAATATTGAATAATTCCTTAAAAACTGCATTAATAATTTTCCCATTAGCCTCCCTAGGGAAGGAGCTTTTTGGGGTAATGTCATAAATTAGTTTTATTGGGCGTGATGTTTAAGCTCGCTTGTAACGGAAAATGAGAAGTTCCTAACCGCTTTCATTAAAATCAGTTATGATAACATTCTTTACACCCTATTCTATGTTAAAAGAAAAATTTAAATTTTTCTTTAGCATAAAACTTGCCTCTAACTCTACGGAGATTTATTCTCCTCGATAATAAATTTCTTCCTTCTAATACCTTACAGCTTCTGTTCTTTCTTTTTATCCCGTTCCACTGATCTTCTGCGTACTCATTTGATTGTTTTTCTTTTCCCACTCATAATTACTTGTAGAATTTTCCGCTCACAGACGGGCAAGAGGTCTTCCTTTGCTTTCTCTTTATTGTCTCCTAAATTTAAAAGCCATCTATCATTTCGCACGGTGTTACATCTCAGCTTCTTAGAAAAATAATTACTTTTCCTTTCTTCTCAGTCCTCTCGATATGTGCATCCTTTTGTTTCTAAGTAATCTTTTGTTTGCTCAGTGCAGCTTATTGCATTTTTTGGTAAAGCAATTTTATCCGATGGACGAGTATAATGCGTAACTGATATAAATGATAGTACGATTGTTAAGAGTTGGTCTCTTAGCTCGTATGTTATTTCAAACCTCAACACTGTCGTGCCTCTTTTGATTGACCGAGTAACAAGAATTTCATATGATAGGTATAAATATTTTGAGTTTTAATAGCTTAACTTTGATACATAGAAATTTGTATATGAAAGCGTACCAGGATTTTGTGACCTAAGTTGAATCGACCAATAAATCTGGCTTTCCAAACCCGGGTGGAAGAGGAGGGTTGAGCATAACGTTAGCCACCCTCCCCTTGTTAAATGAAATACGGCAACGCCGGCAGTCGCACATTACGTAATATATATATACATATGTATTATGTATATAATATATATGTATATATATACATATATATATATATATATATATATATATATATATATATATATATATATATATATATATATATATATATATTATATAATGTGTTTGTGTTTTTGCGCCCACAAAAAATGTGACCCAAATTATCACACCATTTTATGACGACACGTTGTTGAAAAGATGTTTCTCTACTTACTCGGTTATTTCTATTAGCCACTGCTAAAGCAGGGCGTTGATTTCTTTCTTCAGCTAATTTTTAGATGTAAAAGTTGAACATCACTCATATATGAGTTCTTGCAATGCGAGAACCCCTAAAATATGCTTTTACTTGTGGGTCGTTAAGTGGACATGGTGACCAGAAATAGAAATGTTCTGTCATGTAGGTATAAGTTTTATAGGTAGACATGTACATTACCACGTGTAAGTCGTGATTGCATTCACAGACAGACATACAGACAGAGAGAGACAGACAGACAAATTCAGAGGCACTTTCTCCCAACCCCCCCCCCCCTCCTTAATTCACCTAGTAATGTAAACCACAAACATTATTTAACAAAGAGTATATAACTCAAAAATAACATATTGCTACCTCTTCAATCTTGATTTGCATGACTGGAACAATAACCTAGTTAATTAACTTGCTCATGATTATAATCGGTGTATTTATTAGTAATTTCAGTCGGATAATTTCCAACATTATCATTAAGGATGCCAGATAAATTGAAATTTTCAATTCACTAATTTCACATCATTGAGTCGTAAAACAGCTTTAGAGATCCAAATATAAAATATATGCGTAAGCTAAATCCGGCTTTAATATTGTTTTTTTCCTCCAATTTATTTATATTGTCAAACCGAGAAATAGTCATAATGGTAAGACATGGAATGGTACAGCACATTTTTTAACTTCTTGCTCTGGAATGGCTGGCTCTGGAACAGTATGCTATGCAACGGCATGACCTGATGGAACAGCCTTTGAAGTTCGGTGCTCTGCACATCACGATGTGCAAGAGCAGGCTTTGAAACCGGATTCTTTGCAGTGGCATAATAAGGAACGCAAGCCTCTAAGATTGTATACTCTGGAGATCCTTGAAGAACAGGCTCTGCAGCGGTAAGCTCTTCAACCTTTTGCTCTATGGAACAAGTCTTTGGAATAAAATTTCTTTGCAACAGTAAGCTCTGGAACAAAAAAAAAATCTAGAGGAGTTTGATTTAAAATGGCACACTCTAGAACAACAAGATTTAGAACTGTACACTATGCAACAGCATGGCCTGGAGTAACAGACTGAAGTCTGGTGCTCAGCATGGAATGATCTGTTGAACAGTATTCTCTGCAACAATATATGGAACAAAAACCTCAAGAAGGGTATGCTCGGGAGATATTGAAACAGCATGCTCTGGATCAGTATGCTATTCAACCTTAAGACCTGGAATAACAGGCTCTGGAATAGTGTTCTTTAACGGCAGGCTCTGGATAAAAAACTACAACACTATGCTGCAGAATAGCAGACCTTAAAAGAACAGGTTTTGGACGCGTATGCTCGTGAACCTTATGTTGTGAAATAGCATACTTTGCAACTGCATGACCTAGAATACACTGGAATTATAGCCTCTGCAACTACAAGATCTGGAAGAACAGGCTCAGGAGCAGGAGTATCTACGCAACATGATGTGGAACAACGGGTTCTTGAACAATAATCTCTGTAACACCATGATATGGATCTCTGTAACACCATGATATGGAACAGAATTCTGTAAAATGGCAGACTGTAAAAAAAGATTATTCCCGTAGGGTATGTTCTGGAATAACAGTATGTTTAGGAGCTTCATGCTTGGAACCGCATGACGCTAGCTCATTGTAACGCAGAATACATGTAAATGAGTATTACGCCACCGAATTTCCTCATATTCCAGATAATAGCCTTTGTCAGATACATTTGAGAATAGACACATTCATTCTACACAAAGTTTTCCTTGTGAAGTTACATCTGGTGTCCCGGAGTTTCGTCACCCAGCTTCATTATCTCGTCTTTTGTCTGGCATCCTCTGTGTGGGACCTACGTCAGTGAATCGTCTTCGATATCGGAAAGATTTCGCAGTTCAAGTAAATGAACTTTTCCTTAAAAGGCATCCTTCTATTTTCAGGTTTCTTGTTTGAAAGGAGTCTTCGTTATCCTTTTCTTTCGGGACCTGCTGCTGAAGTCATTTTTGCTAACTGGGATGTACCTTTTTTCATGTTTCAGAGAACCATCACTATTTCTTTATATATTCTTGGTGTTGGTTAAAGTTTGTTGACAGTCTCATCGTAAATAGATATGTGGGATACAATGATTTCAGCATAAATTCATTATATAAAGTTAGTCTCTCTCTCTCTCTCTCTCTCTCTCTTATATATATATATATATATATATATATATATATATATATATATATATATATATATATATATATATATGTATATATATATATATATATATATATATATATATATATATATATATATATATATATATATATATATATATATATATATATATATATATATATATATATATATATGTGTGTGTGTGTGTGTGTGTATACATATATTGTGTGAAGTACTAATGCAAATGTGGCATCTCTATCTCTGACAACATTTCAGTACATATTATTTGTGTCTCCCTTCTAGATGTCAGCCTTCAATATAAAAATAAAGAATTGGAGAGATTTTCTCTAACATTTATATATAAATACAATCTATTTAAAACTAAAATTGTTCATTGCTTTTACAGTGTGTTTTTTTTTTATTCATTGGATGGGAAGAGACACACGTTGATCAATAAAATATCGATCTGCACCCACTTTTATTCTGGAAACTTAAAAACGATTTTTGCCGTCAATACCCAGTTTTTCCTCTAGGAATATTCAACATATTTTCCTGTTTTTTCCGTCGTCTTTTTTCGGTGTTAACCGTTGAAATGTGAAAAGGAGATTCTTGTAGATTCGAGGTATCATGGAAGGGAGTCGGTGATACCTTGAATGTATCTTGAATCTACCTTGAAGGCGTTCACTTACATTTCTCAGAAATTGAAAACTGAGAATGTCCTTTGAATTTGAAATTTTATCTCCATTACTCTGGGTGACTATTAATATACAGCTTTCGGAGTTTTAATATTGATATAATATTACCATATAACTTCCTTTTTGTGTTATTCGACTGGGATGCAGGAACATAAACGCTTACTCATCTCGTAGCCTTTTCTGCTGTATTTAGTGTAACGGGGCTGGAATCATCACAGATTTTCATTTGCAAGTAATATGTTTCTATTATTAACAATAAACTCCATCTTCTATTTTGAAAATAAGAGTTGGGGCTGAGTTTGGAAAAATCTGACACTTAATATTTCATATTGGAAATTTATGTCAGTGTGTTCTTTGATTCTTTGCTTATTCACTTGGTCTTTTCTTCTCTCCATCCTTTATTACTCATACCCTTCTTCCTCTTGCTCTGAAACACTTATATATATTTTTCAAATCAACACCGTAACTTTTGAGTCTTATTTATATTACTATTGACCAACCCGGCGCTGCCCTGGAAAACTCTCTCTCTCTCTCTCTCTCTGCTCTCTCTCTTCTCTCTCTCTCTCTCTCTCTCTCTCTCTCTCCCCTCCCTAACATCCCCCTCTACTCTCTCTCTGTCTTTCTCCTCCCTAACACCTCCTCTTCTCTCTCTCTCTCTCTCTCTCTCTCTTCTCTCTCTCTCTCTCTCTCTCTCTCTCTCTCTCTCTCTCTCTCCCCTTTTCCTGTTAAGATAGTTGCTTCAATTACATTGCTCAGCATTGTTGACATTTTATATTTCACCCCTTCTCACCACCAATTCCTACTGGGGCTGATCTTGGACTTGAAGTGCATCGGGAGTATGTCTATTCATCTCAGCGACCTCAAAAACTGTGGATTAGACACTAATATATGTTGTTTTCGTTATTTTTACATGTCCCCCCCCTCCCACCCCAACCCCCTTTGATGCCAATGATGTCTTACCCCTACAGTGTTCTTTTCCAGATAGTAAGTCATATGTATGCTGAGATGAGGTATGATAAACCTGCAGAGTTTATTTAATTACAAAGTCTATGGGCAGAACCAGCCCCCCGTTTCAGGGAAGACCTTCCCACCCCCGCCCCCTTTGGCATTAATGATGTCTTACGCCACAGAATTCTTTTCCAGATAGTAAGTCATATGTACAGTATACCAACTTTGGTTGAAATTGCTCATTGTGCTTCAGAGTTATGCTGGAACACACACACATATACATCCATTTATATATATATATATATATATATATATATATATATATATATATATATATATATATATATATATATATATATATATATACATACATATATAGATATTATTTATTTTTACTCTTTTATTTAGCTTGTTTTTTTTGTCTGTTTGTTTGGTTTGGGTGAAATCTTGTAACTCAATTTTCTACCTGTTCCCTTCGTCTGATGGACTTGAAGTTTTGCATGGTTACTCAGTCCTGGTGACGTTACAACATTACATGATCAGTAGGTCAGCAGAGACCTCTAGTGACCCTACAATGACCTCTCCCAGTATCTCGGATTAGTATGAAGTAAATAACTTTGGATTTTTCGTACCTTCTTGGACTCTGTAGAATAAGTTAATAACTCGATGGATTTTACAAACCTCCTTTGGCTCGACAGGATATCATATTTCGTTAACTACAATCATAAATCGGGTGCAATTTCTGTCAAGACTAAAAAGTATGAAATAATAAAAATTTTAAACACGCTTTTATCAAAATGCACTAAAAAGTAAAACGTAATTTTTTGAGACACGCCAGGATTTTTTTTACAATTAATCTTGTCTAAAAAAAATAAAAGCATGGCTGCCAAACATGGAAAGAAATGCTACAAGAAAAAAAGATTATTTTTTTTATTTCTTGTAGCATTTCCTCCATGTTTGGCGACCACGCTTTAATTTTTGTAGATGATTAATTGTAAGGAAATCCTGGTTTGTCTCAAAAAATTATTTTTTACTTTTAGTGCATTTAATAAAAGCGTTTAAAAAAAAATTCTATTTTTTATATTTTTAAGAGTAGTTTAAATATAAGCATGTAGACAGTTAATGTATTTCCTGGGGTTTGAGGTTTACATGAATGTTTCATGAAGTATTTTCTACAAAGAGTTTTATATTTACTTTCCGGAAATTTAGTTTCTACGTACTTGTACTTCTGTTGCATTGACCAATGACGTCGACATTTTGGTGAATTTTTTTATTGTTTGTTAGGCTTGAAATGCTTAACTACATTCTTACTGAAAACATTTTCAGCAAAATCTGCCAATACCTTGGAAGCAATTGCCTGCTTTAAATCAGGCATCTCTTGTTAAATATACCAGAGCCCATTTTGATATTAGAAATGATCAATCACTCAAAAATCCCATCCTGCTCCTTCATTTTTTTTTTTATACACTACAGAAAATGTTTTTAATCTAGGGTTTTTCTTTATTTAATTATTTGTGAAATTGGGGGACCAAACTCTCTACTGCCTGTAAAGACATTCAGTTACATACTCATGTTTCCCTGTTTCTAAGTATATTCCTCATCGACCCATTACGAGCGACATTTTCAGCAAAAAGTGTAAAAAGTACTCATAGTGACGAGAGATGCATTTTAATATTTAATCCATACGCTCCTTTTAAAATCGAAATTAAAATTGATTCTGAAAATATAAAGCTTGTTGAACATTTTTCTAAATCCCTGAACTCGTCTAAATTATGTAAACACTATTCTGCTCTGACTTAAACCCAAATCAGCGACATTGGTAGTACTCAGTACTAGATTTTATCTATCTGGGTTTCTGTTAATCAACCCACTCGTTCAGTTTAGCTCCACTGGCAGCATTTGCTATTAGTAAATTATCCATATTAGCCACATTATATTCTCCGCTATCCCACTTAACAATGTTAGTTCCTTATGGATTTTCAGCAAAGTAATGCTCTTGGTGAAACTAGATTGCATCCTATTGTCAATAACCCAAAACTAATGCTAGTTTGTATTGTGTTAAAGCTCAACTAGAATATATTAGATCGTATTATTTAAATCTTACAGATGTTTAAATGATCAGTTGTCACATACTTCGATGTTCCATTCTATTATGAGATTAATTTTTATGATTTACATCAAATGTTACAATAATTACCATATAAAGAACTTTTAGTAGCAATTTTCTCATGCCTTTAAACCTAATACTGTCGGTTTTAGTCATTAGGAGTTCATATACTGTATATCATTATTTCACATGGTGAAGAGAACGTACAAACCAGATATCAACAGTCAAATGATAAGAAAGTATCTGAATCGTATCTAAAGCAACACCGAAATCTCTTACGCAATACAGTTGACTAAATTGTGAGAGAAATTAGAGGTGTATCGATAACACATCAAAGACATCCCATTTTCCAGTAATGAAAATCATTAACAAACTAAGATTGATTGTCTGATTGCAATTTTCCTGGCATCATAATCACAGACGAAGTTTGATGGAGAATCCTTTAGAAAATATGATCTCTTATCTCTTTTTCAGTCTCCTCTCCCATTCACTCGCCCAATTCACCTGCTCAGATATGTTGCAAATTAAAATTCTAATTAACAAAATGGACCTCGGCAAGAGAGTTGAAACAATTAGAGGTATCAGAGAGAGGGGGACAGAGAAAAAAATAAGTGCTCTCGTTGGTGTCGACCATGATTAGCGTATTGAAGAGGCATTAAAGTAGTCTCTGGTTTCTCAAAGGAAATCCTAACTAGATGTTCCGTTTGGCTGAGCTTTCAGAAAATTACCGAGTTAAGGTGAGGGGAAAATCTGCAATAGGGTACGTGGGGGATGTGAGATGTGAGGGGGGGGACCTGGTTTTGTAGTTTATTCAAGTTCCACTGGATTCGGGAACTGGCTCTGAAGCCTCGTCAAATATACTGAGATGAGTTACTTATGTTCTTTGTTTTTATTAGTATTGTATCTCCTTTGACTTTTCCTGCCAGGCATCGAAATACATCTAATAGATGCTATTGTAACCCTCCATTCAAGGTGACAGGGCGTGACCAAGACTTTTTCTCAGTACAATAACTCTCTCTCATTACTGTGCTGCACCTCTCTCTCTCTCTCTCTCTCTCTCTCTCTCTCTCTCTCTCTCTCTCTCTCTCTCTCTCTCTCTCACATTATTGCACTGCCTCTCTATCTTTCATTATTGTACTGACTCTCTCTCTCTCTCTCTCTCTCTCTCTCTCTCTCTCTCTCTCTCTCTCTCTCTCTCTCTCTCTCTCTCTCTCTCAGCGATTCAGTTACTTGAATCTGTTTCAAAAATATAAAATTATTTCATGCGTTAGAGATATTGCACAATGCAATTCTGTTAAGATAAAGAATGATGATGAGATTATAATAATCATACGAGATATAAAAGTAGTTATCATTATGTTATACATTATCTCATTATTGTCCATTCTTAATAAAAAGTAATAGTATTTTTATGTTAAACTGCTGTGGTCACCAGTTAAATTATTGCTGTTATAAATCTGCACGTGAAGAAACTCTTGTTAAAATACTTCACTCTCATCAAATGCGAAATGAATTGATATAGATTTTAACATTATTTACAATGATTTAGAATAGATCAGTAAAGGGTGCAGTCAATGAGAAATCATTCTGAGCTCGAGTAACACTAAACTTTAATGATTTGCAGACCTCGTTCCACCCTCCAACTGCGTAATTCATTGTGCATTGGTAACAGTGAGCTTGATGATCTAATTACTGCATGCGCATTACTCACTGCCTAATTACTGCCTAATTACTACCTAATTACTGCATGCGCATTACTGAGCGGCGTCTGGAAAGCAAAGCTATCTTTTTTAGCGTATTAAAGAACATTTATATAATACTTCTAGTAAACCGTGGTTATATTTGAGCAGCTTTTGTTGCATCTGATGATGATGGCATTTGTGCCCCATTCATCAAAACTGTGGATTTGTTATTGCCATGCTATTGCTCTCCTGTCAAGATTTCTACATCCTCCAGTGATGCTTGTCTTTCACACAATATTTAGACCATTGTCTAGAGAGACATTCTTTTTTGCCATCTTTCGGAAGTCATATTTTAGGGAACTTTTGCTAACCCAGTTAATGCCTGGGGTTTTGGAAATGATGTTTGC
>JANJGK010000010.1:14641560-14646560 GCA_039081455.1 Macrobrachium rosenbergii | reverse complement strand
CGACTGTCTACATGCTTGTAAAATTATTTCCTCATACTTTCTCCCTTTGTCAAAATTCCCGTTGTAGCCCGTGCAAGGGCCGTTGAAGGAACGCTCTTTAGCCCTGGCTTTGTGTCTCCCGGATCTTTTGGGGAAGAAGAATTCGGAGACTGGAAACCGGTTCCAGACTCGAGAGAGGAAGGGCATTCCATTCTCCCTCACAGGTTATGATTGACTAGGGGTTGCTACTCACCTAGAATGTCAGGTTTTCCGTTTATTTTATTTAATTGATGGCATTCTAAAGGAAAGGATTTGGTCTTTTGTCACTGCGGATGGCATAAGTGTCATGCAGGACAGAAGCATGCAGAAACAGGTATATTTATAGGTACATTAGGAAGAGAATTTTTAAGGTTGACAGAGTCACGACTGTTCCTCCTGATTCTCGACGATATTAGTTTTTTTTTTTTTTTAGTGGTCAATACAGTTATTATCCCCTTATATAGATATGAAGAAATAAGTATATATATATATATATATATATATATATATATATATATATATATATATATATATATATATATATATATATATATATATATACATATATATATATAGAGAGAGAGAGAGAGAGAGAGAGAGAGAGAGAGAGAGAGAGAGAGAGAGAGAGAGAGAGATAATGTATATATATACATATTAACCATATAATATATATACTTAAATGTATACATGTAAATCTTGACTGGTATCGTCTTTAGTATTTTTAAGACACCTTCAAGAGGACTGGGCACGCAAAAATTAAAAACACTGGGTAAGTGCTGAGAGTTTCATTATTCCTACTAGTACACCTGTGTATTGCATGTATACATTACATGATCTGGTGTTTTCACACCATATATATATATATATATATATACATATATATATATATATATATATATATATATATATATATATATATATATATATTTATATATGTTGAGAACTGGCTCTTATTGTTGTTTCCACTAATCACAGTCCAGTTAGGATCATAGGTGAGCCCGTGTGTAATGTGAGGGAACCTTTTTTTTATGTTTGGGTTTTATTGATAACATCATTTTGATGAACTTTAGCCAGGGAGTCTCTCATCTAATCCCGTCGTTTGACCCCTATACTGGAAAATTGGCAGCAAAAAGGCGGAAAACGAATTACAGATTTTTCTACATAAATTTCAGCTCCATTACGCTATTTTTTACTCACAAAATGTATGATATCAGTGAAACATTTCTCTTTTATATCTTGCTAACGTAACTGTCTTATGAAATGAAGTTTGTTCAGATAAAGTAAAGACAATTAAAATCTTTAGCAGACATTTTGAACTTTTATTTATGCACAAAAGCCATGTGCAGTATTACTTGAGTTATCAGTGATAAATATATAGTTAGATATATAAAGAGTTAGATGTATTGCATGGAAATAACATAATTCAATTCTTTGTGCACCTCTGATAATAGGCCATAGTTGTGAAATGATATCACTTAAGGGAAAAAGATGTAATAACACCTAAAGGTAAAAAGTCTCATTACATCGGGGATTAGATACACATGATCTTCCTTAAACGATGGTGTCTTAAATGATCACACTACATCCTAGCAAAAATAGGATTTTAATCTAAATGCAGCATCTCCAATGACTTTTGCTATGAAGGTGTAAAAATGAGAATACAAAAAAAAGTGAAATTATGGATATGCAGTAAGGTTAATACACGAAAAATAATGAAATAATCAAGTGTTCAGTTTTGTGATTATGTGTATTAGGGCCAGAGGGTATCATTATCTGCTCATAGTATATAATCCCAGATTTCTACAAGTAATTGCCTTATGTAACATTTGAAATCTCGTGTTCCTTGAATTATCTCAGTAATATATCAACAAAGTATAATCTACAAATTATAAGCTTGAGGTACTGATAAATAAACAGCTAATGTTCAGCTTGGAATAAGACTCAAAATAATGTCCTTTCTAAGTACCAGAGAGTAAACTTTAAAATGGACAGACTCGTGGCATCTCACCAGTTTAATCACTCCACACATCAGAAGAGTCTGTCCAATATTCCTCTGAACCATCTTCTTGGTGCTTATCAACATTTGAAAAGGATTGTTTATCAGGTAGTGCGAGGGTAGTGTGCAAGATTGGAACTGGTGTTCCATCTTTTGATTCCCATCCAGAATTTGATGGAATTAGTTTTTTCATACATATAGCTTTTCTCCATTCAAAGGCCTGTAGGTGAGGTCGAAGACAGTGCTGTTTGAAAGAATCATGATCAGGCGGAAGTCTAGATGAGTCACCGGTAGACATCTGACGCCATTTCCGCGCACGATCTTCATAGAGGTGCACACTTACTGGATCATTGTAGGTTATTCTGATAGTAAACAGTTCAAGTTTTTCCAAAAAATCATCTGAAACCGCTTCACCACATCCTAATTTTGCCATCATCTCACCAAATATTGGGTTAGCAGAATTAAGCACTCGTTACATAGCTGTTACCTTACCACAACCCAAAAAACCTCCTGTTGTATCTACCCCAGTAAATGTGTGAACACTCAAAGTAGAAGAGGCAATTTTATGTATGGGAACAGTGATTTGCATGAATAGTATACTGGAGCATCTCTTGATCTCTTTCTGTACATGTACATACCTTGTTCTGTTAGATGGCTGGCATATGAAGCTATAATCCCTACATCGGTATCTTCAAAATCAAACACAACTAGATATGAATGATCAATTTGTGCAGCATGAAAGAATGCTCGTGTATCAGCTTCACTAGCTGAATCAGCTTCAAATCTTGGTTTGCTCTTTCCCATTCTTACATCATAACAAGAAGTGCCCTCTGTGAAGTTTATGTCTACATGGCATATGTATAAATACCATTCATGGAGGAGAAATTTCTGCAGTCTCCGTTTATTGGAAGATTAAAAAAAAAAAAAAAACTCTCCATGCTGACTCAACAGGCATTTTGTGGTTGCCTACTGGAAAGATGTTGGAGACAAAATTAAGTAACTGAGCTCGACGTTGCTGTTCCTGAAATTCTGTGCTGTTACTCAGCACCTCATCTTCATAGATATCGTTGATGAAGTGATAGGACACTGTCTAGGGATGACGGTTAGTTATATAATTGTAGAGGTTTCTGGCATATTCGGACCAGATTTACTTGGTGGTACTTTATTCCATGCCATTCCAACATCTATGAGTACATGGTACTTATCGGGAGGAGAGAGACTCTCCGTGTTCAACAATGTCATGAAATTTGACTTAACTGGCATGTGGAAAAAACCATCTGCTGTGAACAAGGACAGGCTCACAGATGTTATTCTGTGATGCATGAGTTCCTCAAGAGTCTTGGCAGCAGTTTCCTTTTTACTTTAAAAACGAACTTTTTTCATTGTTGCAGATATTTTACCTTGGAGTCTTTTAACTGGACTAATTATTGAGTTTCCTCCTGTTGATAAGCGAGCCAACACACTTTTAGCCGTATCTTCCCCTTCATCACGAGCTGCAAAAAGACTGTGTCGTACTTCCTCTGAAGCTGGTTGTCCTGTACAGAGAGATCGAAGTACTGGCTGACTTCTATCCCAGGGGTTAGCATTCCGCTCATCTAGAGCTGCATGTACATCAACAATAACTTGAAAGTCTTTTTTCATCCTTAATGCTCCAACTCTGGGCCCTGATTGATATTCTTCCTGAAGTGACTTATCTGTTGAAGTTCTTCCCTAAGACGTAAAACAACTGGTCTACTAAGGATACTAATAGCTGCCATTGATAAATTTTTGGTAAATCCAACCCACCTGTTTGTGGAATTTTAACTCCTTGGTAACAGTATGATGATAGTTACTACAATACTGAAACCCGTTCGTTCCGGAAATACATAGCAATCAAACTACATGTTCACAGCTAATAACCAAAAACAATATTTCATCTTTGACCTCAAACTTGCACTCCTCCATTTCTATTGCTCAACCCTTACCACGCAAATGTTATTATGGAGAGAAAGACAAGAGATGGAAATGCTGGAAAAAGGAGGATATCGACTCCAGTATTGCTACTAGCGCAGCACTTCGTTTCCTTTAGAGATCATGAAAGAAAAAGAGTACCTTAGTTTAACCAGACCACTGAGCTGATTAACAGCTCTCCTAGGGCTGGCCCGAAGGATTAGAGAGTAGCCCCTTATGGAAGAACGGAAATAGAGTTTTGGATTTATTTCTCTCTCATTCGATTTTCTGTTCATTCCTCCAGAGGGAAAGGCGCAATTTTGATTTGCAGTTTTCATTGCCAGAAGAGAAGGGAATGCATTTAAAATGGGAGACTAGATTTTGTAAGTGTTTTCCTTCGTGGATACATAAACTTGGACAGTTGTGGGTGGGCTTTTCGAAAAATGTTTGGGACACTAAAGATTTACTTACCTCTTCATGCTCTTGTATCTAACTGATTTATAACTTGTCAGGACTGTTAGTGCAAGTGCGACATGATAAAGTAGGAATTCATACAAAAACTTACTGTTAAGGTGTTTACTTTCTTGAATTGCCGTCAAGTATCTCTTACACTAGTGTAGAACATGCCATAAGAGTAATAGACATTCTACCTTCAACCATTGTTAAGTTTCAAGCTTCAGATATGACAACGCTAGCCCGCGTTTACTTTTTCTTTGACGCTAATGCTGCATTGCGGAGGAAATGCCTCTGGGAAATTATTTCTCTAACTAACACACAACTAATGTTGTTCAGCGATTGCCTTAATTTAAAAAAAAAATATATATATATGAAGTAAACTTGTTCTATTAAAATATAATGCAGGCAGGATACTTATAAATGACTTTAAGGACAACTCGACCTTTCCTAATAAACGGAAATTTCTCGTATATTTTTTGTCAGAAAACTGACAAAGCTATGGGCAACAAAACCGGAATATTATTAATTCTATTAAAAATTGCTCAGCTTGAGGCAGCTGTAGAAAGGGATGCTGTGGGAAGCTGACCTCACATGGCAAGAA
>JANJGK010000010.1:14611560-14636560 GCA_039081455.1 Macrobrachium rosenbergii | reverse complement strand
CAACGACTGCAATATTGCGGTTGGTTCCTGTGCTATCTCCTCAGAAACTCTAAAAGGGAACAGGGATATCCCTATCTTCAAAATGAATCCCGGCTATAGAGTTCCAACAATCAGGGGAATAAAGGAGAGAGAGACGATTAAGCCGTCGTTCTATTACAGACCCTCATTTAGTCTTTATGAAATATAAGATATATTTGAACCATTCTGTAGTTCCTCGAGAGGCATCATTAAGGGGGAAGGAGTTATTGCGTCTGGCCAGGCTACCCGATTAAGTTACCGGGTAATGAAGAAGAAAAAAAAAAGAATGTTTATCTTACTTTTTCGATACAGTAAAATAAAAAATAAATAATTTTAAGTCACGTTCATTCGATTTTCTTTTCATAATCTTTTCTTCATTCTTTCCCATTTTCATCGCATGAGTCTTATTTTACCAGAACACAATTACGTTTATGGTTAAAAAAAATAATAATAATAATAAAGCGATGGGTGGTGAAAGAAATGAAAATTTCTCATTCAATTCCTATGCATACCACCTGTTAGTTAAAATGCAATTTTTCTCATTTCCCCTAATTTCTCCAGTTTTCTAAAGCAGAAATTCTCTCGCTCTCTCTCGTGTGTATGTATATTTATTTGTATATATATGTACTGTATATATATATATATATATATATATATATATATATATATATATATATATATATATATATATATATATATATATATATATATATATATATATTATAATGCAGAAATAATCAACACACAATCACGTGTGGAACAGAAATAAATTTCTGACTCACATCAGGATCGAACCCAGGTCTTTCAATTGAAAGGCAAGGGTGCTGCCCACTAGGCCATACAAGTCATAAAAGAACTTGGAATCTGAGGGCAACTGCACCCAAGGAATTACCTGGGCAAGCTAATTGTTTGCATAAAAGCTTGTTTTCCCCTACTTCCCGACTCAGCAGTGACCCAATTGACAGCATTTCATTCGAATTATCCCTTCTGTGTATGGCCTAGTGGGCAGCGCCCTTGACTTTCAATTGGAAAACCTGGGTTCGATCATGATGTGAGTCAGAAATTTTTTCTGTTCCACACGTGATAGTGTGTTGATTATTTCTATCTTATTCACTCAGAAGGGATAATTCGAATGAAATGCTGTCAATTGTGTCATTGCTGTGTCGAGAAGTTGGGGAAAATACGCGGGTATGCAAGCAGTTAGCTTGCCCAAGTAATTCTTTGGGTGCAGTTGCCCTCAGGTTCCAACTTCTTTTATGACTTGTATGGCCTAGTGGGCAGCGTCCTTGCCTTTCAATTGAAAGACCTGGGTTTGATCCTGATGTGAATCAGAAATTTATATATATATATATATATATATATATATATATATATATATATATATATATATATATATATATATATATATATATATATATATATATACATACACACATACATATATATACAGTTCTTTAAAGGGGGGTTGGAAGTTGTAGAGCTAATAAGGGATGATCCCTCTACTGTCACGGAAACTCTGGCAAAGGGTTAAAGAGTACATGATGTGTTAATTCAAGTATTGTAAGAGTATATAATCCATGTACGGAATAGTATGATGGTAAAATGGAATCTGCTTAAGGAGAGAATGAAACTATGCCTGGCTGGAACTTTCGTGTCAATGTATGACTATCCTCAATGAATTACATTGTCCAGACAACTTCTGAATGTCTAGGGGTACTTAAAATTCATATGATATTAACCGAAATATTTTTTATAAGATGAAAAAGGTGCTTATAGTAGGTGATTTGAATGCAAAGGTAGGTTGCCGAGAAAGAGTAAGTGAGGTGCCCCTTGTGTAATTGAGACTAGATTGTCTTGTGGAAATGTTTGGAAAGAATCTCAATTGTTGAAGTATAATACCATGGCAAAGTAAAATTTTAAAGAAAGATTATTCTTGATATTCGTTACAAAAGAGCAGATTGGAAAGCAAGTTGATAGATGGAATGATGAGAAGAGGAGTGGCTGAAGGTGTATTTGATCATTATTTGGTTAAAGCAAAAGTTAAGACAGATATGAATTGGTGAGGATGTGGTGGAAATTTTGCTGGGAGTTGGATAAGAAGGAAGTGACAGAGTAAAAAAGAAGAAAATAGACGAGTAATCGACTAATTTTAGAAACACGGTGATGAAAGTAGTAGACGAAGATTTTATAAAATTCTGTTGTGTTTCTATGGAATGAAGGGAGTTTCTTTTAGGTATAGAAGTGTAGGAAGAGGGAATAAAATTGAGGTGCAGTTGCCTGACAGAAGAGTGTTCATATGGTGTACATAAGGATGGGTGATTTAGTCAAGCAGAAAGTGAGAAAAAGAGACAGCAATAACAATAAAGGGGAGAAAGTAAACATGAACTTTATGCCTGATAAAAAAAATTGTACTGCAGTAAAGCAAATACGAGAGAGATGTTACTGATCAGATGGACCAAACGATAAAAGATGCAAATAGAGATGCACTCTCTGAAGTGCATGTGGTCCTAGATCGATGGAATGAGTAATTAGAAAGGTTAAGAATGTTTGTGAAACGAAAACAAGAAATGCAATGAAGAGATTGCAAAAGAAAAGACCCAAGTGAGGTGCTGTGGTATGGGGGTGATAGTGTGACTGAGTGGCTGGCCAGGGTTTGCAAGATATGTCTGGGTGAGGGAAAGGTTTCATAGGAATACCTGTAAAGATAAAAATGACAGAGGCAACAATAACAATTATAGGGGCATACATTCTTTAGTTTACCAGGGTAGAATTTTAATTGAGAAAGTAAGACAGATGAGAGAAGGACTGATAGGGAAAGAACAATGTTAGTTTAGAAAAGTTGCGTGAGTTAAATTTTTATGAAACTGAGAGCAAATGAAAGTTTTAATAATGGAAGTGAAGCATGTGTTAGAATATGAAGAAGGAAAAGTTAATTATCTGATGCAAAAGTAAGTCTGAGACAAAGGTGTGTTCTGTTTCTGGGCATGTTCAATCTCTTTATATAAGAAATGATGAGAGAGGTCAACAAAAAACGGGGCATTAGATGTAGATAAAAAATTGTGGGATGACAAAAAGTCGTGAATAGAGTTTAGGATAGCTGATGCTTGCCGATAATACTGTTTAGTTTAGGAATAATTGAACAAAAACTGCAACCTTATAAAATCGTTTGAATATTGGCAAGACGAAACACTGAAGATTCACTGAAAGTAAGAGTAAGGTTATAAGGGTAAACGGAAACCAGGACGATGGAGAGATGAATGTTAATATGGATTGTGGAAGAACAGGAATGACTGATTTGTGTAATATTTGGGAGTAAATATCCGAGATGAAGGTAGGATGAGAGAAGCGACCATTGCAGAAGAGGTGAAGCAATAAAGACAACAAGGTGTGTGCAAAAGAATGCTGAGAGCCTTGAATTGCATATGAAGGCAAGGGTTGAAATGTATGATTGTACCGTTGAGCAAGATGTCCTTTATGGAAGTGTAAGTGAGTGGCCAATGTAAGTATAAAAGGGTAAAGCTCTTAAAACGAACTGTTATCATAGTATGTGGGATGTATGAAAAATTGCAAGCATAAGACACGGGGAGTTACGCAGAAGCAGTGGCGAAAGATGTTAATGAAAGTGCAATGATGGGTCAGATGGTTCCATCATGTGAAAAAAAACTGAGGACGATAAGTTGGTGAAAAGAATGCACTGGTCAGAGGCATTCGGAGGGAATGGTGAGAGGAATGCCTAGAAATGGTTGGAGAGATATTATGAAGGGAGATATTGGAAGACAATGGACTTAATATCTGGAAACATGAAAAAAGTGTAAAATATGGGTGAATTGCCCAGTGTGTATGTGTGTGCATGAGGGTTTTTGAGTGTGAAGCAGCAGATGTTGCAGTGACTGTTCCGTTCCTTTTTCTCTAGAGCGAACCCCGTGTAAATAAAATGGCTTAATGCTTATATAAATATATATATATATATATATATATATATATATATATATATATATATCTATATATATATATATATATATATGTGTGTGTGTGTGTGTGTGTTTGTGTGTGTCTGTGTGTGTGCTGAGAGTGCATGTCTTTACATAAAGATATTGTTATTACTTACAGTTGTTTCAGCACTAATATTTTTTTTTGTGAATTCCTTCTTTCATTTGTTGAGGGCGGCCGGAAATTATTAGATACAGGAGCCCAACCGAATTAGTTAAATCGCAAAATATTTCGACCTTCAGTTTCAATTACACAAGAACGAGTAAATATGATACAAGTTTATAATAGTTTAGCTTGCATTACAACTTACGAACATATAAGTAACGATCAGGTCGCAAGTCATGCTTCAAAGGAACTTTGTTCTCTCTCTCTCTCTCTCTCTCTCTCTCTCTCTCTCTCTCACTGACCTGTTGTCGTCGACTATAATAGCTAAATATATATATGTATATTTATATACATATATATATATATATATATATATATATATATATATATATATATATATATATATATATATATATATATATATATATATATATATATATATATATATATATATATATATATATATATATATATATATATATACCTTATATACTGTATATGTATGTATGTATGAATGTATGTATGTATGTATATATATATATATATATATATATATATATATATATATATATATATATATATATATATATATTGCCTTGTAAAATGTATGTCTTTCCATTATTTTGATATATTTACTGTTCTTGTTATCATGTGTTCTATGTAATGATAATAATTGTTGAAGTATTGTATGTAGTGTAATGTCAGATCTCAAAAGAGTTAGTGATTTAGATAACTTTAGAATGTTATTTAGAATTAATAATATCTTTCTCGATAATATGCTTTTAATAATATGTAATTAGAGAGAGAGTTTAAGTTGCACCAGATGTTCCATCTGTCATCAGTTAAGATAAGCGAGCACTTTGTTTCGAGTTAGTGTCAGGTTGGGATAACATTCGATTCGTGTTGAGATTTCGTTATAAGGTTTGTCCCATATGATTTTCTGGCAATTGCGTCATGTTTAAGATTACATTGCTCTGATCATGTATTGTTCCAATTGCGTCCCATATGATTTTTTGTTCGAGTCACATATGCTTGATTTATTATATCTTGATTTATTATGTCATGTTTTGTAATGTTGCAGTTCAAAATGTTTTGCTCAGGAAGTGATGTCATCTTCCTTTTCCAGAATTTTCTCTCATATCTTGTTCCCAGAATGCCTTAATAATAATGTCATCTGATTATTTATTCCTAGCTGGAATCATAAAAATTTGCTCATTCTGATTTCAGAGAATGTTCGTATGGCTCTCTCTCTGTTTCTCTCTTTCTTCAGAGAGAAGTTATTAATGTAAAATATTTGAGTGTTCATTGATATTAATTTTAGCTTTTGAGATCTGAATGTAGGAAAAGTGTGTATATTCATAACAGCACCTATCAAAAAGTGTGTTTTGTGAATCTTGAGCAGCTGCATTTCAGGTGATTTTACGAGAGTTTTAACAAACTTGTGTAAGGTAAAGTGAATTTTACTTATTATTATCATGGTATAATAAGGTATATTGAGGAATTTTTGCATTAGTGAAATTGATTTGGTAAACCTTTTGTGTATTTTTGTGTGTTCTGGTGTTTGCAATCTCTTAATATTTCTCATTTTATATAGTGATGATTTAACATTTATTTACCTAGCAATTTAAGTATTTCTTGGTAATTTAACATTACATACTTGATTTAATTTTCATTTACTAAGATTTTCTTTTCAAATCTTGAGTAGTTCTTAAGAGTTTAAATTTTACTTAATTAATTTAATTTCTTGATAAATTAAAGTTTTTGTGATTTCGTTTTGTTTAACAATTAACTCAAGAATTAGTTAATTTCTGAGTTGTTTTCAAGTAATAGTAAATGTTTTCAGATTGTGAGTTCTAGTTATAAATTTTGAATTTAAAAATAAATTTTTGTATTTAAATTTTTTTTAAAAACAGTCTTTCATTTACTGACCACCAATGAATATGATTAACTGTATGCATAAGGCAAAGTGATAAACATATTTTGTTCCTTTAATTTTGATGAAGTGAATTAAGACCAGGGAAAGAGTTAAAGTTGTTTGAGGGAGTGATGCTCTTTTGCTCTAGTATATTTCTTGTTTAATTGCTGATACCTCACACTTGTTTTGATAAACTTAGTTTGATTTTTCACGTGATTAATAAGCTTTTTAAAGGATCACTGTTACCTTTAGAGTACCCAATCGTAAAATGCTATTGTTATGAGAGTTAAGGTATCTGGCTGAAGTGAGGTAAAATTTTGAAATCTATGATTAGTTGTGTAATAACTAGGTACCTGGAACACTTTGTGACTATATATATATATGTGTATATATATATATATATATATATATATATATATATATATATATATATATATATATATATATATATATATATATATGTTGTTTTCATTTACTGTCGGCCAATCGATATTTCGCACGGTCAGAATACAAGAGATTAAAACTGATTGTAGGCCACTCCCTTTAAGTAGGTCATTATTTTCCGAGGCAAAAGTGAATCTGTCTGGTTGTCCTTTGCAGGCAAAAAATCCCTGCGGGCATCAACTGAACATGTGTTGGACGTGCCCTGCCCCATAGGAGGAGATAAAAGCGGAAACCAGACCGAGGTTCGGCCTCACACGCACGCTGGAAGAGAGGGTGGGAAGAAGTCCCCGAAACACTGCCATGCCCTGGCCCATCAATGCCCTTGGCTCCTAACCACGTGGCCTTTCAAAGTATACTTTCCCTCTGTGCACTCCGGCCCAAACCCATGTGTTCCCTTGGATGCTGGCCGGACCCACTCCATTTGCTTGGAGTTTCATGTAATTCCCACGCATTGCCCTTTTACGGAAGCCCTTGCATCTCGCCACATGGAAGAAACTCGCTCTCGGAAATCGCAAGTCATCCACGAACCGCTTTCTGTGCTGGAACCAAATCTGCCTTACGGTAAAGTGCTCTGGAAGACCTCCATTCAGTCACGCTTTTGTCTCGTAACATTTACTTAATTTGAGTGCCAGTAATCACCGAATCTCTTGTCAAATGTCCATGCTCCTCGAGTGTCGGCAGTGCTAAGCTATTATTAATTAATCGAAGCCCTTGGCACCCTCAGTGCAGCTTCGAATTCATTATTCTTTTGTCTATTTTCATTACTGGCGTATAATGGGCATATCTCTCATTTCAGAGAGACCCCATATCGTGGAAGCTTCTTGGACTGCGTCTGGAATCCCTCAGTTTCATCCATCCCGTAGGAATCCCCTTCAGGATCAATAATCTACTTGCATTCCTCTTTCCCGTACTAATGTTATTTATGTAGATACACTCCTGCAAGTTTGCCCACGTGTTTACGTAATATTTTCCTCAGTAGAAGAGCCTTACGCTCATATGAAATTCCCCTTTTGTTTTCTCGTTTTTATGTTTTCCTGGACCCCCGAAGTCAGAATCACAAGGCTAAATTACCTGAAATTGGTGCTACCTGTCTCAGAGAGAATATTTCAAACTAAATCGCCAGGAAAAACATAAAAATGGCGACCTGGCCATAGATCTCGTTTTGCAGTTGCAGTTGCAGTTCCCCTAGTGTTGCTTTATTGCATTTGCAACTTGCCACATCAGCTATTAGCAAAGCTAAGTTGGGTACGAGACAATTACGAACCTTTTGTGTAAAACCAGCAAAGATCCGGAAATTCCACGTAAGTAATGTGTTTATCTTAGCAAAACTTTTTACAATCGTGACTGTTCCTAGGAATTAGAAATAGGGATGCATGTATTCACTGAGAGAAAAGAACTGCCGTATTAGATTCATTAATGCATGCCTTTCAGGATAGGTAGTTAGGAAATAACCAGTGCTAACCATCCTTTGCTTCGAGGAATAGTGCAAAATTCCTCTGTGTTAAAATCTTTGCCATATTCTTTGCTTCGAGGAATTGTGGGAAAGAAATTCCTCTGTGATAAATTTTACTTCGTATTTCGGATTAGCAAATTGTTATTTAGGCTCGAATAAATTCCCACGTGGGACAAGACGAAGTCAGCTTTCATTGCTGAAATTCTCTCAGTGTAGTTAGAATTCGAGTTAGGTGTTAGGAAAGCGAAATTTAAACTCCGCTTATAGGGAAAATTACTAGGTCGTTTAACTGTTATCCTCTCATCCCGGGAAATTCTCTGGAATCCCAGACGGTCTATAAACAGACGGGTTCATTCACACAGAATCTAAAAAATAACTCCGGTGATGGTCAGATGTCCTTCACCCAACCCCCCCCCCCCCCCGCCCATGCCCACGTGTGTAGCCTTTTTTTTTAATTCATTCCTCAGCAAACATTTTTCTTTGGGTTTTTCCCATTAGTAATTTCTAAGTCCTAAGGGACGAATCGTATTTCCAAGTCCTAAGAGACTCCTAATAAAATTCTACGTCGCACGAGGCGAGAATTTCTCAACCAAATTCCAAGTCCTAGGAGACTCCTAACCAAATTCCAAGTCCTAAGGGACGTGAAGAGAGAGAGAGAGAGAGAGAGAGAGAGAGAGAGAGAGAGAGAGAGAGAGAGAGAGAGAGAGAGAGAGAGAGCGCCCATGAGCTCCAGATGTTAGAACGACAGCACACCAACCCCCCTCCTGCGGCGGGAATGAGTGCCCTCAGCCAAGCTCACTCTTTCATGCCAAAATGGACAGAGTCCGAACCCGAAGTATGGCTTGAAAGGGCCGAACGAGTCCTGGAGTGCTGCGACCTCTCCCCCGCGGAAATCTCCCTTGTTCTCACTAAATTCCTGGGCGGAAAGGCCCTCGTTGCCTACCACACCCTTTCAGCAGAAGATAGGGGAAACTGGGAAGCCGTACGCCAAGCGGTTATGAAGATGTACGAGATTACCCCCGAGCAGTGAAGGAGACGTTGGAGAGAGCAGCCCAGAGAAGCAGGCCAGACATGGTCCAATTGGGCGTATCATTTGGAGCGGGCATTAACAAAATGGCTTGATTCCGAAGGAGCCACGAGCGCCGCCGAGGTACTCGAGCGGTTTAAATTTGAGAATTTCCTGTACTACGCCCCTCCTGCCCTCGCCACTTATGTAGTGGAAAAAGCCCCAGCAACACTCACCGAGTGTTGCCGGATAGCAGACATGTGGGAAACTCACCACCCTCAAGAAGGATCCATGGGGCGTAAGATAAATCCCCCGTCCCTCCTCGGAGGATCAAATTCCCACAAAAATGGGAACTCGGGCAAGCCCCTAACTTGACATTATTGCAAGAAAACGGGGCATTCCTCCGAACAGTGCCGGAGCAAGAAACCAGCGCCTCTCTCTCCCGGAAAACCGCCCAATAACTCGCCTGCGCCCTCCACAGGGGCAGCGCGGAAAGACTTCAACCAAACCTTTTGCACGGCGTGCAAGGTTTATGGCCATTCTCCCGCATGGGCGAAATGCCTGAACAATAATAAATCAAACACTCCCACCGTCGCCTTGGCCGTCACAAATCCCAAGTCATTAGGCCCTCCCACCAAAGGGCCCGTATATGTGACTCCTCCACGGGGTAGCCACCCCACGCGCCGAGTCACTGCATTCGAGGACTCGGGCGCACAAATCTCCCTCATCCGAAGGGACAGAGTTCCCTATGGAGCTATCGTAAATAGACGAAACCTCGTCACGATCGAGGGAATAAATCAATCAATTTAAAATGATACTCCCTACGGTCCAATTGAGAGTCACAAGACCTCACCAATTCAAAATTTGCAATCTTGCAGTAGCAAGCCATCTCCCTGGAGACTATGACGTCATCCTGGGACAGGACTTTCAGTCCCCACAGAAATCATGACAATCTAGGGGTCCACATTCCCCGAATCATTCCGCGGCCGTGAGTAATCCTCCCCCGCTTCTCCCTCAGTCAAGACTGGTGCCCCCTGGGTACCAGGAAGACGTGCAGTCCCTACCAGTGCCACCTGAGTACAGTGTACAGTGGCCCCCTCGATCTGTTCCTGATCCAATTCCAGTGCCCGGCCCTGCCTCAGTGCCAGTGCCAGGGCCCCAATTAGATCTCCCTTCAGGAGATGCCAAATTCCTGCCGGTGCCACTTGCATGCACCGAGCAGTGCCAAGCTTCGTCCGTCCCGACCGACGAGCCTAAGAAACCTCTGATAGTGCCTGACTCTGCCCTAGTGCCAGCGCCAGAGCACTACCCCGATCTCCATTCACGGGATCCAACTCAGGACCCCCTATCTTCTCCCGGCCTGGCACCGCTACCAGCGTCGGTAAGAGAGACGGTTCCTCTTGACCACAGCAGAAGCTCACCTGCAGGTGTGGCCTCGCAACCGTGCCTGAGCTGGTCATTGATACCTGCGAGCCGCTCAAGCCGCCCCCAACCGCCTCCTCTCTGCCTCAGCCCATCGCCGACGCAATTGCAATTCAGGATTCTGCCATATCTCCCTTGGCCGATGAACTACAAGAGCTGCAACGGATCATGGTAGAACCAGTACGTAAACCTCCTGCATCAGCTGTCGCAGCAGCAGGCCCAGGTGGCACTCCGTGCCGCCCTCCGGTCTCGGGCCCTCCACTTCCCCGGCCGAGGATGACTGTCCCATTAAAAAAGGTTCGAGGCGAAATTACCACGGGTGTGGGAAATTCCAGGTAGTTTACAAAGAGCTCTAGAGCTCCCCCGGCACCTGTGCCACCATTTCATTTTTCGAAGGTCTTGGCACCTCTAATCCAGAAGGGGATGTCAGGCCCTCCGCTATCTTCTTCTGTTCCTCAGGAACTTCTATTTCTTATCATCCTCTGTTAATCTTTCCTTAAATTGTCACCACAAGAGGTAATTAAATACAGGATACCATTCCCCTCAAAATGTATAAATCATTGAGAATAACAGAGTGAGAAGTGGCACGCCCTTGCGCCCATACCTTGGCACTGGGCGTGCGTGTCAGCTCTTCCTGAAGGAGTCATGCCCTTTGAGTGCACCTTTCTCGCCCTGGGACTAAAGTGATAGTCCGGGCCGTAATTTATAGACGAAGGACGATAAATTCCCACCTAACACAATAAAACCCTCACTCTTTTTCCCTTAGCTCTTCTGCCAATATCATTTGATCTCTTTTAGTTATTTATTTATCTTACTTTTTAAAGAATCGCGAGTCATAGACTCTTGCCCTTGTGATTTTAAATGTCCCTTTCGTAAGCTCCGAGAGACGTGCTCCGCCTTTCATATGCGGTCACGTTTCCATTCGTAACATCTTGTTAATTTTCCCTTTGTTATTATTATTCCTTTTCCCCCTTCCCTTCCGTCTAAGAACTCTGTTTGTCCTAGACCCCACGTCTTTTGTCTGCTCACCCCGTCATAACATTGAGTACTCGAGTGTGGGCAGTAGACTCATAAAATTAGCATAGTTTAAGGTTAGCGAATTAAAATTCGCGAATACCCTCGCTCGCATACAACTGTCAAAATACCTCAGTCAGAGAGAACTATGGTTCTCTCTGCCTCAGTGTGCGGGTCGGCCACCAATTATCGAAGTTGATGATGCGTTGAACTATTAGATAAGCAATTACCAATGCGAATATGTATAGTCATTACGATATCACGTAAAGGGGATGTCATTAAATACAAAAATAAACGCTGTTTTTCATTTATACAGCCTCTTCAAGGCAGACTGTACTAAACGCATGCTTTTAGGGGATATCTACAATTAAGCAACCATGTATTTTAATGCTTGACCAATAACCTTTCTTTTCATTTGTTTGCTATAGCCTCATATACTTGGTCTTATAATCCTAATTAATTCACATTGTTCGAGTCACTTTATAAAGTTATCAATGTGTAACCAAATCCAAAGTAATTACTCTTGTGGAAGTGTTGAAATTACCTTGTGTCCTGTTAAAGAAATTTGTCCCAGTGTGTTATTAAAAGTAATGTCACAGTTTCATAAATCCTTAGGAGTAAAGTTCATTGCAAGGCAGAATGTAGAGTAACGTAAAGCATTTGCCGCTTATTCTTGAATATCGATGTTCACACCCGAATGAAGGTATGTACATCATCTTGTATGGGGAGGTATCATAATTAGCGAGAACTCGCTTGCAAATTGCTTCCCCCTTTTTTTTTTTTTTTTTTTTTGTTGTTTTCATTTACTGTTGGCCGATCGATATTTCGCACGGTCAGAATACAAGAGATTAAAACTGATTGTAGGCCACTCCCTTTAAGTGGGTCATTCCTTTCCGAGGCAAAAGTGAATCTGTATGGTTGTCCTTGTCAGGCAAAAAACCCCTGCGGGCATCAGCTGAACATGACTCAACCCCCCTGATGTGTTGGACGTGCCCCTGCCCCATAGGAGGAGATAAAAGTGGAAACCAGACCGAGGTTCGGCCTCACACGCGCGCTGGAAGAGAGGGTGGGAAGAAGTCCCCGAAACACCGCCATGCCCTGACCCATCGATGCCCTTGGCTTCTAACCACGTGGCCTTTCAAAGTATACTTTCCCTCTGTGCACTCCGGCCCAAACCCACGTGTTCCCTTGGATGCTGGCCGGACCCACTCCATTTGCTTGGAGTATCATGAAATTCCCAGCATTGCCCTTTTACAGAAGCCCTTGCATCTCGCCACGTGGAAGAAACTCGCCCTAGGAAATCACAAGTCATCCACGGACCGCTTTCTGTGCTGGAACCTAATCTACCTTACGGGAAAGTGCTCTGGAAGACCTCCATTCAGTCACGCTTTTGTCTCGTAACATTTACTTAATTTGAGTGCCAGTAATCACCGAATCTCTTGTCAAATGTCCGTGCTCCTCGAGTGTCGGCAATGCTAAGCTATTATTAATTCATTATTCTTTTGTCTGTTTTCATTACTGGCATATAATGGGCATATCTCTCATTTCAGAGGGACCCTATATCGTGGAAGCTTCTTGGACTGTGTCTGGAATCCCTCAGTTTCATCCATCCCGTAGGAATCCCCTTCAGGATCAGTAATCTACTTCCATTCCTGTTTCCTGTACTAATGTTGATTATGTAAATACACTCTTGCAAGTTTGGCCACGTGTTTACGTAATATTTTCCTCAGTAGAAGAGCCTTACGCTTATATGAAATTCCCCTTTTGTTTTCCTCTTTTTTATGTTTTCCTGGACCCCCGAAGTCAGAATCACAAGGCTAAATTACCTGAAATTGGTGCTACCTGTCTCACGGAGAGTATTTCAAATTAAATCGCCAGGAAAAACATATATATATATATATATATATATATATATATATATATATATATATATATATATATATATATATATATATATATATATATATATATTACTAGTATGTTTGAAAATGTTTGCAAGAATAGGATTTTAAGAGTAAATGTGAGCAAGTCAGAAAGATAAAGTAATGAATGTTAGGTTTAATTGTGGAGGAATAGATGAAGTAGAATCAGAAAAGTGCGTTGGAGTACAATTAGTACAGGATGAGAAAAGAGTTGAGTCATAGATTCAAAGAAGGTAGCATAAGGTCAAAAGATTAAGGAGACGCTTATAGTTTCTGGAAACGAAGGTTGAGTGTATGAGGCGATTGCTGAACCAACTCTCCATTATGGAAGTGAAATGTGGTGTTGAATGAAAATGAAAAAAATACTGGATCTGTAAGGATGAATTTTTTACAATAGTATTTGTGGCATAAAGATGAAATAGATGAGAAATGTGAAGCTATGTAAGAGGTAAAAATGTTCGCGTTGGTAAAAAGATGCTTTCAGGAACACCCTGAATTGCAGAAAGATTATATATATATATATATATATATATATATATATATATATATATATATATATATATATATATATATATATATATATATATATATATATATAATATGCACATACAGATACATATACAAATACAGTAGATAATATGCATACACACACGTATATATATATATATATATATATATATATATATATATATATATATATATATATATATATTATATAGGTATATATATGTAATATATATATAAATATATATATATATATATATATATATATATATATATATATATATATATATATATATATATTACGTAAGTGCGTGGGAGTGTGCGGTTACTACACACTGCCTTCAGTACTTCATCTCTGATCATAACCGTATCCATTGGTGAAAGATATTTACTTATTTATAATAGCTAGAAGTCAACCAAAATGATCAGTGTCAAAAATCTCAGAGAAATGCATGAAAATTATATCCTAGAATTATATCCGTAGTCTGAACAGCTGATACGCTGAGAAACTATGCCAAGAAAAATAATTCTACTCATTATTTTGATGACATCGTAGACATCATCAAACCAGAGAGAACTCTTCCAGGAGTATTATAGATAATAATGGAAACTGAAAATTTATCAGGCAAAACCAGTAGAAACAATACAGCACTTTTCGCTTCATACGAAAGCCCCATTTATTCTTATTGTTTTTATCAGGATCCAGACCTTTTCTGAGCAGGTAGTCACGTGAACCCCTCCCCGGTGGAGATTCGTATGTCCAGGTACTGCTCATTTATGCGGTTTTTTTTTTTTTTTTATAAACTGTTGCCTTTAGTAAAAACTCATCTTCAGTTAAGACTTTATTTTATTTTTCATTTTAATGCTACACTAATTCACTAAGGCCATGAGTCATTAAAGGTCCGAGAGCATAACGCTGTTCAGTAAGAAGAATAAAAACAAAATTGTTTTCATTGTAAATATTATGGTACTGATTCATTCAACAAAATAAGAACAAACAACTTCCTAATAACCATTCAGTATTGGTTTATTAGTTTCATAGATTTTCATTTTATGCTCTGGCACTCGTTCTTTTTATTTTTATTGTTCTTTATTACAATCACTTTATTTAGACAATTCATCCCAAGATACACATAAATTTAGTAAAAAAATTGTTACATCACTGGGATCATCAGCTTCAGACAATTCTAATTCAGAATCAAGCGACTTTATGCAGTCTTTAACTTCTCGTGAAGTTCCGTCAGTAGTTGCAATAAATGTCTCTCAAATAGATAACTGAGACGTGAAAGGTGCATGCAGTCTGCCTATGTTGATTGTGCTCAGCCACTATTTTTCTGATGAATTGCAGTGTTTTGTTTCAGCTCCTAAATTAGGATATTCCAGTGCAGGTTTCTTGACGGTACGGCCATCAATGTAACAAAGAGACTTCTTCTATTACGTCAGGAAGTGGTTTTTCAAGTTTTCTTCGTCTTTTTCAGTCAGATTCTGTTCTTCTCTAACATCATTCTTTAAGCCTTCATTTTCAATTTAAAGTTCACTGGTTAGATTTTTAAAGAAAATGCTAATCAGGCACATTTCTACTGGTAATTTCCAATTTCCGTTCATTCATTGTTCTGTTTTGCACTAGCCGAAGATGACAACTGCCTATTTAAAAATCAAATTCGTCTTCTTTTTTCAAGTAACAGTGCAATGTGTTTTCCTAACAAATACTCTCTCAAGCAAAATTGACGTGTATAGCCAAAAAAAAAAAAAAAAAAAAAAAAAAAAATCCAACATATCCTGATTTAGTCGCCTTGTAGGTATGAATTAACGCTACATAATTTACTTAGTATTTCTTAAAAGTCTGTAAGACACTTACCTGACAGAATTTCTCCCTTTTGAAATCTATAAAGGCAATTAAATCGTGAGTTTGCCACTGTCATGGTTTTCATGGTATCTGCCTTTTTCTGCAGAATTTTTCTGCTGCTCATAATTAATCCCAAAAGCATTTCGCGTTATGTTATCATATACTGGAGAAGAATTCATAATATCAAACCACTTATCAACAACATATATGCAATTAGCAGTTTCTTCCAAATTGCTGCTGTTAATAGACCTTTTTTACCTAAGTAGTCATTTGCACTTGGAATCGGAGTGGATAAAAACTGTTATCCAGTTCACACGCTGTTTCTCTTGGCCTAACAAGATAAAATGACTTTCATTTAACTTATAAGAAAGGCCATATTCTGATTTCCCCTGACTGTACATTTCATGAATGGAAGAATCAGAAATATAATTTCCATCTTGCAACTTGATTTCATGTAGTTGGTACTATCACCCTTGCAAAAATGTGAAGAGCAAATGATAGCATGATTTGGGTTAAGTTTATCAGATCGTCGACATGCTTGTATGCATGCATCTCTCAAAACTTTCAACCCTCGCAAAAACGAAAGACACTTATACCTAAATCTGAAGATTTGATTTGCCATTTTCTGTTAAAACAGCCAAAAACTGTGCAGTTGTTCGGCATTGTGCTGACAATATTTTAACAACGTGCTTGGCAAGGAAAAATGTTCTCACACTGACATTTACTGCGAGGAGAAATGTTGGCAAATGAGGCACTGTACAATACAACTGGTATTTATATGATGGAATCTATACACACATTATAAATGAATATCTATCAAAGAAATCCTTAGAGAAAGGATAAAAATGAAATGTTAATGGAGGGATATATTTTAGGTTGCCTTTTTAAGCCAAATCTTTGAGTTGGGTTGGCTTAGCCCGAGCCCCAGTCGAGATTTGGGGGTTCACGTGAGCTCATCATCCTACCCGCTCAGATTCTGATCTGCGCATTAACAGATCCGTTCTTCTTTGGATCCTGGTTTTTATTATCATTACGCATTATACATTTCATTCTCTCTGAGCAAAACAGGAAGCCCGAATTGGGTTAAGAAAGGTACCAATATAATACTTAGTAAACAATTTCAACAAGATCTTATTTTTGTATTATGGGCTTAAAGTTACTCCATATACTGTACTGTTTTTATCTTATATCTTTTGTACATTCGATTATCATAATATGATAATCCTCCCCGGTATGGTTTTTTTTTTATTTATTTTCACTTACTGGTGTTTATACCTGGTTGCTTATTAAGTATATTAATGGCGTTTTAGGCGTTCTCAAGGTGAATGTCTTCATGCTGGATAATAATGATAATGATAATCTCACGCAAATTTGAAGAGGTGTCGCGGGATACACGTGGAAAAGAATAAAATCTCCTTTCTTTCCACACACATATGCATATTACATTAGATATATACATATATACATACGTGTGTGTGTGTGTGTGTGTGTGTGTGTGTTGTGATTAGACAGATACAGGTATTCATATTTGAAGTTACGAAGAAAAATGACAACAGGACACCTTACACAGTATTTAGATCCCAAATCTTACTTTACACAATCTAGTCAAAATTATTTAATTCAAGTTGACTTAAAAAATCAAACTTATTACAGAGAGTGAAACAAATAATATAAAAGAGAGAAGAAACATTGTACTGCTGCAATAACAGAACTGAATATCCTAAGTGGTTCTACTTTGTCATATAAACCGGTACGCTGAGTTACTAGAACAGCGAGTAATAAACTCATTTATAGAAGAGATGTTTGTGACCTCGGAAAGCCTCTATGAAATACAATTCAACGGGGCCTGGTATGAGCACGACTTAGATATTTCATATCTCATACAAAAACAGCAAAATTCTAATTTACAAAATGGGTCCCAACTAGAGAGCTTCAACAATCAGGGGATTAGAAGGAAGAAAATAACGCGCAGTCTTCTTGATGTAGGGCCTGATTTAGTTTAAATTGCTCTGTTGTTCCTTAAAGAGAATAATCTGGGAAAAGGTTACTCGTAAAACTATATAAAAAAAATGAAAGTCAAATTTTTGTAACTATTTCACGGTAGAGGCTGCCAGCGAATTCGTGATTTATCCAGATTTCTTTCATATTGTGGTTCGTCTTGATCAATTTCTTTTATCGAATTTCTCTTCCAAATGTCTTTTTCCTTTTATTTTGTTAACTTTTTATACGACCATGTACATTTTCTAATATTTTTGGTTGCGTACTTTTTCTGGGGTGGAGGGAGGCTGGGAGGTAGGCCAGGTTGGGTAAGTTGAGGGACAGCACATAAACAAAAGAAAAAAAAAAGTTTTGAGGTTTAATGATGACTCTATCCATCTACCTACTAGCTACCCAAATACCTGTTCATCTTTTTAGCTATCTCGGCATTTATCGGTAACAGGCAAAGAAAAGTATTTTTGGCGCGTCTTATCGCAATTTTACCGTCAGGTCCCAACTCCATTTGGCCCCATTTTCCCAGCAATAGCTTTACCATTTTGGGTCGGCACCGGGGGACCCATTTGGCCAGTGTTTCAATAAACGGTCGAAGGTTGTTATCGAGTTATATAAAATGGCAATTAATCCTTAGAGGACTTTGGCCGATGGAGGAGATAACAGCTTTCGTTTACGCGTGATTGGGCGTGAAAGGTGCGCGAATCGGTGATGGATCGAAGGGCGAGGGGACAGCTAAATGAATTGTCAAGTTGATTTCGGACCTGTGCATGTTTATGCGTTTTTATATTCGAGTCCTCATAAGCATTTTTTTTTTTAGTTCGTGTGATCTTTGAATATAATCACTGAATGTATTAAGAGTACATATGTTTTCAACAACTATATATATATTCATCATCAAACTGTTGTTCTAATTATAAATTTATTCCGGCATCCATCTGCTCCATCAGAGACGAAACTCCGTGCAGAAAACTTCCTATACGTAGGACTTGTCAACATCCCCATGCCATACTCCTTCAACAGGTGGCTTTAGTCAAACCCATCTTTGATTTTCTGGTATTAAACAGTAACTTAGCCTCTTCTATTCTCTCTGCATTACCTAACCACCTCGTAATACCATATCAGTTTTTTTTTTAACTAATCTGCAATTTACCCTTCTTCTCACCGTAAAATAATTCCTTTTGTTCAGCAGACCCTAAGTACAAGATAAAACACAGATTCCTCGTAACCGTCTTTTCCACAGAAATTCTTTAAGATGAACTAGCTTTCATCTGTTATCTGACTATGGTCAGAGTTGATAATATGTGATGTCTCCAGGTTTTAGATCATCTTCCTGTTGTTGCCTGTAAATGGAAAAACGTTCGTTCTTTTTCCGTATTTAGTCAGTGGTTGAATTTTTAGCACAACCTTCTTAAGAGGGTATTTAGCTTAGTGGTTGCCTTTTCCCAGTTTTTCTTCCATGATGGACATTCGTATCACACAGTAGGAAATTGAAGAAAAATGGGCTTCGTGCCCTTAAAAAGATTCATGTAGAATTCAATCGTTGAAAAGGAATAAAAAAATACTTTATATAACTCTTCTTACTGTTTTATATTCCAAACGCGATATTCTTCCTTGATGTATTCTAATGCCGTGGAACCATTTTACATTCTACAGTATTATTTTTCGTTCAGATGTCTTTGAATGGTGCTGTGCTAAGCTACCATACTGTAGTAAATTTCTTAAGTTTTCTTACAAGTTAGGTCTGAAACATAGTGCTGTGTCTTCCAGGATGAATGTCTCAGTCGGGTGCCGATATAGATTAGAAGTTACTCTTCTCAGCATTTGCTTACGGATCATAAACCATTCATATTCATGAAATAGTTGTGGCTGTTGACTCTCTCTCACTCTCTCTCTCTCTCTCTCTCTCTCTCTCTCTCTCTCTCTCTCTCTCTCTCTCTCTCTCTCTCTCTCTCTCAAAACTTTCAATGAGTTATTTGGAATTTTCCCTTTGATGCATAAGGATTCTCATTTTCCAGAAGGGAAGTTCAGCTGATGTTAAAGCAATACTCGTACAGCAGAATCTGTCAGACAATATAACAATATCTTTAAATAATTTAAAAACTTTCCGAAAAGCTGTCTATAAAATGTTTAAAATGTCATATAGCTTACACCAGATATTGACACCTGGCTCACCTTAATTTGGTAAAACATTGTATGTAAAATTTAAGACAGTTGTTTTCAAGTACGGAATAATATTATCTTATATAAAAAGTATAATAAAGTTCGAAAGATTAATAGTCCCTTTAAGTATATGCAAGACCACTAAGTCTTAGTGGGTCATATGGCTCCTGGGCATATGGTGTTAATAAAATTTATCTGACGATTGACTTCAGAATCAATATTGTATTTCCAAACCAAACATCATAGAGATAATGAATTTTTGAAGTGGTTTTTCTAGTTTTGTCGCAAATGACGCGAGACACCAATTCTCTAACTTTACGTTCTGCCTTTTTATAGTGCAGCGTTCATCCAGTCGATTTGTTTAGCCGATTATTTTCCCCGTCCCGTTACGAAGTGGCTCTTATCTCTATATGTAAACCCTTCAGCTGGAATCAACTTGCATGTATGAAATTCCCCGGAAACCAATGGTCACTTGATCTGTAAAGCCCTAAACCCGGTGATGCAGTTGCATTGATACCTATACTCTTCAGAAAATCCTTTTGGTTGATGGGTGTTTTACTTCTCTCCACAGCATGTCGGAAAATTACGGGTAATGGACAGTTCATGAAAATATCTTTCATTAAGCTCATATGCGACCACCACTTTATCTACCTTATGATATTAATCCAGTCGTCTTCATAAGTTTTAATGAACTTTAAATTAAGGTGGGCGTTAAAGTAAATGTATACACACTCAAGCATACATATATCATGTTACATAGCCATATACAAATGCCAATGATATTTTCGTTCCTACGAAAGATTTTCGGGAAATCGTAGACGAAAGATATCATCTACTGGTGAAATTTCAGATTTGTTTAAGCGGTACCATATATATATATATATATATATATATATATATATATATATATATATATATATATATATATATATATATATATATATATACATTGGGTGTTTCGAAATTAGAGGCCCCCTCCACAGAAAAAATGGAAAGTTATGAAGTTTTCTGCTATAGCCTATCTCCAAGTGCATTATTTTAAGATTCTATTAAGCTATTTTTCATTTTACATTTCTTGTATTTTCAGACTGAGTGACAGAGTTAGATGCAGCCATGGCTAACGACTCGAAGGAAATCAGATGGATTGACTGAATCTGTGCTATAACCTTCAGAGAGGCCAGGGATGCTGGCGCATCCTTCATTTCACGTTCCTGGATAGCTAAACACATTAAAAGAGATGACTCCTTTGTTAAAAGAAACTGGAACAAAAATCCACATGACTGTCATCGCAAAAAGAGTGAGAATCTTGGAAGGCCTGAAGTCCTTTCTCAGGAGTCAAAAGACATCATAGCTGAGGCAGTGGGTAGACCAAGAAAATCTTTACATAAATTGGCGCTTGAACTAGAAACAAAAAGGGGAAAGAAGAGAAGTTATAGTGCTGTATATCGTGAGTTGAAAAAATCTGGTATCAAGCCATTTCATGTTATCAGCAAGCCCAACATCACTCAGCAACAGAGGGAAGACCGTGCATGATTTTGTGGTTCATTTCTTAAAGATTGGGATGAAGCTGACTTTCTCCATGTTGCCGCATCAGATGAATTCTTCATTTACTCATTCAGAAAGCCAAATCATAAAAATGACATAATTTGGGCTGCAAAGTTGGATGATATCAGCAATGACGTGCGCTATCGCCAAGTTGTGAAATTTCCTAAATGTTTGGGAATTTTTCTGTTTCACAGCCAAATGGTTAATGTGGATCGTCAAAAAAAAAGGACTGTCATGGAATGGCGAATACTTCAGAGAAATTATGCTTACTGGTGGAGTATTTCCTTTCCTTAAAGACCCTGAAAATGTGTTATCTGTTGAAGAAATCGCATTTTTGCATGATAAGGCACCATGTTTCAAGGCTCTTCAGACATAGGAGCTGCTTCGAAACAATGATATTGATTTCTTCTTGTCAAGTGAATTTTCAGGTAGCTCCCCTGACCCTAACGTGTGTGAAAACATTGGTAGTATCTTAAAGGATCGTGTTGAAGTGCACACAGTGAACTATGATGGTATACCAAGCCTCGACGACCTGTGAAGAGAGGTGCCCAAAGTGCTCAGGGAAATGGAGTTCAAGTCTCAGCTTTTGTGTGTGTGTGTAACTTCTTTACTAATTCATTTGATTTACTTTGAGTATTCCTTGTCCAATAATGAGGACATTTATTTTACTAGCAAAATGTCTCAGTGTCAATCACCGAGCGAACGGGAAAGTTCCGATAACGCAGTTCCTCTGTTGATGTAAGTAGAGAATAATGTTCTTAGTAGTTAGTCAACTGTGATTGGTCACAGCCAACGTGGAGAAGGATTTAGGGAGAACAACCTCATGAGCAATGTGGACAATATATTTTCTTAAGAAGGAGTTGTTACCATCATTCATAAATTCGACCGAAAAACCTTCATTCCAGAAGCCAAGATGAATGTGGTTGATTATTCTGGATTTCATCAAGGGGTGTTGCCGACAAAATTTTGTTGTTGTTTTAGAGTGAGGTAGTGAACCCTCATTCTAAGACCACCTGGTGCTCTCTCTCTCTCTCTCTCTCTCTCTCTCTCTCTCTCTCTCTCTCTCTCTCTCTCTCTCTCTTTGCATTTTTGATCATAGGAAATAGTTAACAGTTTTTGCGTTAGTGCGGAGCATGTAATCTCTCTCTCTCTCTCTCTCTCTCTCTCTCTCTCTCTCTCTCTCTCTCTCTCTCTCTCTCTCTCTCTCTCTCTCTCTCTCGTCTTCGTCGTTTGTTGACAATTTGAGTGTGCCTCAGATATTAAATGCTCCTTTTTCTCTGCATGCTGTATGCTTATTTTGCATATAAGTTCAAACAAGTTTTGCTATATTTTGATCCCTTGTGTAAGTTCGTCTGTTTCAGGCCTTTGGCCTTGTTTTTTTGGGGAATTATTCGAAGACGTCATCTTATAATGATTTTATTGATCTAATTGTTTGACCAACTTTGCTGGGTTTAAGGTTTTGGCATACTCTCTCTCTCTCTCTCTCTCTCTCTCTCTCTCTCTCTCTCTCTCTCTCTCTCTCTCTCTCTCTCTCTCTCTTTATGAATCCAAAGAAAATGTTTGTCAACAACTCCATTATTTTCAGTTTATGAAGATTCTACCTGAACTATCCTTACACACAAAGCTTCGTCTCAGCACATCAGGAAAAACTCAAAATTGACAATAAATGACCGCATTGATCATCACAGACACTGCTGGCGGCAGTTATTCTCCTCCCCTCATCCTTCTACCTCAACCTTTTGACAGCGGAGTTCACCCGACACTCATAAAATGGCGTCGGTACCTGAAGCTTCCTCAACGTCTGTTTTTTGGGACACTTCTGCCCTCCATCTTGTTTCAGTTGTTTCATAGTGCAACTACAAGGTTTTCCTCCTGTTACACTTCTCAGACCTTTCTACTCTCAATTTCCCTTTCAGCGTTGAATGACCTCATAGTTCCCAGCACTTAGTCTTTGGCCTAATTTTTACATCCCATTCCATTCCACTTCTGGAATGGGAATTGTTGTAATTAGGAATTTCATCCTCATCCTCTTGACTGTTCAGTCCGATGTCATTCGATTTTTTATTAGTCTTGTTATTCTGAATCACACCCTACTTTCTGCAGTTACTGACAATTTTGTTTATTATTCGCCAGATATTGAGATAACTGTAACTGTAGAGATCAATACTCAGCCTAACTTAATCTGAGAGTTAAATCATGCTAATAGATTTTAGAGGACAAGATGAAGAAGAATTAGCTGAAAATATTTTTTTTCACCAACAATCCATTTCAACTGGTAAAAAAAAAAGCGTGGCACCCTATACAGAAACCTTTCTTCAACTTTAATGGAAAAGAGTTAATACAAATATAAATTAACCACGTCCAAACCTATGAAGAATAAAGAAAAATATTTTGAAGAGATGATACGAATTTTTTATTCGTTTTATGAAAAGGCTACCGCCACTGTAACTCAAAATGCATAACTGTAGGACACATCAAACCGCCAAGGTATGTGCAATCTTCATCTTTTTATTCTGTCCAAATTTGCAATTGAAAACGGTCTCTGGAATATAGACCTGGATTAGCTGTACCGGGCGAAGGATTAAATACTAATCCTGGTGGATTTGCTCGCGATTGCCCGAGAGCCATGGGGACCGGTACATTCTCTCCTGCATGTTTTATCTGCTTTTAAACTGTGTGGATAAACGCGAGGAGATTCTCTCTCTCTCTCTCTCTCTCTCTCTCTCTCTCTCTCTCTCTGCTTATGTACTTTGCCTTCTTGAATAATAATTTGGGCAGAACAAAATTTTGCATAAAGCTAACCTTTGCCAAAGAAAGGCTTGTGCTGGACATTAATTAATTAATAATAATAATAATAATAATAATAATAATAATAATAATAATAATAATAATAATAATAATAATATTAATAATAATAATTAGCGTAAGAATAATGATGTTAATAAAAATAATCAACACACAATCACGTGTGGAACAGAAATAAATTTCTGACTCACATCAGGATCGAACCTAGGTCTTTCAATTGAAAGGCAAGTGTGGGAAATTCGTTGCAAAAACTTATCACCACAAAAGATTAACACAGAAAAAAAAGAGGAGGAAACTCGGAAATGGAGAATTTCAGCATAAATAAAAAAAAGCAACGAATTTCCCACGTACAGAAAACAAAAAAATATTAACGCTTACCCACGAAGTTTTCGGAGCGCACGATTACAAATGGACACCAGTGGAAAAAAATGGCAGGCAATAAAAGCAAGCTTTTCCGTGGGGGAGACTCCTATAAAAAAAACAAACACTTAACTCTTCAAGTGAATAGTTCTCACTTGAAACAATTTTCAGCTCCAGATATCCAATAGTTGTTGGTTTTTCAGCTTCAGTTTTAGGATTAACACGAAGTCCTTTATCTGTAAGAGAAAACCTTTATCTGTTGTTGAATGATGATCATAGTATCATCTACGATTCATCAGTTAAAGTATGAATATGGTAGTGACCGTGGAGTTCGTTTTTCAGGACCACCTTCTGTAGGAAGAAATGTAAGTATGTATGTTTTTAGTCCCTTTCTTTTCAGGTTACTTGTCTTCTGCTCTACTCATATTTATTATTGATTTTTATCACTTGCCATCTAGAGAGAAAATAGATATTTGTCTTTCTCCGGTAACTTTAATCT
>JANJGK010000010.1:14589936-14607436 GCA_039081455.1 Macrobrachium rosenbergii | reverse complement strand
GGGCAACGAGATAGACAAGGAAAAGAAATTCAGTGCTTTCAGTGTTTGAATAATTTAACAGTTCGGGGGAGGCTGAGCTCTCCTTCTAAAGGTGTCAATAAAATATATAAACAAGCATATGACATACACGATGCATCGACAATCTTTAAAAGTTAATTACATAAAGAAAAAACATTCTCTAATTAAGAATGCAGGTTATCGTAACTGATGCTTCCAGTAAAGAGAAAATAACAAATTGAAATTGACATTTTACCAGATGACGTGATAATTATAGGTGTTATAATGAATTCATATATATATATATATATATATATATATATATATATATATATATATATATATATATATATATATTATATATATATATATATATATATATATATATATATATACATATATACATATATACATATATATATATATATATATATATGTATATAATATATATATATATATATATATATATATATATATATATATATATATATATATATATATATATATATATATATATATATTTATGTATGTGCATGTGCGTGAGAGCATGAGTGCATGTATTTGGGGGCGCATTCCGTGTGAGTTGCGTGCTCAGCCCTAGAGGTGAATAGTAGCGTCAATAATTCAGTCTAATTATACGTTGATGAATTAACTTTATTAATCATGTTCTCCCCTAACTTGAATATTATATGAGATTCTCCAGTGGCATGAAATGCAGCGTCTATGGCAGAATGGTTTATTAGAGATGTGTTTTCTCTCCATCAGTTTCAAGGTGAAAAAAGCAGAAGAGGATTAACGGGTAAGAAAATCAGGAAAGGAAAGCTAAAGAATAATGGGGAGAACTGAGATTAAATGTAGATATATACAGATCAATTATTATGTTTAAAAATTTGCTGTAGGTCTCGATTTAATACGTTCAAAACGGTACGAGAGAGAGAGAGAGAGAGAGAGAGAGAGAGAGAGAGAGAGAGAGAGAGAGAGATAATGTCCTTTAGCGAAAGAATTTCCGAAAAAAATTAAATCTTATTTTGCATGAACATTCATCTTGCTAATTTAATCATACAGAGAAGATCTTCAGTCCTTTTTGAGTGAGTAATCCAAAAATATGATTCTTCTGACGTTCATATCTCTCGGGATGAGATGTATTAGCTTGTAACGGTTTGCTCACTTGTGCGCTTATAATTGAGCTGTAATTATCATCAAATCTAATTAGCACAATTGCTCAATATTTTGTTAATTTAATTTTGTATTGCTCGATTGCTTTAATCATAATCACTGCTGTTTTTGCTTAAATTCTTGTTCTTTTGTTGAGTCATGTTCTCATTTACTTATGTTGAGTTTACTGTATTTGTATGTAACAAATGCTCAAGATTCCTGTTGATTCTTGAACATTTTGTTTGCTCTTAATCTATATCTATCGCTATTTCTGATGAGAGAGAGGGAGAGTTACAAGGAGTTATAAGGATTAGGATGTCTCAGACTTATTAGTCCATCCGAGGAGACATCATGTGCTCACTTACCTCTAGGAGCAAGTTCTACTGTGCATTCACAGTGTTCTAATGATTTTGTCTAGCATTCTTTTAAACTCTTCCACACTGTTGCTGTTGACAACTTCTGGTGGCAGTTTATTGTATGTAATGAAGTTCCCACAATGAGATGTGTGTATCTCTTCAGCTCTAGTTTCCATCCATTATTTCTTGTCCGGTTTTCGTTTATGTGAAGAGGTTACTGTCTACTTTTGTTATACCTTTCAGTATTTTGAATGTTTCTATTAGTTGTCCTTGCAATCGTCGTGTTTCTAAGTCATACATGTTAAGGTTCTCTAGTCGTCTTTGGTAACCTATTTGCCTGATGGATGGAATTAACTTTATGGTTCTTGCTTGTACCCCTTCTAGTCTATTTGTGCCCTTTCTTGGTGTTGATGACCAAAACTGTACTGCATATGCAAGGTGAGGTCTAACTGTTGATGTGTTGAGCTGAAGCACCGTTTCCTTGTTTCTGTATTTGAACTGCCTCTTTATGTATCCCAATAGTTTCTGTGCCTTCTCTTCAGCTTTTATGCACTGTTTTGTGGATTTGAAGTCATTGGTAATAATGGCTCCAAGGTCCTCTTCTTGTTGTACACTATTCATGTCACTCCCAAACAGCATGTAGTTGGCATGAGCGTTGTTTGTTCCTATTTGTAACACTTTACACTTATCCGAGTTAAAAGGCTTTTGCCATCTTTTTGACCAGAGAGAGAGAGAGAGAGAGAGAGAGAGAGAGAGAGAGAGAGAGAGAGAGAGAGAGAGAGAGAGAGAGAGAGAGATTTTATTTATAGATTAATGGTGATATGAGAGGGAGTCGAGATGTAAAATCCTTACTCTTAGGGACGTTATGTACCGTCCCGGAGTATAAACAAACTCGCTGCGTTTTTATAGAAGGATAATTTTGTGATTTTTACTTCTGACGACAACACGCCCAGTGTTAATATATCCTGAAGTTTGTACTCGAATTGATCCACTTATAATTTTTATCATTTCAAAAAAATCTTATTGTAAAGGGTTCATATTTTACTGGACAATTCTTTTCAGTTCACAATACACAACAGAGCAATAATGTAAAAATTCCATGGAAAATCAGAGGTGTGCATTCATAAAAAAAAAAAAAAAAATAAAAAAAAACTACGGAAAAATTCTCGCCTTTTGATATTCAAAGAAAACTAGACTTCGCAGAAGGAATTTTTACTGAGCTAGAGCACGATTGCCCCATGAAAAATAAAAAATATTCTGGGCAAAATATTGTTTGAATAAAAGTTAGTGTCGGATTAATCATTCCCTTAAAAAAGCGGAAAATTATGCTACCAAACTGAAATTGTGTTTCGGAAGAAGCCGAAAAATAGTTCCATTGAGGCAGGTTTATAAATTCGAGGCTATGTTAGCTAATAGAAGAAGAATAAAAATATGAAGTTCGTTTTGGAAACCCACTGAAGAACAAATGAAAAATGGCAATGAACTTTATAGACCTCTGTATGTTTCTATGCTATGAATTCAGATGTGAGTACTTTCGATGTTCATGAATATAACCAAAAAATGGAAATTTGAAGTTATCTCTACCATCAGCCTTGCAAAAGTTATTTTTGTGGAGAGAGAGAGAGAGAGAGAGAGAGAGAGAGAGAGAGAGAGAGAGAGAGAGAGAGAGAGAGAGAGAGAGAGAGAGAGAGAGAGAGAGTAGTCATTAAACTGAGGAAAAGTTTTGATTAAGTACTGTCACTTTTAACGAAAAATGCCGGCTGCATATATTAGATGTCTTTAGATGTTTGATAGGAAGAGTCGGGGGAGATAAAATATTAATAAAAACAGAAAGACTAAGTAACTTATTTAAATCTGAACCTCAAAGCCACCTCCCGAATTTCGTGGAACTAGAATAAACATCGTAAGCAAGGAGCCACCCCCCACCCCAAAATTCCCCAAGTGCCCCATTGTGGATTTTCTCCCTCACTTTTACTCAGTAGTCTTCGAAAAGTTCAGCCAGACAGAACAGCTAATCGAAGATTTCCTTTGAGAAGCCAAAGACTACTTCAGTGCCTCCTCTTAATGCTAATCCCGGCCTACATCATCCAGAGAACTTACTTTTTTCTCGGTCTGATGTCTTTAATTGTTTCAGCTCTCTTGCCGAGATCCATTTTGCTGATTTGAATTTTAATGTTATGTGTCTTGAGTAGATAAAATGGGTGAGTGGGTGGAGACAAGTCTAGTGTAGAGACTTCACCTTTCCATCTTTACTTAATTCCCCCGTTAATCCGTCTGCTGTTTGGACTGGGAATTTGATGGACAGTAAAATAAAACCACAATAAAATGGGCCTTAAACCCATTTCAGATGGAGTATTTGTTCCTATATTTCTGTATGCATATCATTTGGTATTATTTAGTCTAAGAACGTTCTTGCATATGTTTAAATTATTTTGAATGACCTTATTGCAAGATCGGAATTGTGTCCCATTCTCAAAATTGGCTTATGAGGGGCAAAACCAGAAAACTGGCCCTTTTTTGAGGGCCCAACTCATTCCTCGACACCCCCTTTCCTTCTGTCTGTCTGGTTGTGAGGTTTCAAGCCCGAATTTAGTTGCCAATGACAATACTGGTTGCCAATTTCGAAGTGGAATTTAGTTTTCAGTGGAATTTAGTTTTCAGTAAAATTACTCTACTTTTCTGGCGATTCCCCTTTCAAGTGGGGAAAAGTCACGCAATATATGTCAGATGGTCATTTCATTCAACGAGGAATATAAATATGTTCATGAAGGTTTTCATTTTACTTAGAAAATATACTGAGAACTGCATTAACATGGATATGTTCCGTTTAGAATGAGCGTTTCACTGTACCTTAAATATATCATAAACTCTCTTAATGCGAGTTTATGATGTGAATTGGATCCCTGATTGGGTGACAAAAATCCATTGTTAGGTAATAATATTTTTAGACATTTTAATGTCTTCTTAAAATACTTTCAGTATTACTGCTCAAAAATATTTCGCATAAATTTACAAATAACTGTGTGGATTACTTTCATGGACCAATCATTTGCCGTTTCAATGTCACCTTAAGTCTTGTGATTACCCACTAAAGAAAAAGTATTCTTTTATGACAGCGTAACTTAAAACAGAAAATGAGAGGGCTTACGATCCTGAGACGTAACTTATTATTATTTCATAAATAAATACTCCTATGAATAACTACTAACTACTGACTAACTGCTGATTCAGGGGTTGGGGAGGGTTGGGGTTAGGGGTGAAGGGTGCTGAAATAAACAATCTTGGAAATGGACTAAAGTATCGAAAAAAATTCATAAACAAAAAATGTTGGAAGTAGTATTGTTTTAAGCAATCGACAACTTCAAATGGAACTATGTTTTTTTTTTTTTTTTGTGAAATCATCTATTTTTCGGTCATTGTTCAGTCCTACACCAGGTAACGCGCTGCTCCTGCTTAACCTTAACCTTGATAATCCAATGTAGAGCGCATGCGCCGTCAGTCTTGGTAGAATACATACCTTTCCCCCTCGTTTGTCGAAATTGTCGCTGTTTCTTTAGTGGAATTTTTGTGGAAAGTGAATTTTAGCAGAAAACGGCTCTCGATGATTTTTCCAAAATGTCAACAGGATGAAAAAAAAAATAACCTTAGTAATTATCCGTATCTAGACTCATTTGTCAAATAGGAAATTTTATAGTCCCTGTTTTACCATTATTACAAATCCAGACGCTTAAGGAAGTCACACACATAAAAAGCCTTTGCGTTTATAAGCATACTTAGCCATATTCTGCTTTTAATTGACGTTTATAACTCAGTTTTATAACAGGATAGGCTTATCGAGTTGCTTTCACAGAAACATCAGGTTGATGAATGGGACTGTTTAACTGGATAGAATTTGTAAAATTGCCAATATTTAGTTAGAAGCTTTCCGATGCATGTTTGGCACATAAATCATTTGATCAAAGTCACGGTTCAGCTAAAGGAAAAAAATGCTTTGGATGTCACAGGTTCTCAATAAATAAGGATTTTTGTTTTCGGTTATATTATATTCCTCATTTTGAAATCAACGGGAGAAACGTTTTAAACTAAACCTGGGGAGTATTAAACATACTTTCCTTAAAATGAGATCAACATTTTCCATTCTTATATAATGGCGACCTCGAAGCTTCAAAATGTAAAGAGAAATATTTTCATAAGCTATATATGAATATTCTCTGAAATTAAAAAAAAAAAGGGATACATAAGAATCGCTGCATGTGTTTGGCCAATTAACATCTCACAGAACGGTATGAAAAAATATGTTCGAAAATATTGTTTTCTAAGTATTGTGACCTTTTTGAAATAAGTTACAACTTGTATGCTACCATACAGACGAAAAGGGGAGGGCTCTAGACTCGTTGTAAAAATAATTTATGTTCAACAATTAAAGGCATATTACTAGCTTATTTTGTGACGGATTAAATGGGATGGGAAGGTATCTCTTCAGTATTTGTACGAATGTTAGTCAATGTATGCCAATATACTGTTTCCCACGTAAAATGGACTTATTAAATACATCTTTAATCCTCAAAACCTCCAATGTAAGTGCTTTGGATGATTTGAACAAATCTATTTTACATCTGCATTAAATACGTTGTGTTCGAAGCGGATGTTGTTCAAGCCTCAAGTCATATTCATTTTCACCCTGACCCAGGTTAAAAGATATATACTAAAGTTCATGGTGTCATCAAAAGTTACTCATGATTTGTTTCTGCATCAAATCAAGACATTGTTACCTTGACCAAAGATCACTCAGTGAATTTCAAGGCCAAAAAGGCAGGGGGAAAATTAATTTCATTCATCATCATCATCGCCTCCGACGTCTCGTGACGCGAAGGTCCTCTATGAAATTCTGCCACTCACGTCTTCCCTTTATCTTCCACAAATCTCCACTCATCTCCAGCTTCCTTTCACAAGGATTTTCAACCGATTAAGTCTGGGGTTTCCCAATTTTTTTGGTTCCCACGAGAACTATATGATACTATCATAGATTTTCCCCAAGGGGTTGGGCAAAGGACATGTCCAGGAAATCTCAGACTCTTTTACATCATTATCTTATCTACATATGGAACTTCTGTAAATTCCCTTGTGGAATCATATCTAACCATATCCTGCCAGCTGACTACTAACATTCTCAAATCGAGTAAAATTAGATAATGCTTTATTGTCAAACCAAGATTCATTTCCGTATGATAATGGAGATCTACTAGAGAGATGTACAATAATTCATTTATATGTGATATTACGAATAATAATTTGATTCGCCAAAGATACTGCAGGTCATTTCTTCAGTAATTGTCCAGCCTACGTTTCCTCTTTTACGAGCGACTTGTTGTTTAATCTTTATAACCATATTCCAGTATAATGAACTTTTAGTAATGAAATAGCTCTTATTGAAAAATGTTCTTCAACGTTACAGTGCCAATATAACTGAGCAATTCATTCTCATATCAGTATTTGCTAAAATATTCTTTTGTTCTCTAACAATGCCATTTTCGTTTCCTCTTAAACGGGATACGGATATCAGGTCTCGTTAAATTTCATTTCAGGGAAACGTGTATTGACCGAGTCAGTTCCTGCTAACTTCAAAATCCAAAATACCAACAACCTTAACTGAGGCAGCCATGTTGATTCAGACTGACAACGATGGAAGGTTCCTCTTTTTGGCGATAGGCAATGGATGAGTTTTTATTTACTTTGATGAAGCGATATTAATTAAATAGGCAGTTCTTGATGAGTAGTTATGTAGTAATCTTACCATAATTTTATACAGTATGCATTTTTATTGTTCATATATGTACTATCGTATTTATACGAGAGATTTCAAATCCTGATAAAAATACACACACACCCATGCATACATACATAGATGCATACATGCATACATACATTAACCTTTCCCAGTGTCTATCGAAGGCAAATTAGACAGACAAGACCAAACCTTACGAGAACTTTTTCGAGGAAGTTGAAAATCGTTATCCTTAGGGACAGCCAGAATCTCCTGCATACATACATTTATGCACACACGCACACGCACACACCCACGTACATAAAAAAAATTACACACATATATATATATATATATATATATATATATATATATATATAATATATATATATATATATATATATATATATATATATATATAAATATATATACTGAATATATATATATATATATATATATATATATATATATATATATATATATATATATATATATATATATATATATATATATATATATATATATATATATATATATATATACATATATACATATATATATATATATATATATATATATATATATTGTCACGATGCGTATCAAGTACCTGGTTATTACACAACTAATCTCAAGATTCAAAAATATACCTCACTTCAGCCAGATACCTGAACTCTCATAACATTAATTGTTACGACTGAGTACTCTAAAGGTAACAGTGATCCCTTAAGAAAAAACTTATTTATCAATCACTTGAAAAATCAAACTAAGTTCGTCAGAATATGTGTGAGGTATAAAAAAATTAAACTAGAAATCTTCTAGAGTAAAAGGGCATCACTCCATCAAAAAACTCTAACTGTTTCCCTGGTCTTAATTCACTTTAGCAAAACTAAAAGAACAAAACATGTTTATCACTTTGCCTTATGCACACACAATCAATCCTATTCACTGGTGATCAATAAATGAAACACTGTTTTTCTAAAAATGTTAAATACAAAAATTTATTTTCAGATTCAAAGTTTATAACTAGAATTCACAATTAATTAGAATTCACAATCTGAAAAATTTACTATTAGTTGAAAATAACACAAAACTCAATGAATTCTTGAACTAAATTATGAAACAAAACTAATTCACAAAAACTTTATCAGGAATTTAAATTAATCAAGCAAAATTTAAACTATCAAGAATTACTCAAGATTTAAAAAGAAAATCTCAATAAATGAAATCAAGTATGCAATGTTAAATTAAGTATGCAATGTTAAATTAAGTATGCAAAGTATGCAATGTTAAATTACGTATGCAATGTTAAATCAAGTATGCAATGTTAAATTACCAAGAAATATTTACAATGCTATGTAAATAAATGTTACATCACAAACATAAAAAATGTGAAAATATAAAGAAATTGTAAATAGAAAAACACACAAAAATACACGTAAGATTTATCAATAATGATTTCACTTGTTCAAAATTTCCTAACTTATCACACCATAACCTCCTAACTTATCATACCATGGTATCAATAAGTAAATTTTCACGTTACCTTACACAACTTGTGAAAACCTCTGTAAATCACTTGCTGCAGCTGCGTTACACAATACACACTTTTTTTACCAGGCGCCGTTACGAACTAAATAACTTTGCTAAATTCAGATCTCCAAAGTTAATGTTAAAAGTGACCACAAAAATTTACGTTAAAAGTAATCTCTTCCTAATTAGGAATGAGAGAGAGAGAGAGAGATATGGAACCAAATCGACTGGTCTCAGAAATCAGAATGAAATAGATTTTAGGATTCCAGTAATACGTGAAACAATTACATGATGTCATTAAAGCATTTTGGGTACGAGATACAAAAGTTCTAGAAGCAGGGAGGTGACGTCATCAAAGCGTTTTGGGTGCGAGATACAATGGAGAAGCTTCTAGAAGAAAGTTACGTCATCCCAGCAAAACGTTTTGAACGCAATCTTACAAAACATGACGCAATTGATCAGGACACGTATTCTTTCTCGCAAAGTGGCGAACGTGACTCAAACAATGCATGCAACAACATGAAATCACTCGTCTTGAGCCCGTATGGGACGAATTGGCGTTTGTTTTGCAAATCTGTCATCGCTAACCCAAAACAAAGCGTTCCCTCTTATCTGAACTGATGACAACTGAAATGAAACAAGCCCTTCCTGGACACACACACACACACGTGTTCAAATACTACGCTTTTACCAAGAAAGATATTCATTCTAAATTACGTTACTATTAAAATTATAACAACAATTCTAAATTACGCTATCAAGTAATCATTAGTACTTTTGAGATCTGATGTCAAACTAAATATGACACTTCAACAACCATTATCATTAAACATAACACATGAAAAAGGTAAATATGTCAATATTATAGGAGGATATACGTATTACAAGGCAACATCATGAAAATATATATATATATATATATATATATATATATATATATATATATATATATATATATATATATATATATATATATATATATATATATATATATATATATAATTTTTGACACAGTTTGCTCGTGTACGTGTTTATGTGCACACTGTGTGCATTTATTTTCGTATGAGTCGCCAGGTCGGCTCTAGAACGGGAGAGTATCGTCAATAACTCAATCTGATGATGCGTTAAGGGAGTAACTAACAATCATGTTTGACTCCGATTTGAATGTTAAATGAGGTTCTCCAAACAGCATGAAATGCAGCTCTTCATGGCAACATCTACCGCTTTATTTTATTCTCCATCAAACTCTCAGTGCAAATAGCAGACTGATTAACGGGGGAATTAAAAAATGAACAGCTAAAGAGAAAATGGGAAGAATCGAGATTAAATGCAGATATACAAGGATCAAAGAGTAGGGTCTGAGATTGAAACCAGGGTAGGAAATTCTGCACTTCATTATAGCCAACACATATCCATATATATATATATATATATATATATATATATATATATATATATATATATATATATATATATATATATATATATAATTTATAAATCATTTATATATAAAATATGCATATATATATATATATATATATATATATATATATATATATATATATATATATATACATACACACACACACAACGAAGGTCGCCCCCATCAGCGTTTTATACTAAAGTGTTCAAATTTTGAAAATGCCATAATTATTATATTTGGAGGTAGTGAGTGTATTTTCCTTAAGATGATTCCTTGGGAAATGTAGGGTACATTAGAGTAATTAAAAAGAAAAAAAGCTAAAATAAGAAAAATAAAACATTAGTGTTTTTAAACGGGAGGGCGAGTAAGGGGAAGGGTAATCTTAAAATTTCTTGAAATTTCTTTCCCGAGAAAACCTTGTCTTTCAGAACACGTGATAATATAATGAGAACGAAAAATACTGAAAATAAATCATTTGTGATGAATCCTGCAAAACCCATTAGATCTACGTGTGAAACAGAAAATGATTGACTCAACGCGCCTTCAAGAAAATATTTACTCAGCTATGGACCTCTGTTTGAGTGCCTAGTTTTATACAAATAGTGAGAGATAAGATGAGGCAAAAACACATGGAAAATTAATGTTTTATACCGAATAAGACGTATTTATTTTTGCTTACAGTAAACATTCTTTTGATGAATATTGATAGGGTTGTGATGATAGACAGGAAATTAAAGAAAAGTAAAATCAGTCCACTTATACACATATACTATATATATATATATATATATATATATATATATATATATATATATATATATATATATATATATATGTGTGTGTGTGTGTGTGTGTGTGTGTGTGTGTGTGTGTGTGTGTGTGTGTGTGTGTGCGTAAACAAAGAGTTGTAATAGCATGAAGGCAAACGGAATGACGTAATTATTACAATAATAATAATAAAAAAATAGGAACTTCTAGCACTTTGGGAGTACTTAAAGAAGAGATTAATACACAAAGACAACAGGAGGAAAGCAAAAAACACTTGATAAACATAAAATACAACCTAATAAAAGAGAAAATACCTTCCAAGGAAATGATGGATTCATGAAAAAATAAATTGTAACACTTACCAAACTGGAGACTGCACAACTTCTGAAAAAGGAAAAAATTAAAATTAAGATTCCTATAAACATTAAAATAAAATTTCGTCATTGGCATCAATGTAGAACTATGTCATCATTGTAACTTATTTTTGTTCTCTTCGTAAAAGAAGTTTACCATAAGAACGTGATAAGAAGCCTGGCGTCCTTTCAGTATTCCTGATCAAAGCGCGTTTCCCTAGCGAATAATCGACTTCGTGTAAAACCACTTAGGGAATTCGTGGTTCACAAAAATTTGGGTCTTGGAAACTTCGTTCTCTGTCTGCGGCTGACGCGCTTACTTTTTAAAAATTTTGATATCAACAAAATCATCTTTCAGATTTGAATTACGTAAATTTTTTTATTGTTTATTCTGTTTGGGTTATATAATTTGGATGTTAAAAATGGTCTCTACGTTCTTCAACTTCTGCTCTGTTTTGCCGAGTGACCTAACACACGGCAAACAAGAATGACCACTCATTAAAGACAATACATTCAATTTCTTTCGATTTCTTTGCATGAATTTCCTGAGGAGCATACAGGACCGAAAATATACTTTTATTTTGGCACGTACAATTTTTACACACACATGCATACACACACACAAAACCGAGGGTATTGCATTCCTAGCCTTCAGTTACTATTGATTTTTCAGGTCATTTCTTCAGGTAGTTGACATCCTCATGAGAGATTCGCCTACCTTGGGTTTCCTGAAGGACAAACAGAGCATATGTGATTGTCAAAAAATCCTGGGGCTATGGAATTTCTCGCCCTCAGTTCCAACTCATTTTTTGAGACATTTCTTTAAGCAGCTTGCAACCACGTCAAAGCCAGACCCACCCTGAGTTTCGTCTCATGCAAAAGCTCACTTTGGTGCGTCAATATTGAATATGCAGAAATTATGAATACAAGGCTCACGCTTATACTAAGTAACGATAACACTTCGGGCAAGGTAGTGTGGGTTGCAAATCCAATATAATGGACTTATGCCGTGAGGGTCCTCGCATTTACCCATGTCTACCAACAGTCTGGGCAGTCTTATACAGTCTCAGCCTTTCCTTTTTTCTCCTCCTGCTGGCACTTTAGCATATCAGTAAAATCATGCTCCCTCTTCCTTAGTCTGCTCAGAAGCAATTTGTGCAGCCATTGTCTCACAGTAGAGTATGTGTCCTGCTTGGGGAGTATAAACAAAATATTGTATTCCTTGGCGAATAGACTGGTGTAAAACAGTTCTGATACCCGTTCTCCGTCGGGATGCCCTTCACACATCCATGCAACTTACGTCAGGTACACACCTCTAGTGTGGTGGCTTCATTTCTTAATTGAAGAGTTGGCTCAATAATTCCTCCGCACATTTCCACAACGGCTTTCATATGCAACCCAAATCGCTTCCTTATCTTTAGCACACATCCTTCTACTCTTCTTGCTATACATTCTGGGATCCACGCTTCCTCCCATGCTGTCATCATCAGTTATACTCCTCCAGACTCAATCTTCACTTGAGACAGGTCATCTTCATTTGCATCATTTATTCTGAGATCCATTTGCTTATTGATCTTTCTCGATGTACATCAGTGATGAACAACTTTTTATCCCTGGTTAAAGTTCACGCTCACATTTGTCGCTCTGTTTTAATTATGTGCCTTACTTTCTCCATTTCGCTGTTGACTATTCTGTGCCTGCACTAAATATGTTAGGTACCTTCACCTCAAATAATCTCACTTTTTCATCCACTAAAACATTTTAATTCCACATCCCAATATTTATTCTTTCCATTTCCTTTTGCAGTCTTTCCATCACTGAAACCTATTTTAAACATACCAAAGCATAACACTTGAAATAACTTCCAAAACGTGTCCATTTGAGTTATTCAGCATTTTAAATCCATTCTTCACAAAGCCACAGTCTTTATTAAATAATAAATGATTTATAGCGGCAGCTTTCAATATACCACATCATCAAGACAAACCTACTTTCTATTTGGATAGGCTCTCAACCCATTTGCTTCTGTCATTGTAAGATAGGTGCAGAACTGACTTGGCCAAACACTACAACTGCTATTTACTCTTCGACACAGCAACTGTTCTTGAAATAGTCTCCTCATCTAGAGAGCTTCATTACATCACCTTGCAGTCCATTTATTTTATTACTTCCCTTTCGTAACTCTTAAGTTAATAACAACCTCCTTGATAACTCCATGAACCTCACTGTTAGATACTTCCTATTTACAGTATATCCTCCTTAAGTATATGCCTCTCTTGTCTGCAATACTTAATTATCATTCGTTTACGTACGTTTTTTTTTTATTCTTACTGATCTGTAAACAAATCCAGATAGGTTCAAGTGTATAGTAGATTCCTGTTGTGGACAGCTAGAAATAAATAGTTTTGTCGCTTCAGAAAGAACGCATTGGCCAAACTACTTTAAACTACGTCCCTTTGTCCGTTGACGAAAGTGTACTTGACAATCTCGTGTTTGCTCTGTTAAAATTTCCTGAGGCGAAAGTAGGGCTTGATTATAACCCTCTTACTTAAAATTAGGTCACTGGATTATAAAATTAGAAGTCTTTCTATCATCATAGTTCCTTAAGAACCGGAAGTGGAATTCTACGTGTAACAGCTCTTTCGTTTTTATTACATTAAATTATCTATACAACAACACGACAAAACCCTTTATCAAAAGGATTGTGTGATTACTCTCTATTCCGCGCCCTCTCTCTCTCTCTCTCTCTCTCTCTCTCTCTCTCTCTCTCTTCTCTCTCTCTCTCTCTCTCTCTCTCTCTCTCTCTCTCTCTTCCTTCTTATAAGCACATTCGCTTTAATCGTGTATGACCAAACTCTGTGGTTATGCTCTGTTTAGTCAGAATACCATCTACCAAAGTTTTTCTACACATATATACGAGTGCACACCCTGAAAGGACAATGTGTTCATGAATAAAAGCATAAGAGATATGATCTTAGATAGCTGAAGATGAAGGTAAGAGTGGCAGTTCCTCGTGTGGCAGAAGATTGTGAGCATATGTGAAAGTGCCATTTTTATAAGCAGAAATGAGATTTGCATAAATACATTGGGCACAACCAGGATAGGAGATGAAGGAAATTATCCAGTGAATATTAGCTCAAATAAACTACCCTATTCCCTATAAAAAGAAATGAGTTTTCGATAAAATAATACTTTGTTATTTTTTAAGAAGTTTTAATTCTAAATAATAAATATAATCAATTTAAAGAAGGAAGTTTTCCCCGGTTCTTTCCCTATCTACTAAATTTACATGATCATTTTGTGAAAAATTGCCGTGTACGAAATTCCCAACCAAAGTGATCGATTCCATTGTACCTCTAATGGCATCTTGTGCTGCTCCAAGAGCAATACATCAAGTCACCGAACACTAATTGACAGGGATGTCTATCATCGTGATAAGACGGCCTCCCAAATTTAGACTGACACACGTTTATTTCCATGCCTGTTATTTGTTAAATGTTTTTTTTTTTTTTGCCTGTTTACAACTATTTAAAATAGCAATATCGTTAAAATAACTGTTCATAAATCAAAAAGTTACATGCCAATGGCCCCCAAAAAGAGATAGCAACACAGTATAGGAAAGAAAATGCAGAATTGACGATTAAACTATTTAGGAGAAAATAAGGAAAAGCATGATTTTGAAACAAACTGTGAAATGTGAGCCTAGTCAACAAAAGGAATTATAGCATTTGCTCTCATAAGTTTTCAAGATTCACCTAAATGAAACTGTGTTGATATTGAACCTGATATTGAATAAACTGCATAAGTAGTCCTACAAGGTGGATGATATGGTCTGGAAGATGTGAATGTACTAGATAATTATCAAAATAAGGAAAACCTTCTATAAAACATCTGCAACTCTAACTGAAGCTTAACAGAAACTAATACTAAAATTTGTATTCGGGCATTTTACTGGAACTCGAGTTTTTATCCATGAATTTAGATTAAAAGAAATAAAATATTTTCTCAATTTAATCAGCTTCCCAAACATTTTTTAAGACTCAGCATACAATTTTTGCGGAACTGAAGGAAGATGAATCACAAGGGTTTCTAAGAAAGGAATTTGCATTCAAGAAAAATACCTCAGATTTCAATGAGTTGCATGTAGTTGAAGAAATGCAAGGATCTGGACTGGGGTTGGGGTTCCAGTGTTCTAAACCAATAAACAATCACTCCCCCGTGTTCAGTTACGTTCCGTATAATCCGCTCCGTGAATTATTTCTGCAATTAGGATGCTCAGTTCAGTATACCTTAGTTTAACCAGACCACTGAGCTGATTAACAGCTCTCCTAGGGACCTACAGCTTATTGTGGGATCCAAACCACATTATAGCGAGAAATGAATTTCTATCACCAGAAATAAATTCCTCTCATTCTTCACTGGCCGGCCGGAGATTCAAACGCCGGCCCTGCAGAGTGCTATGCTAATAAAGTAACATTTGTATAAGCAATCAGCTTATTTCCCAAGGAAGGCCACTTGCCATACGTGTTTGATGTCCCAGCTCAAAGATACTAAGTCTAAAAAGTAGGACTCATGATTAACACTATCAAAAGCAGCATTAAGGTGGATGTCAGCCGAACAAACTTCAAGGGATTCTTGTACTGTACAACGCAGGATACTGAAAGAGGAGCATCACTCTCACCAGGCCCTTGCAAAAGCTAACCACAAACTAAAAAATAGATTAATATTTTCAGCGCAGACATTCTGCGATTTTGGAAACCGACGTTTAAAAACTAGATCCGGGAGTCAAATTAGGTGGGCAGTAATCAGCTGAGCTACAGCTAGCTACCTAAACCATTTACCAAATGGAGTAACATTACCAACTCTCTAAAAAGTACAAAATGAATCACTTCAGTTTAATGACTAAAACTAACTAAATACTTTGAAGCCAGACAACTAGCATTTTTACAAAGCACAAATAATGAACACCATTTGCGTATACTATGGGTTATGAGAACTGGACGGATCTGCTGGGCATAAATTGCCAGTTCTGCAAAATTTGCAAAAAGAACACTTCCTAGTCAACATACAAAAAATAACAAACATCATGGTGGCTAATAAGTCTGTAGTCTTCACAAAAGATGGGAAATACAATAAGATAAAAGTCCAATAAATATAGAGATTTCGGAGTAGCTTACCATTTGCTTGATGTGCTGTGCCTGAAAGAGTTTCCTTTATGGAAGTGTTGTATTCAATTTCAGATGAATGATTCTCTCCCTAAAGCACAGCTCTCAATTTGGTATAATTCAAAGCCGAATCAAATCCTATAATTTTCCCAAGGTAAGCTTCCTACCTCCATAGAAGCAAGACTACAATGGTCATTTGACAAGTCTTTGCCTTTAATTAAGCGGTTCAACAGAAAAAAGAATACACTTAACAGTTATGTTGACAATTTCCATTTAAAAGAACAATATGCTCACCAACAATAAATAATAGTTACAATAAGAAAATTTTTTTGACTTTTTTAAATGAAAATGTTCCTAAAAGAAGGGCAGTAAAGTTAAATATCTGGTATAGGTCTATCGTTTGTTTGTCAATGCTCCGAGTTAGTATATTTCAAGGTTGTTTTTTCCAGTTGATGGACGTATATATAAAAATAAAGTTATTTTTTATGTTGATGCAATGAAATCTACATGGAGTAAAGTTTGAACGATAAAGACATTTTTTTTTATCTGAACAGTTTGTGGACATAGGTCTACCTGTAGCGTGGGCTATACCAGGGAGAAAAAAATTTTTTTTTAAAAGCTCCATCCTTCGTTTGCGTCTGATACGAGTAGACTGATACAAACTGTCAAGCTCATCTTTCTTGTGCTTGTGAGGGTATATTATTGATACAAATCAGCTTGTTTATAAAGTATGAAGGTTCTTATATATATATATATATATATATATATATATATATATATATATATATATATATATATATATATATATATATATATATATATATATATATATATATATATATATATATATTATATATATATATATATATATATATATATATATATATATATATATATATATATATATATATATATATATATATATAAATATATATATATATATATAATATATATATATATATATATATATATATATATATATATATATA
>JANJGK010000010.1:14577436-14582436 GCA_039081455.1 Macrobrachium rosenbergii | reverse complement strand
TATATATATAAGATATATATATATATATATATATATATATATATATATATATATATATATATATATATATATATATAAGATAATATATATATATATATATATATATATATATATATATATATATATATATATATATATATATATATATATATAAGATAATATATATATATATATATATATATATATATATATATATATATATAATATATATATATATATATATGATACTGTATGAATAAAAACACAACTGCACAGAAATCTGGTTGTGGCTTCGAAACACGGTCGAATTTGTTACTTATTAATGAAATGACTATGGGATTAATTAGATTATGATGCATTGAAAGATAACTATAAAAAGCTTCATTGAATTTATGGCAACAGTTTTATTATTATTGTATTCATGACATACAGTACTTCAAGATTTGGAGCTGCAAAAAAGATAGGAGAAAAACAACTCGACAGAAACCTTTTAGACAAATATTATTTTTTATTTTTTGCCACACTTGCGATAATTCAACGGTTTTTAATATAAGCATCACCTACAAATCTGCAAACCAGCACTTGAATAAAAAACAGTAGTAAAGAATTCTAGACCTCTCACAAAGTCCGTAGCAACTGCAGTAGCATCCGAAGTCCTTTAAAGGAGGGGAATACCAGGACATACCAAGAACACCTCTCATGGAAAAAGGGCGAGGCCTACAAATTAAGAACGTATTGATCCGAGTTCCGGAATCCTTTATTCCTTTTCGCGTCTCTAGAGCAACGGTTTTCTATTGTGCAGCTTAGTTTAGCGATAAAGTAAAAAGTAAAACTTCAGAAAGGGAAAAACTGGATAGAAAGAAAAATGGAAAATATATCGTGTAAGACTGAAATTCCATAGAGAAGGAAGGGACCGAGCAAAAGGCAAGAGATGAACGAGAATGAAGGAAGAGAAACAACTTGTTACTATTTGATAAAACCCGTTCCCAAAAATAGGAATGCTAAATTTCTACCAGTCTTCAGAACTTTCTGTTTAATATCAGCAACAAGATTTTTACTCGGCAAGTAGTGGATTGTCTGTCTACTAACATATAATACTTCGCATGCCGATGGCAAAAGCGTTTTTATAATATAAAATTAAGATTTATAAAAAAAAGTTGGTCAAAACGTTTTTGTATAGCCATTTAGGTACCGATGTAGGTCGAAGGGACAGGGGTTTGGGTGGCTGCAAATCTGTGAAGAATATATCAAGATGCACGATTTTACGGTGTCGTTAAGCTCGCGTTTGAAATTACACGTTCTAACAAATTAAGCTTCCATTAGGGTGTGTCCACCCTGCAGCAAAACATGTCGTAAACACACATTGACAACTTATCGCACAAATGTCACAAAAAAGTTGAAAACAAATCAACGACCATAACTGAGAACAAACCTTTGACAAATGATGGGTAATCGTATGAAGCACTGATTAGAGGTACCAATAAGTCACTGATTTCTATTCTATCTGTCTGTGATGTGAGCAATAAGTATTCACCGAGGATACATAGATGCTGAGTTTTCGGTGGCACTGTTCCTGCTATTGTTTGAAAATGCACTTCCAGAAACCACAATAATATCTGATTCCTTGAAGTCACATAAAATAAGTTTTCAGGAGCAAAATTTCAAGTGGAACACTTAATCACAGAATTAACTTTGTAAGTAGAGATGACCAAAATATACATATTTTCAGGACTGTGTGCTGCTCAAACATGGTACACAAAAAACACTGTAAAATAGCTAGTTTTCTGTGTAGACTATAATTGTGTTCAGGAGCAGTGCCTAGGTGGGGTTCAGTGTAAAGAATGGGTGTTCTTTGAATGAACCAGTGTTTGCCTGATCTAGAGCTGCCTAACATGCCCTAGCAAAGACTTATCTTGTTGACTAGATACATTTCTACAGTTACCTCCAGTAGAGAAATAGGTCACCAAAAAGAGGTTAGAACCTGAAGATTTTGACTTCGGCAATTCTGGATAAGTAAGGAGAAAATGTAGATTTGATTTTTTCTTAGGTAGGGACGTTGTTAAGCTTGGATTTACGTACTGTCGATAAGCAGTAGCCAGAGAGACTTACAGGCACTGACTTAGACAGTTCTTCTTTGTACTATATCACACTGGGGTAGTGGGAGATCTGTCGGGTGCAAAGACCCCACCGGCCAGGTAAGGGTATGGCACACTAGATTGATTTTAGGTTAAGAGAACATAGGGTTAGTATGAATCCCTGTTGAAATGTGTCTTTGATCTGCTTTCAAGTTGGATGTGACCTGTAAAAACAGTAAAAATCTTCAAAAGCTTCATTAATGAAATCGGGGTTAGCTTCCTGGTTTTAGCCTTATATGTCACTAGAGTTAGCTGTTACTAGTTATTCATCTGCATACGTGGTCAGAACAGGTCAATTTATAAAACTAAAGTCAGTCCCACTCCAGACTCCACTCTCTCTTTGGTTTTTCATAAATAAAATGGTGATTAACAGACTCAATACAGCTATGCCCTACTATTAAAAAGAAGCCACTAACGGACTATACAGGGTTTAAGTTCTGGCTCCACTCTCCCTTGAGTACTCGAGGTGACTATCACCTATCACATAATACTGTAATCACATAAACCCCTGGTGATTAATGGAATCAGTATAGCCATGCCTACCACTACAAAACGCTTCACTTGGACTAAGTTGGACTTTAAGTTCTGACTTTGCTTTTCATCAAGAGCCCGAGGTTGTCCTCCACTAACATAGGTTTTCCTTCAGTACCCAGAGCGGAATTCACATAAGCCCCTTGACGATTAATGGACTTGATGGGGGCTATGATTTACTGCTAACAAAGCTGTTAATAGACTAATTGTGGTGATCCAGTTTTGGATTCGTCCCCAAAGGACAAAGCTGATCCTTCAAAATAAATCTTGTGAGTCTTTACACAAAGGATGTATATGGATGAAGAATGAAACAAGTGAGGTATCAACCCCTGTAAGCCTCCATTCTTAATGATAGAACCATCTGTCTAATTCCAGAGGGTAAACATACAATTCTGCCTACATGCAACATTACAAGTATCATACAGAAAGCAGACATACTCAAGTCAATCCTAGATCCCTTTTTCCCCAGGATCACACGTTGGTTTGATGCTCACGGTGAGAGGATACTGTACGAGCACCTGCACAAATTCCTGATAACTGAATTCTCCACGCCCTCATCTTCCTGTGCCTCGTGGCCGTTAACTTATTAAAACACTCCACAGGGGGCCACAAGGGCAAGGGAGGCCAAGGTTGAACTCAATCCCTGTTAACGATCCCAGAATGCAACATCCCCGCCACCCCGCCCCCCTCAATGCAGAAGGATTATTGATGGAGGAACTCCCAAGGGAGGTGGACGAGCTGCTGGAGGCCTTCAAAGCCTTGCAACATACTAACCACATCTGTCAAGACACAGATGACCAAGACAATGTAAACCAAGCCAGCACCACGCAGAAGTGCATTTGCAAGTTGCGACAGAAAGTGTTTTCCCATCATCTGTGTATATCATCACAAATACTGGAAAGTCACCAAGAACTGTGCCCTCGATTGCAAATGAACAACCACGCAAAAGGTAGCCATCCAAGAAAATAATGGTGACCAACATAACCCCAATGGACAAAAATACCGATAAAAAAGCCCCGCTTCTATAATTCTATAGTATTGAGATAAATAATGATGAGGGAAATCAAGAGATATTGGCACCAACCAATGTCCCTTACGCCCTGATTAAAAAAATAATCCATTCTGCAATTGCAATACACAAGACTGACCGGGAATGAGATCTAGCTTCTAATGAGTGCTGAGGAAAAGAGGAGGATTTATGAGGGGTAAATGAATAAAAAAAAAAGACATTGCAATGGATTTAGGGAATGACACTGATGAAAATAAAGACAAAGGCTCAGGAAATAGTATTTTGCTGTGATTCCTTGATAGTAATAGGGAACGAGGCAGCTGCGGCACCATTAAATATGACAGAAAGAAATAGTTAGGAATGAAGCTTAGGAGAGAGAGAGAGAATAAAGCCATGAGAGGGGATACATGTTAGGATGTCCTTCTATTGGACTCAGTCAGTTTCCCCCGAGTTCCTCACAAAAGGATGAACAGAAATATGTAAGGCAACACAAAGATCCCGCCTTTATGAAAACAACACTTAATATGATAACAGAAAAAGGGCGTAATTTACAGGGCTTAAAAAGGTGAACAATAATAGTCACTCTATACCAAACTATTTCATGGGGTAGGATTAACAACAATATCAGAGATGAGATGTAATAGATGAAATAAAACTAGGAGTAAGTTTCATCTGCGAAATCATTGAGGTACATGCAGGGTGGTCACTGGCCCAAAATTATTTTCACTCCTTAAATATTATATGATCAAAGGTTTTAAGGTAGAACAAGGATGAATAACAGCTTGCATTAAAATTTAAACTACTTTTTTTTACATAAAATGGAGACTAAGGTTAGTGTCTCGACAGTTAACCCAGCAAGAAATTTTAATAAATTAATATATGTACTGATAAATAGAGTATTTGCGGATCTAGCAAAGACCAGGCTTCATTTAAATTATGTCAGGATGTTTGTCATTTAGCAGTTAAAAAGTGATAAATAGGAGGGTGGGGGGAGGAGGAAGAGGAGGAGGAATTGTCGAACTAGATTAAAGGATGTTTATCCTCTTCGCAGGTTCGTGATTTATTAGTAGACGACACAAAATGCAAAATTTTTTCATCAAATATCATTATACTAATAATTCCGAAGATAGGGAATTATAAACTTTTTTGGTGAATTTAACGCTAATATTCTCCTCCAACATGAAACTAAAATAGAAAGATAAGATATAGTTTGATGACGCAAGATTTTTAAAAAACAATTTATTAGGCATGCAAGATTAATGATGGCAAAACTTCCGAAGATATGGGTTCACTGAAAATGGAGAGAGAGAGACTATTATCAATGTGAGCGTAATATAAATAGTATT
>JANJGK010000010.1:14564936-14567436 GCA_039081455.1 Macrobrachium rosenbergii | reverse complement strand
TCTCTCTGATGTTTTATTCCTCTATACATGGTTGTTTTATTTACGCTAAGCTGCCGAGCAATATCTACAGTAGAGACATTAGTCTTATGCAAGCTAATGATTGTGGTGCGGCAGTCTGTTGCCCACACACGATAACATACAACGTTACGAGATTTTTTCTTTTTTGTTTTTGACAACAATAACGGTTGAGTTCTTTCTTTCTTTATTTATATATAGTTTCATTTATGACTATTCAATATTATCTTATTAGTCAATAAGCTTTTATCTCGATTCGATATATAGTTTCTTCTTTGACTCTTTTGCCCAATCATCTGAAGTGAAATTTTCAAAATGTTTCGTCATTTTTCGTAATATGAATTTTTCACTCACCATTCTTTTATATATTGTTAACCGTATGATTAATAACCAAAGTCGAATAAGAAAATTACATTTCCTTGTAAATATCAAAAGAACAAATTACTGTTAGGTGAACGAAAACTTCTGGAACATGTTGCAAAACAATTTTGAGTGACTGTACATTATATATATATATATATATATATATATATATATATATATATATATATATATATATATATATATATATATATATATATATATATATATATATATATATATATATATATATATATATATATACACACAGATTATTATCATGGTGCAACTTAAAATACTTGTTAGCCTCATAACTATACATGATGGAATTAATCTGTAAAAAGGAAAGAAAGCCTGTTTTGTCTGGCTTTTTGTTCCTCTCAAGTTTTATTTATTATTTGTTTTATCAAATATTTCTCACAATTTCTGAAACTAAAACTTCTTTTTCAGAACTGCTGTTGACACATGGTTTCAAAGTAAACTGTTCTTTGGTTGGCTGAGCTACAATGTACTTTCGCTGTCCAAAGAAGCACCACACACGAATTGCATAGCTAGATATATGAAGAAATCTAAGAAAGCAGTTCTGTTATTGATAAACCACGGTCTGTTATACCATGTGTTGATGAAGGAACTGTAGCAGCTGTAGATTTGATGTATGCTTTCATTTGAATTTTTTTCCTCAGAATCTTATGCATTGTAGATTTTAAAAGCCTCATCTCCAAAGATGGTCATCTTAGACTTTGTCAGACTTGTTTCAAAGGATTTTTCTACAGACAATACAGTGCTTTTCCTGTGTTTCTGAGTTGAATGATAGTGCTGCTAAAGAAGTGGATCGTGATGTGCTTGGGTACAAGGGGGTTAGGGGTCCAAAGAAGCTGTCAAGGGTACTCTGATGATAAAAACAACAGCTCTGCTTCGCAGTCACTATTTGCGGCATTTCTTGAACGCCTTCAGTAAACTACAACACCCTGGGGCACTGTTACAGTTGATGTTGGTCTCTATAATTTAGATAAACATATTAAAGACTATTCTCATGTGATTATATGAAAGCGCTGTTTGTGATGCAGACTCCTCTTTGTCGTCAGAAGGGCTTCCTCCTCCATCTCAAAGGCAGCAACTATTTCAAGGTTGGAAAGCCAGGATTGCCATCACCGTAGTCCAGGCATTCCCATACGTCATCCTCAGGAATGTTGTCGCCTACCTTGGTGGGCTGTACATGACAGTCATCAGGTCAAAACCTTGAAAGTCAATCATGCCCTCTAAACCATTCAGGATATGGTTCCAAGCCTGCTCCAAGGTTTGTGTGGCGATATCCTTTCGAATCTTTGAGATGGCAGATTTCAGCAAATGCCTTCAAAGACTCTTCAAGGTATGTTCTTTAGTGTATTGAAGCCTTGCTCCTTCACCTCTTCCAGGAACTTCCTCCTGTATAGCCATTCTGTTGCAGAAATAACACCTTGGTAAACTGGCTGAATGAGTGCAGGCATATTTGGAGGCAAAAAAATTACCCTAATACGATCTCCACCACCAACCAACTGGGTTGTGGTAGGATGTGCACGTGCATTTGTCCACGAGATGCATAGCCTTCACTGAATGTCTAACAATTCCAATGTCCTGTATCTGATGACAAATAACCTTACACAAAGGGTTATGGAACCAATCAGAAATGATTTTGTGGGTGAACTAAGCCTTTGCCAAGTGATATCAAATCACTAGAGATTATCCATCAACCCACGAGTGGCACGTGATTGCTTTGAGTGTCCAGCTACCCTTGGATTGCAATGATGCTCACCAAAAGCATTTACACATAATAGACATGCATTTCTTTGAAAGCTTTTGACCAAGTAAAGTCTCCTTGTTAGTGGGCAAGGAGTGACAGAGCAGACTAGTTCCTTCAAGATTGTACATTTTACTTAAAACAAAGCCTTTCTTTTTCATCAAATTTATTACTCTATTCCTTTCTTGGAAGCATCCAAAGCCTTGCTTGCCAAGAGTCATCTTATTGGAAAACCCCTAATCTTGAACCAGAACAGCAAACCTTTGGATGCTTTAAGCCTGCAACCCCATGCAGACTTGCAAACTTCATTCCAGCTACCTTCAACTCTGCACAACATATGTGCATACA
>JANJGK010000010.1:14502436-14559936 GCA_039081455.1 Macrobrachium rosenbergii | reverse complement strand
CCACGACGTATCCAGTGTTGGATTCCGTAATAAAAAATAACTTCACACCATATTTCTTTGGCTTCTTGGGGTTGTACACTTTTATACTTAGACGCCCTTTGTATGGCATCATCCCCTCATCCAAAGAAAGGTTCTTGAAAGGAACCACGAGAAACTGGCACCGTTCACGAATGTAGTCCAACACTGGGCGGACTAAGATGAGGCGGTCGGGGTTATTCCGGGGTATGACCCTTCGGTTGAAGGCGTTGAAATACCTGTCCAATGCCAGGAAACTATCACGGGGCATAATGCTGGGCACATTGGGCGTACTTAAAAAAAAATTCTGCCTCCAGTATTGCCTGACGTCGGCAGCAGGCATCATTCCAAAAAAAATGTGCAGCCCCAAAAAATGAGTCATGTCCGTGAGGTTGCAGCCCCGCCAACGATATGACAACGTCGTCTGCAGTTCCTCACGGCAGTACTGAGCATAATCCGCCGTCTCTGCAATGAGGTATTCCAGCAATTCCCGCGTCAGGAAGAGCTGAATGAACCCCAGTGCAGTGAGAGGCACAGGGACGGTCAGTTCAGGTGCTGCCGTGAATGGGTGCATGTTAGGTGGGGTGGGGTCCTCCAACCACCCTTCATCACTTTCGGACGAATGGCCTTCACCCAAGCTGCCGTGACGTTGCGACCTTCTACGGGCCCGTGCGCACACACCCGCACGTGCGCGGGCATGACTTCGCACTCCCACCCTTGCCACTGGCTCATCTCCCTCACTTTCACCATCACTTTCTGTCTCGTCCCCACCAGCCACAATCGGGGCCGCCTCCTCCTGCTCAGACTCTCCCTCATACGCACTGAAACCACTAAATTCCAATTCACTTTCCTTCTGTGGCTCCCGTACGGACATTGGGGGCAAGTACTCATCATCACTAACATCAGGCGTGATGTCCTCATCACTAGATGACCAACTGCCATCGAAATGAGGACTTTCCACCTGCTCTTGATCGAGCTCCAACAAGTACTCGTCAATGTCTTTTTGTTGGAGGCCTCCCAAATGCTTACGGATGCCCCTCAGGACACCCCAATGCTTCCTAGGGGTCGTAAAAAGCACGGAATGTGGTCCTTGGTCCCCTTCGGTCATACTTGGCCGCACAACACAGCGTTGAAAAGCTGGGTCACCTTGGGTGCTTGGTCCCTCTTCAGCATCCCAGTCTAAAACTCGCCTCACACGCTCACTACCGACAGGCAATATGCGCCTTTCACGGTCCTGACGACGTTGGGACATCTCTGCAAACGTCCTGTTGCGTCACAAATACGCAAACACTCACCAAAGTTCTGCAAAACATGGATGCATCAAGAAATCGCTCTTTGACGATGCGTTGCTGATGCTCGGTAGTGTGAGAAGAAAGAAATTCGCACATGCGCGGCTAGGTGACGCTTCTAAACAAAACAACAGTGTGATCCGTGAACTCCCAGCATCCCTCAAGGCGCGTGATTTAAAACCTTTCGCAAACTAGGCCTATAATTATTTTTCCGCGAATATTTAAAAAACATTTTTTAGTCGACGTACCGTACGTCCACTCGGCACCCAACAGACGATTTTAGTTGACATATGGTACGTCCAGTCGGCGTTTAAGGGTTAAGGGAAAGCATCATGCCACAAGTTATAGCACAAATGCCGAGAACTGACACAGAACTGGACAAGGGAGAGAAGGGCACTTTGCTACAAAAGACATTAATACTCATTATGTGAAACCAATTAGAGAAGGAAACTTTCATGATGTTATCATGATGCATACTCAGCCATACAAAAGCTAAAAGCCAATATGACCTGTAATGACGAATGTGTTTCTGCCAATAGTGTAAAGGTTTACAAAAAACAAGTGTGTTTGCCCACCCATGCACCTTCTACCATACATTATTGTTCAGGTGACGTATCTAACTCAGCCAAAATAATGGCTTAATAGGACTACAAGCACACATCATATGATAACCCTTATTTTGCATCTTGATTTTTGAACAAATTTTGCTAGAAAACACTCAGGTTATTAGAATGGGCCATAAATGGTTATATGACAACACTCACACCACAGCTCAATGACACAAGGAATAATAGTCTCCCATGAGATTTCATGGTGAAGGCATTAGATCTCCCCATCCCCAATCCATCTCGGATACATTTCTTCATAAATTTATTCCAGGATTGTAGTTTGTTTTAGTTCTCATCTTTTACAATATCATATGTGCTGTAATTATGATTTTGCAAAATGAAGTACAAAAAATATTAGAAAGAACATGTAGAACTTGCTAAAACTAGCTGGTATTTTTTAAGTGGCAGACCTTAAAGTTTGCCCAGTCATGGGATTTTGTTAATAAATATTTAAGCCAGCCTGTGGGGGTTAAAAGCGATAAACAAAGTTTTATGTGATGAAGTGTCAAGTGACTCATTACTTTTAAACCAGCAGCAGTTGTAAAAGTTAAAGTAGTCCAGTGTCTGCCTACTCTCTTATAACATCATATGTGCTGTAATTATGATTTTGCAAAGTAAAGTAGAAAGAACATGAATAACTTGCTAATACTAGCTGGTGTTTTTTAAGTGGCAGACCTTAAAGTTTGCCCAGTCATGGGATTTTGTTAATAAATATTTAAGCCAGCCGGTGGGGATTAAAAACAATAAACAAAGTCATATGTGATGAAGTGTCAAGTGACTTAGTACTTTTAAACTAACAGTAGTTGTAAAAGTTAAAGAAGTCAAGTGCCTGCCTACTCGCCCCACCAATCCCACATGGTCTTCCTAACTCCCCCACCCCTCTCCCTGAAACTTTCCCCAGTCTACCACCCTGACAATAACCATTTCTCAGCCTGCTTATGCTTGTAAGTAGTGTTACCAACGCTTCATTCTGCTCATGCAGTGTTGCTAACCATCTATGTGCAGTTTTTTACATTTTCATGAATTGTATACATATTCAACGTACATAGTTTGTCCTGGGAACTCTCCCGATAACACTGAGGTCTAGATAAGGTGAAGCTGAATAATTTAAGGACTACTGTATTTGGATGAGAGCTAAGAGAAAGGAGGCAGGAGATGAGTGGAGCATTGTGGAAGATAAAGCACAGGAAACACATGAGTGTGGAATTTCACAGAAGCCCTTAGCATCACACCTCTAGTTGGGTTACATCTGTGGAAATGTTAAACTGCACAAGTCCAGAACTTATCAAGATCCATCAACTAGATTCATACACTGACCAAACAAGGGGCAAAATAAATCAACACCATGCTCATGTTCCCTCCCCTCACAGTTTAGTGTTTTCTGAGAATTTCCTGTAAAAGATAAGGAGAATAATGCCCTAGAAGTCATGGCATTCTTGGGAACTGACTCCAGTTCTTCCAAAGTTTGAGTAAATATTTACCATCCAAATGGTTTCAAAACAAGAGTAACCCAAAACTGAACACCACTAATGACTTGTCTGAAAAAAGTGCTGGGCATCTTTATAAAGGAGGCAACTATATGGTCACCTCAAGTGATCTGTTCTTGTAACCAGATGGAACAGTTATTGACTCTCACTTAAGAGGTTTTGCCAACCAGAGGGGCCCCTTTCACCTATTACAGGTACATTGTGCCACCACTTTCTGTTTTTCAGAAGAAGAGGAATGGCATGGGACCTGCCCTGCCTTTATGGATGACTGAAAGACTAAGCCAACCTTTACTTCTAAAAGGAACAAGGATGGAAATTTCCTTTCCTCAATGTTCTAGTAATGCAATGCATGAGATTTCAACAACAGTATTTACCTGTCAAAAAGATGATTTTTTTCTCAATGACAACAGTGAATACCCTGCAAGATACCATAAAAAGTGTCATGAGTACCTGTGATTCGGTGTTGCAAATAGTCCTGTACACAGAAAGATCTATTGAATCATAACTTATTCCAAAAGGGATAACCAGTATTGTATAAAGGGTACACTTTAACCTGGTACCATAACCACGACAAATAGATGAAAACTCTCACACTGTCAAAATGTTTGTAAAAGGGTTTGTACACAACTGAAGCAGAGGAGAAAGCCAGATGAGACATTGTGGAATGAAATGTAATGCATGCAGACCCCACTCAGGATCCACATCTTTCTTCTATGTTATAGGAACAGTATGACAAGGTGACTGATAACGAAAAACAGTCCAGCTCTGACTAAAGATTCCCTTAGTATCATCATGGCCTACAAATTTAAATCCTTATCACACACTGGCATGACTATGACACATCTCAGCATATTTCAAATCACCTTCATGTTACCTGAATGCAGTGTATTGATCCAGCATGAGAAAATATGTCCTGGTGAATCAAAATACATCAGTTCTGCAGAGGACTCCACCTGCCTCAAATGTTTGCAAGCTCCCTGGATACAGAAATAAAACCCATTTCTAAATACACCATCTTGGAAAGAACTTATTTTCCAACAATACTTAACTGTATGGATAATAAAGATGGATGACACAACAATAACCAAGCACATCCAATCGGTTACCAGTTTACTCAATTACCCAACTACAATGCACAGCCAGCCTGAACCCCTCCACAAATCAGTACAGTGACTGCAGCTAAAACCAGACTTTTCACATAAGGTCACCTTTTCATGTAGAATACAGATGCCAATACTGTGCATTACATCATCATTCCAGACCAGAAGTTTGGATTCAATACCTGTATTCACATCATGGCAAGCGTAACACATAAAATGACAATAATCTTCACCTAAGATATGAAAACAGCATTAGACACTGTCACCCAGGCCTGCTGTATAATGTCTGCCACACCACTTCCTCCTCTTCACTGCCCCATAGTATACAAAATTATGCCAACATTCAATAACAGCCGGAGTAAATTCATAACACCTTAGGTGGGGATCCCATAAGGATCCTTTGGTCCTTTACTTTTTAGTTCAGGTCAATGACCATCCCCATCAACCAACCCCCACCCCAATAACATTTATCGCCCCGGTTGCAGACGACACTGCAAATTGTGTACTTGGGCAGGTCGGGCAAATGCGCAGCTAAGCAATCCAATAACAAAACAGAAAGAGCCAGACAAAATTGGCCACTGGGAGAACTTTAAAGGAATGTTTTAAAGGGCTGAATCATTGTAATAGGGGAGGGCATCCCTAACCATGATAATATGGTGGCACAATATCAGAAATAATTTATTCACCTCAGAGGCAAAACAGATGTCCAACAGCTCGTTGTCAACAAAAAGAAGTTATGCTGAGCTGCATGTCACCAATATGATACAGAAAAACCAAACCCCCCTGAAAACAATTAAGTAGATCCATCCATCTAGTCAGGCTGGCAAGCTTGAGAACAATATTCAAGCCTTTACTATAATACCCTTACCAAACCCTGTCAAGCTGGTATAACAAGCTTAAACAGCAAACAGTTGTGAATGCTAGCCTTGGGTTTACAAATGAAACTAGAAGACAAGATATGCGTAAGATACTGTAACACTGAGCTATTGAACCCCTAAATGTCGGTAAGCACAGAGAAAGGATTGTTTCCTTAGATGGACAAATAGATAGGCAATAAACAAATGGAGAATATGATACAAATAAAACAAGATGAGGAGAGAAGGCTTGCAAAAAGGAAAATGAAAGTAAAATGAGGATAGGATAGGTGATTGCTACAGGGTCTCTGTGTCACCGTGGTCGATCGCTGTCATTTGGAGAAATGTCTTCCGAGTCATCAACTAGTTGTAATCTTTAGTATGGACTGAATTAGTCATCTTTCATTGTCATTTATTCCTTGCTATTAAGTGGATTTTAAATTGTGCAAGTTAAGTTTAGCTGGGCTTTATCTTTATCTAGTTTAGATTTTCTATATGCAGTTGTTTGGACTGACTGTTTGTAGAAGTGAAGCCCTGCCTCCATCATTCCCTTACGGTGATGTATTTTGGTTTAGTGAACTTTTAGATTTTGCGAAGCAGTTACCTGCTTCGAACCTTTATTAACTATCTAACTAACAAGTATTCTTTGCTAAGAAGGTTGTGGCATTTTTATGTTCCTTAGTCTCTTTTTATTAATTTTTTCTACAATTTAATTCTAAATAACTTTTCAGTGTCTGTGCTCTTTACACGTAGAATTACTATCTATCGGCCTTCAAATGGTCTTGTTTAGACTTTATGAATGACTGAATGTTCCCTGTTTTCTATGTATTATACCCTAAATTCACTATTTGGGCTGTGCTGCCAACGTTCAGTAAGTAGAAACTCCCTTGTCAATAAAAGCTGCAAGACTAATTACTCTCCAATGCTTCAGTGTACTGCAGTCTTTCGGCATCTACGTGTACACCTATCCCTATAGTGAAACAAAAATATTGCCAGTGCGGCACTTTGGGAGCAGGATCACCACTGTGCTCCCATTCCCCTCCTCACTAGTGGCTATTCACTCTCATCGACCTACACTAGCTTCCCCATGTACTCCCAGGCCCATGCACACCCAACTAACTTCGACTTTCATATTTCAAAACCACGAATTATATACTATGAATTAATATATTGTCTTTCTACCAACAATCTGTATTATTTTTTTTACAACAGAGATTGAGTGTTTTTAATACTTTCAGCTAGGTAATCGGACTGCTACTATCCTAGGCGAACTTGTGGGGTACAAAGCACATTGTTCATGCATCTTTCTCTCTACCATTTCCTATGGAGTAATTACTGGTTTAAAGAAAAATTAATTTTTGTAAATGTCCAATTACATCTTGGTCCAAAAGAAGTAGAAATCTTAACCAATGGTTTATATATTGTCTTTCTACCAACAATCTGTATTATTTTTTTTACAACAGAGATTGAGTGTTTTTAATACTTTCAGCTAGGTAATCGGACTGCTACTATCCTAGGCAAACTTATGGGGTACAAAGCACATTGTTCATGCATCTTTCTCTCTACCATTTCCTATGGAGTAATTACTGGTTTAAAGAAAAATTAATTTTTGTAAATGTCCAATTACATCTTGGACCAAAAGAAGTAGAAATCTTAAGCAATGGTTTATAAAGTTCTTAGGAAGAAATTCATTTAAGGATTTACACTTCTGTCTTTTCTGATATCTGATTACTTTTTGACAGTTTTTAGTTAAATTTCATAAAAACCCTTAGCCAAACAAACAAACAAAAAATGAATAAAAAATATAACCTCCACGGAGAAAGTATTAAATACTACAGAATTGCAAACAATGGACTGGGGAATTTGCCAGTATCAATTGATGGAATATTAATCAGGAAAATCAAATGTAGAATGCAACATAAATTAAATACACAAAATCAAAATGGATTCCTACGTAACTGTCATTCCTTGACAAGACTACTAGATCAGTCTTGATATAGGTCTATCAAATTATTTACTGAAGAAGTTACAGAGTTTAATTAACTAGCTACCCAAGTTAACAGTGAATAAATCCCTTTGCAACAGGGACGCGAGCATCCTAAAAAAAACTGTGAAGCAAAAATAGTAAATAAATCCACTGGCAATAAGGTCAAGCCCATTTCTACCTAAGAAAGCAAAAGGTAGTTAATAAATCTCCTCGAAATAAGGCCCCGCCAATCTCTAACTACGAAAGCAAAAAAATATTAAACAAATCCCCTCACGATAAGGTCACGCCAAACTCAAAGTATGAAAGCAAAAAAAAATTCAATAACCTCACAATAAGTTCACGAAGCAAAAAACAATAAGTAAATCTCCTCGCAATAAGGTCTCGCCCATCTCTAATTACGAAAGCAAAAAACAGCTGATAAATCCCCTCAAAATGAGTTTTCACCCATCTCTAAGAAAGCAGAAAATTGTACACAAACCCCCTTAGAATATGGTCGTACCCATCTCTAAATACGAAAGCAAAAAAAGTAGTCAGTTCCCTCAGAATAAGATCACGCCTACCTCTAAGTAACAAAGCAAAAAATATAAAAATAAATCCTCTCACAATAAGGTCAAGCTCATCTCTAACTACGAAAACGAAAAAAGTAAATAAATCTCCTCACAGTCTCTAACTACGAAAGCAAAAAAAAAGAAAAAAGTGAATAAATGCCCTCACAATATGGTCTAGCCAATCTCTAACTACGGAAGCAAAAAATAAAAAAAAATTAAATAAATAAATAAATGCCCTCACAATATGGTCAAGCCAATCTCTAACTACGAAAGCAAAAAAAAAAAAAAGTAAATAAACGCCCTCACAAAGTGGTCATGCCAATCTCTAACTACGAAAGCAAAAAAAAAAAAAGTAAATAAATCTCCTCACAATATGGCCAAGCCAGTCTCTACGAAAAAAAAAGTAAATGAATCCACTCACAAAATGGTCAAGCCAATCTCTGACTACGAAAGCAAAAAAAAAAAAATAAATTAATCCCCTCACAATATGGTTAAGCCAATCTCTGACTACGAAAGCAAAAAAAAAAGTAAATAAATCCCCTCACAATATGGTCAAGCCAATCTCTAACTACGAAAGCAAAAAAAAGTAAATAAATGCCCTTACAATATTGTCAAGCCAATCTCTAACTATGAAAGCAAAAAAAAAAAAAGTAAATGAATCCTCACAATATGATCAAGCCAATCTCTAACTACGAAAGCAAAAAAAGTAAATAAATCCCCTCACAATATGATCAAGCCAATCTCTAACTACGAAAGCAAAAAAAAGTAAAAAAAATCCCCTCACAATATGGTCAAGCCAATCTCTAACTACGAAAGCAAAAAAAAAAAAAGTAAATAAATCCCCTCACAATATGGTCAAGCTAATCTCTAACTACGAAAGCAAAAAAATTAAATAAATCCCCTCACAATATAGTCAAGCCAATCTCTAACTAAGAAAGCAAAAAAGAGTAAATAAATGCCCTCACAATAAGGTCACTCCAGTCAATAATTGTGAAAGCTAGAAATAGTAAATTCCCCCACACCAGGGTGAAGCCAATGTCTAACTACGAAAGCAAAATATAATACATCAAAGCCCTTGTTATAAGTCACGAAAATAAAGAAAACAGAAAATAAATTCCCCCTTCGAAATAGAGTCACGTCCATCTCTAACAACGACAGCAAAAAATTATTAATAAGTAAATATATTCCGTTGCAATATGGCCACGCTGTCTCTACCTACAATAGCAAAAAATAGTAAATAAATCCCCTGGCAATAAGGTCACGCTCACACTTATCACACTATGAAAGGGAGAAATGAACATGAGATGTTTGACGTGCATGGAGGTAAAAAATAGAAAAAACCTTGATTACGTAAAGGTTCTCCCAGGGAAATATAATACAGAAACTTTAAAAGGTCGTAAAAGTAATGACAAATAAACATATTGGATGCAAAATGCAACGTTGAAATAGGATAAAGAAACTTGAATACGCGATATCCAGAACTAAATTGAAGAGAAATCTTAAGAAACATCAAGAAAAAATTAAACATTTAAGCGAAAAAAGTTGAGACATGGAACACCAAGTTAAATTAATAGCCCCGCCGAATGGGATGATTGGAATACCTCTAAAATAAACCAGGTGTATTGGCACATTTGCATTCAGTAACTGGCCACAGAATTTCCACGCGAGTAGGGGGTAGCAAACGGCACGGGACTTGCACTAACAACACCGTGATATGAAGGTATTAGGGAATCTACTCCTGCAAGATTAATATCATTAAAGCATGATCCCGATCTCAGAGTTTCAAAAATTTGTTACTTAAAATCTTCATAAGTTACCTCCACAATTTACGGCAAAGTGCAAAAAAATACCACACAGACATATTGAATTAATACCGTAAAGGTGAGCTTACAATTACAATAAAAAAAATAGATAACGTATCGATAAATTTCTGTCCTTAAATACAGCCTTACCTTTGGAAAATAACGAATCTCTGCCGGAAAGGCCATATCCACGCGCGGTTTATGAATTCACGATGCAAGGCTAAGTCTGTCAATTACTGCGGCATTACAACGTGGACGCACACACACACACATACAACAGATACTCGCTTATAAGAGACCAGGACATTTCTACACACGACTTAACGGCTAAGAACTTCAACAGAGATATTTCACAAGAAGCCACAGCAAAATGCCAAGTAACTAGTGTACTGCCTGTTCAGTTATTCATCGAACAGTAACCTACGTACAGACTCTTAGGTGTCCAGATATTTAGGTTAACTTTTTCATTGTGTACATAAACTACAAATGTTCCCATAGTTGAACTGCAAGATAATAACAGCATTGCGAACAACTGTACAAAGAGTTGTTTTATTAGTCAACTACTAGAACAATCGGAAAGACGCTTACCGAAACAACGAAATTATAAACGGCCAATCATCAACTCGCTTTACAGGACATCCCGGGCTTAAGTTCCATTTAATTTTAAAATGTTTGAGCAGATTTTGTCTCTCATATTGTAATTTATTTGTATCTTTTTTATCTTTTTTTTATAAAAACAACAGTCGCTACCTGTGTAGAAACACACACACACACACACACACACACACACACATATATATATATATATATATATATATATATATATATATATATATATATATATATATATATATATATATATATATATATATATATATATATATATATATATATATATATATATATATATATATTGTATATGTGTGTGCGCGTGTGTTCAAACATACAAAATATCATACAGCTATATGCGTTTATTGCCTTTTTCTGTTTTGTTATGTGTACATAATATTATGCAACAATAAGAATGGGCTATCTGAAGGTTATGAGATCCATAATCGTTACATGCCGGGTACTGTCGTATAATTATATTTTCTTGTTTGCCTTTCCTGCTGCAAGATGTGTTTCTATAGGAACTGAAACGCTTCCGAACAAGTAAGTATGCATGTATGGTCTTTGATATTATCTCTTAGTTAACTTGTACTTGTCACGGAATGATGTCAAGTATACAGTTACTGAAGCCCAGAACTATGAGTAACAATTGTTACTTGTATTTCGAAATATTAAAACCCATCTTGTTTTTACCACCTGTCAAATAAATGGGATCTCTCTCCCCCTTCATGAAAGTGATACCAAATTCATTCTGTCTTTTACGCAAAATCCTAACAATTACCCAGGTCTGAAATCCATCAGTTTACGGTAATTTTATCTGTGTAGGGGCTCCCTACTGGTTCGCTATTAATCGAATCTTTCTACCACATTACGATTGATATTCATTTGTTGAAGCCGCATCCTGTAACACAACCATTCCATAACATTCTTTCGTTATCCAGTATCACAGTCGATTGATATTAAACCAGATATCCTTTCTTTTTCATAATGTAAACGTTGAATGAGAACTCATGTTTCCATTTATGAATTCATTCTTATTACAATTGTAAACAATGACTAATGAAAGTGCAAAGTGACTTTGATTCAGTCGGAATGTAATGTTGTTCTTTGCGTCCATTAACAAAGGGTTAAATCTAAACTGGTTCCCTAATGCAGATGCAGCAAGATCCACATTAGCAGTAATACAATGCTGTAGTTTTTTCGATTCCGGTATGACCGATAAGGAGAGTTTACGTCGTTCAGAGGGTACCGAAGTAATGACGAAGTCTCCCCCCACCCACACCCACACACACACACACACACACACACACACACACACACACACACACACACACACACACACACATATATATATATATATATATATATATATATATATATATATATATATATATATATATATATATATATATATATATATATATATATATATATATATATATATATATATATATATATATATATATATATATATATATACAGTATATATGTGTGTGTGTGTGTGTAAGCGAATCCCACAAGAAAATGACAGGCAGAAGTTCGGTACCAAGTGCTTTCATGTTTATCAACGCATCGTCTGGGCGTTAATACACGTGAAAGCGCTTGGTACTGACAGTCTGCCTGTCATTTTCCTGTGGGATTCGCTAATACACTGAAGTCATCTGCATCTACTGTGATTTTTTAAGCATATATATATATATATATATATATATATATATATATATATATATATATATATATATATATATATATATATATATATATATATATATATATATATATTGTATTGTATATAGGTTATTAGACATTAATCCCTTTTGAAAATCTTGAAGCTTGACAACAAGGCTTTCTCTCTCTCTCTCTCTCTCTCTCTCTCTCTCTCTCTCTCTCTCTCTCTCTCTCTCTCTCTCTCTCTCTCTCTCTCTCTCTCTCAAGTCAGAGCCTTCACTGAAAGTCCTTATGAAGTAAAAAAAAAAAAAAAAAGAAAAGAGAAGAAAGAAAATATGTCAGGGCACTTCTAGGTCATCTTCTTCCGGATTGCGTGAATCGATCTTATCGCTTTAGACGACTATTATCTCCCCAGGAGACTGATTATACGAAAACCTGTGTTCAGATATTTAGACGTTTTCTTAGAGTTTGCGTCACTTTTCTAGAAACTTCGTATACTTTTATCCTTTTAAATACTCTCGTAGATTCTAAGTATTTTGCTCTCGAAGGTATCAGCTGACAGACTTTCATAGAAATAATACAAAAGAAAAACAAAGCTTGGCAGATTAGGGAGTGAACCCTAATTATAATTTACATTAATGTATTTAGGTATAAATTCAAGGAGGTTTGTTGGAGAGTCATTGAGCATCCTGCAAATTCAATGAATAGTCCAATCTTTTCTGCTTAAAAACTTCTGCAAATAAAATGGAATATTCTCGAGGAAGTGGTTTTAAGAGGTGGTTGAGTGCGAAATTTGAGTCTGATCATTTGGAAATTAAGTCTTTATATTTCAATGAAATATTTCGAAATTGTGTGATGTGTTGGATAAAATTAATCTGGTACTTTCATAAAGATGTGATTTACTTGTAAATGACTGACTGCAAGTCCAGAAAAGCCCCGCGAGAGTTTGTGACTCGACAAGAAATATCCCAGAATGACTGCGATAAGTCTTGAGAAGCTCCGAGAGCGGTTGCATATTACAAGGAAAACTAGACAGAATAAATCCTTCAGAAAAAGCTGCGATCAGCAAAGAACAAACTCTTCTAAAAGCAGTTACTTGAGAAAAACTCTACCAAGAGTCAGTCAAGAAAAGCCTCTTATCTAAGAGTTATCAGCATGGCTGCGTATGGTTAGTGAGTGTCCTTCGTCTCTTCACTAAACGGTGCAGTGAAGTCATTTTTACATTAATTATGGTATAACCTAAAATTCTAGTGAACTTGGTCGTACAGTGAGAGAGAGAGAGAGAGAATTATAAATTCAAAAGTCAGTTAAAAAGGAAGCTTATCATAGAAACACTAATGGCTATGCACTATTCAACTAATAAAATAATCCTGAAGCAAATAATACTTTTTAATGTGGAAGTTAACATTGGCATGAGCTGATGGAAAAAGAATTTCATCTGCAAAAGTTACGCAAGTCAATCAGTGATAAAAGCACAGCCAACTTCAGATTAACAAAATTCGTTTATTTAGTGCAGCTTTCATGGTTATTTTGTCTGTGGCCTCATAAGACTGGTTGTTTAGTAGATCATCGTCAGTGCCACATTTTTCAGATCATCGAAAGTTTGTTATTATTTGATAACCATGAAATATTTCAATTAGTTCCCGGGCAGCAAACTCCTGAGATGTATGATAGTATTGCACCAGCCCCGGTTATTTTGCCATGCCCCTAGGTTAGATCAAGTTAGGTTAGGTTGGGCTAGGTTAGGTAAGAATATTACATTTGCTGTAATTTGTGTGTGGGAAACATTACGAGATTATTTTCAAGAAAATTCTATGGTTAGTTTTTAAGATATGGCGTCCCGCTTTTTTCAGGAAAAGGTCCCGGTACTCGGTTACATTTCGGGAAAATGCTCTCGGGCACCATTTAGAGCCTATGTCAAAACATGGTCATACTGGAGCATATATGTCAATTTACCTATGTATTTTACTGGCAGACTAACAGGAGTACAATAAGAATTTGCAAACCAGAAAATCAACAGGAGTTAAAATCCAAAAATATCTAACAAACTTCCTCTTTCCTCCAGCAGAGAATAGGTGAAATGGCCAGAAAAATAGATTTAAAAAAGCACACATTTAACAGCAAACAACAACATAACTACGTGTTAGCTTTGTTTTAGAAAAAAACATGAATCGCCACAACAAAACTCGAGGAAATTCTAATCTCATCTGCGAATATCTAGACAATGATAAAACAACAAAACCTCCATCTTTTTACTGGCTAAATTTTGTCTGAAAAAGACAAAGAAAGTTCGCAATCAACAAATCATATGAATAGGACTCGCTATGAGAACAGAGTAACCAGGACTTGTCAAAGAAATTCCATTTCTAACTGGGACATTAAAATGAAAAAAGAAAACTTCATCAGCAACAGCAGATCACGGAAGCTGGTGAAAATTAAAAACACAGTATCATCAGGGTCTGTTGAAATCCCGTTCCCAAATGGGACCTTAAGAAAAAAAGCACGAGCAACAACAAATTCTGGAAGTCGAGAAAAAAGGAATACACAATGTTATTCAGGACTCGCAGCAGAAACCACATTCTCAAGAGGGACGTTAAGAAAAAGTGTCGGTAACAGCATATCCCAGAAGTTGAGTAATACCAAAAAAAGCAACAATATAATCAGAGCTTGCTGAAGTTCGTTCTCATTTGGAACATTAAAGAAAACCGCGTCAGCAGCAGTAAATCCTGGAAGTCTAAAAATAAGAAAAACACAAAACTTGTTTGTAGACAGATTCAAGGTATTAATTTGTTTTATTTGCTTCTGTATGCATGTGGGTAAGTAAAGATATGTTCGTTTGTCAGTAGACGTGAATTTGAGTGGGCAATTTCTTCTGACTCATGATGTTTTCTTTATAAAAATTGTTAGAAGTCTCTCTAGTGCTGTCATGCTTTGTTCTGCTCTCTCCCCACCCTCTCTCTCTCTCTCTCTCTCTCTCTCTCTCTCTCTCTCTCTCTCTCTCTCTCTCTCTCTCTCTCTCTCTCTCTTTTGTATGCTTTTAAGATGCTGAGGCAAAAACTGTAATTTTGTGACGCATATTTGTCCTTTAATTACTGAGTCAAAAAATGATAACAATTCACAGGTTGAACCATTCTGGTAGATTCCAAAATGTCCCAAAGATATGAATTCACATACACATGCCTGAGCATTTAAACATATCTGGCATAATTTTCCTAAAAGAGTTCAACAGGAGCAGAAAATTCTAGCATTAACGCATTTCTCTTAAAATCTCCATAAAGGAATAATACTTTCCTCCGATGTCTCCACAAAAATATTATGAATTTATTTTACATTCTAGTCAGAATCTTTGCTAAGTTTTCTTCTCTTACCTTGAGGATCACTCCTGTCCTCTTTAATGTTTCCTATGAAAGGAGAAGGAAGAGAAGAGTTGAGGTGATTGACCACATACTGAATCTCCCCTCGATATTCGATATAGAGATAGACGATAACATTCACCACTTTTGATAGAAGCCGCATGAAGAAAATATGGTTCAAGTCATGGATATGAATGAGGTTTTCAGGATAGCTGGGCTGTATTATATTTGACAAGGGTCAAAATAAATATTCTACTTTGATGTGTTGTTGAAAAAATGGATGCGACAGATATTTTTCACAGTTCACGAACATACAAGTGCCCTCATATGGCTAGTTAAAGAGGACGACAGACAGAGAAAGGAGAAAGCGCTTGACCAGCCCCCGCCCCCTCCCCCCCCCAACCCCAACTCCCTACAAAAAAATAAAATAAAACACTAAGAAATAGGAAAGCCATTTTACTTTTAAAGTTAGACACGCGAACACTGATGCTTTTTTTTTTTAGTTGACAAACACTCTACTGTAAGAACTAGCCCTATTACTAGATAAAAAGTACTTGGAAGTAAGCGTTCCTTTACTTATCAGACTGAAAGCGTTTGGAAACAAGAGGTTGCTTATTTATTAAAAGAAAAGAGCCTGGAAGTAGGAGTTGTCTCATTTATTGGACAGAAAATACTTGTAAATCTAATGCCTTGCTTATTTATGAATCGGAAACGCTTTGACGCAAGCGCTAATCCATTTATCGAAGAAAAAAGCATTGGCCTACTCTTATCCAGACCATAAGTGCACAATAAATAAAAAGATGAGGTAATGATGAAACGGGGATGGAAGTGTTTAGGATATGTCCTCTGGACCACCCTAGGAAGGCTCCTGGGGCCACCAGTAGAGTTGCAAGACCCACGCCCACAGAAATTAAGACTAGGAGACGGAAGGCTAGAGATGATTGGAAACATGAGGAAATTAAAACACAATTAAGACCTGGGTAGGGGAATTTCACAGTGGCTTTTTGCGTTGCTCAGCATTGGAGGCGATGATGAAGAAGAATGAGGTGTAGGAGTTTCATCAGCATCACATTAAGAGCATCATATGAGATTCGGCTAAACTGGGCTCTTCAGAGTTTCAAGAAAAATGAAGCTATTTGTAAAGGATAGAATTATATTGGTGTGCAGGACAAGAAAAAATTAGAAGGGATGAGCGGGATTGGAGAAAAGATGGGTGAAGAGGCACCACTAGAAAATGAGAAAAGAGCAGATTTATTGCTTTCAAACAAGACAAAAATAGGCTGGTATATAAAACCTTGGAGGTCTAATGCCATGGGCAAGATGCTTGGCTGACCCTGTGATGTGCCTCAGGAATGTCAAAAACAACGACACAAGATCCACCGACGTTTCTCAGACAGGAAGACCAGAAATGAGCAAAGAAGAGCAGGAGGTCACCAGATGATCAAACTAAACGATAACATTCATAACGTGGGAGTTTATTTTAATTTTTTTATAACTGAAAATTCTCTGTTTACATATTTTTAGTCGTTACGAATTTCCAGGTCATTGTCACGTCTGAAATACACGTGTTGCTGCCCATATGCAGCATTACAAAAAGCATTTATACGTCAGAGCACGCTGTTCAAGCGCAGTGGTTTGATATTTTGTGATTTAGCTTCTGCCCTATTTTTACAAACATTCCAACAATTATCCCTTTTATATCTGAAAGGCTCTTCCTCAATATGTACAGAACCTCCCGAGTTCCTCGTGAAAATTAACCAAAGAGTTAGTCGTCTATTTCGTTTTGGTTGTAAAATATCTGACTTGAGAACACCGAATAATTTCTAGTTCGAGCATCCAACTGGCTACGATTGAAAAGATCCTGACAAAAACCTTCAGTTGCAGGCACCGATATTTCTGGAGAAAAGAAAGCTCCTGTAACTTCTTCGTATTCATTCTAGGTAACAGATTCCAAGGGGGAATCTGCTGAGAATGAAGGGAGATTTATCAGAAGCCCTCCTGGCTGACAATCACAAGATTTCAATTTCACTGGTCTGGAAATCCTCGGAGTCTCAAGAGTCTTCGAAATGGCATTTAAGAAGGCAGCAATTTTGTGTTATGCAATCCACACCTGAATTACTCTCTTCTCCTGCCCACCACAACTCTCACTGTTTCGTTATCATACATACCCACAGGTTCCTTGCTCTTATCTAAGTACCGAAATAGTCTTTACCCCTTTTAAAATACAGGGAAGTAATTTTGACTTGTTATCACAACTACTCTGTTGCATAATAAATTATCAACAAGTTGATTAAGGTTTTTGCAATCAATCAAATAACCCAATTCTCCCTTTCTTCTCATTCTCGTTTAACCTAGAGAAATCTTTACAAAGATAACTCACCAGGATTTACACAGGTAACGCACCAGGATGCACATATTAGGAAGCATTCACCTGTTTCAGCTTCTCAACAAGTGACTTGCTCAAGTCCTAATTATACGTCAAGATCGCTTGGCAATAACTAGAGAACCAGTTAAAATGTGACTTATGTTGCTCCCGATGATCCTGTATTTCCTATCTGTTTATTAACTGTACCCAGCCTCTGGTGCAAATACATCATCTCGCATCACATGGAAACAAGATGGGCTATGAATTCACGTATAAAAAAAAGAAGAATAAAAAGAACAAGAAAGTTATTAATCACGAAGTTTAAAACAGTTCAAGTCCGCACAAGAGTTTGTGGGACTCTCGAGCAGGTGAGCGTCACGATTATGAGAAGCCCTTGAGCTCAAAAACTGACTTAAGCCATCAAGATTAATTGGTTTATTGGTGTCCAACTGGTGTTACAACATAATCAGTTATTGACTCCGAAGCCTCCAAGAGTTCGATGAAAATCTGTGGTAGGAAGAGCAGTGTTCAGTCAACTACCTTGTAATCAGGGTCTTAAGAAAAACAAGCCTCCATACACACACACTGCGCTGTTCACTTCCATCTAACTCTCTCACTCCCTTTCCCAATTTCTGCCAACACTTCTGAATCGTGCGTATACGTTTTTCACCACTGTATCACACTCCGTTCTTTCTACACGACTGAACCTTATCAAAATATTGTGACAGATCATTTCACCTACGCTGACTTTTTTGTCTTTTGTTCTTCGTTTCTCCATATCAGTCACCATTCTAGTTTTTTATGTCTCACAAATTATGTTATAGAAACAATTCATCCATAAATCTTCCACTTTTTTCTTCTTTAATTTGCCTTCAAGATCCATACTCATTTCCATACAGGAGTGTTGGCTGAGCATCAATGATTCTTTCGTGTATTTCGTTTATGCATTTATACATGTATGTGTCCCTGTCCTTACTGACAAGCATTTAATGAACCTTGGAATGGAGAAGTCCTATATAATCAATTTTTTTTTCATATATACTTTATCGGTTAACTGATCCGATTAAGAAACAGATCGAGATGAGGGTACTAGAAGTGCCGTGAAGTAACAAGGTTATCTACCGTATTCGACGGCTTAGGTAAACATAATTCTGTTTACTTTAAGAATTGAAAGCAAACAGGTGAAGTGGTAGGAGTATATCCTGTCACCGCCAGAAGCTTACCTTGGCATCCTACTTTTTACCACAAGGAGTTTTTTCTTCAGTTTTTTAGAGATTTTTATGGAACATTTGTAGTATTTCTGGCTACCAAAAGCATTCCGTGGCTTAGGTTAGGTGAATGGCTTTACAGAACCTCTGCATGATGTTTCTTGATTTTTTACCCAGTTAAAAGAAAAACGTTGGAGACCGTCGACGGCCTCACTTCATTCCACCTCAGATTATAGGAATTTGTCTAGAAACTATAAGAAACAGTGTATTTGAAACTTCGAAAATTTACAAGAATTTTGATATTCTTTCCCTCGTAGTCTGTTGAGAGCTAAGAAACAAAGATCTCGCTGTCCTCTTTTTCAACCTGGTACAAAGCAAAATTATTTTATTTATGTGTTTCTTGCGTTTACCTGTCTGTTTTTTAGTGTCTGTCTTTTTGTTTGTCTTTCCCTCTCTCTCCATTTCTCCCTCCACTAGACACCAGTTAGCATTTTTACGGGACTTGTGGAAGATGACTTCTTTCAAAGACGTACAGCCATTCTTCCGGAAGTGGGGGAAGGGAAAGATTTAACAACTTACAAACTGTTTATATATTTGAGAATAGGTAGGTGCAATTTTAATTTCAAGTTTTAAGTCATTATAAATAATTTGTTTATATGTCATAAAACGGGATTAATGTTGAAAATGGGCATTTGTCTATGAAAATGTAACTGATCTCGAAGAGAACGTCAAAATAATTCAAACTCGGTCATTTTCAAAAGGTAGTCATTAGTCCCCTGCAAGGCTAATACGATCAAGATCTGAATACAGGATGGGGGAAGAAGGACCAGCAACAACTACAACAACAACAACAACAACAACAATAATAATAATAATAATAATAATAATAATAATAATAATAATAATAATAATAATAATAATAATAATAATAATAATAATAATAATAATAATAATAATAATAATAGGTTTTATTGAATATTATTGCTGCTTCAGCTGCATTTATTTTGTAGAAGACTTTTTCTATTTTCCTTATTGTCGACTTCTCTTCATCGCCTCTCTGGACGTAGAAAGTCTATTCACCAACATACCGGTGGATGAAACCATCCACATTATCCTGAACAGAGTCTACAGAGAAACGACAATGACCCCACTGAACATCCCAGAGGGTTCCCTGAAGGCTCTGTTGGAGATCTGTACGAAGATGGCGCCTTTTACTACGCACAGAGGGCACATGTATAGACCGAAGGATGACGTTGCGATGGGCTCTCGATTGGGCATCCTCTTCGCAAATTTTTACATGCGCACTGTAGAAGCGGCCAAGGAAATATGCCCGATACATCGACGACGTCTTCGTTCAAGCAGACAACGAGGAGGAGGAGGTTGAAGCCTTTCGTCAGACGTTCCAGCAATGTAGTGTGCTGAACTACACCGGCTCCCCTTCCTCGACGTTATGGCCACAAAGACAGAACAGAACTTGAAGCATCAGTCTACACGAAATCCACCAATTTGGGACTATGCTTGAACGGAGATAGCGAGTGCCCTACTAGGTTTAAGAATACTACGGTCAGGAACTTCACCTGGCAGGACACTAAAAAGGAATTTGAACGTGCTGCACAAATGTTGGTGAATAATGGTTTCACCAACAAACTCATCAACAAAGAAATTCGAACTGGCCTGGAAAAATGGTATAGCAGTGAGAGCGCACAACCTGGCCCCCAAGATGACATCAAGATATATAATAAGGCCTGGTTGCATCCCCAGTACCGTGAGGACAAGCGCTCCATGAAGAAAATCGCCGTGGAGAACGTCACCCTGACCGAAGACAGTAAGAAAATAAAACTTGTAATCTATTACAAGAACCATCGCACCCATGATCTCGTGATGAAGAATAACCCCTCTCCGCCAGCAAGAGAACCCCTCAATCAGAAGAACGTGGTCTACCAATTTGTATGTTCTGTCCGAGGATGCCCCGGCGTTTATATTGGAATGACCATGATGCATGTCAAAAAGGATCTCCTGCCACGCCCAGGAGGGTGCCATCATGAACCACGACCGTGCTACCCACAATATTTCCATCTCCCGCGACAGTATTATACAAAATATAAGTGTAATCGGGAGAGCTGCCAACCCTCAACATCTGCGCCTGCTGGAGGCGCTCCTCATTGCCGAGAGGAAACCCACAATGAATACGACACAGGAGGCATCGCTCCTACCCATGAATTCGAGAAGAGTAATGCCGAACACCCACCAAATCCAACAAATACCTGAAAATGACAACCCTGAGAATGGAGACACCCCTGATGAGCGAGGCGCCCTTCAAGACAACCCCCCGACTACGACAGAAAGAGTAAATAATGACATCATTCATCTTCCGCCCAATAGCAGCCAAACTACCGATGATGTCAGTCAGCATGACATCACGCAACGGCAGGCCAATGGAAACGCTGGAATGAGTGATATTCCCAGGTTGCGAAGATCTGTCAGGATCGAGCTTCGCTGCAGAAACCAATCAAAATTCGCCGTCCATGACCCCCACTGAAGCCCGTGTATAAATTTGGAAGGACCTATGCAACCTGCCAGTCCTCTACTAGCTCCCACTAGAGAATGACAGAAGAGTCTGTCGAAACGTCACGGCAACAAGTGTTTAGCAACTATATGTCATAATATTGTAACTGTATAGAATATATAAAAAGGCAGAATCCAGATTTTTTACTTTTCCACTATGAAATGACAAATATAGGCGAGCTGTTAGCACGCACCTCCAGTGAAGAGAAGCCCGCAATAAGGAAAATAGAAAAAGTCTTCTACAAAATAAATGCAGCTGAAGCAGCAATGACATTCAATAAAACCTGTTTAAAAGGGGGTCTGCTGCCAAATTAATAATAATAATAATAATAATAATAATAATAATAATAATAATAATAATAATAATAATACAGCCAACTAAAACAACCACCAGGAAATTCCCGAAGCCGAACCAAGTAAGAGACTCTGGGAAAACATGCAGAACAATCAGGTATCACACAAACTTGCAACATGGCTCCAGGAATTCAAGGCAGAAGAAATGGGGAGAATAAAACAAAGACTCGACAAGATCACGACAGACACAGTCAGACACCAACTAAAGAAAATGCCCAATTGGAAAGCCCCAGGTCCACATGAAGTACATGGATACTGGCTCAAAAACTTCAAGGCCCTACACCCACGAACAGAGAACAATTCCAGCATTGTATCACAAACCACCATGCTCCCAAATGGATGACCACAGGGAGAGCATCCTTACCACAGAAAGACAAAAACAAGGGAAATATAACAAGTAACTACAGGCCTATCACCTGCCGACCAATAATGTGGAAGTTACTAACAAGTATCATCAGTGAAAGACTAAACAACTACCTAGAGGATGCAAACACCATCCCAAACCAACAGAAAGGCTGCAGAAGGAAGTGTAGGGGCACAAAAGGCCAGCGCCTGATAGACAAAATGGTAATGAAGAATAGTAAGACAAGGAGAACCAACCTAAGCATGGCATGGATTGACTACAAGAAAGCCTTCGACATGATACCGCACACGTGGCTAACAGAATGACTAAAAATATATGGGGCAAAGGAGAACACCATCAGATTCCTAAAAAATACAATACGCAACTGGAATACAGTACTTACAAGCTCTGGGATAAGACTAGCAGAGGTTAACATCAGGAGAGGGATCTTTCATGGAGACTCACTGTCCCTACTACTCTTCATAGAAGCCATGATTTCCATGACAAAAGTACTGCAGATGATGGATGCTGGGTACCAAGTTAAGAAAGGAGGGAACAGTTTTTAACCCTCTGATGTTCATGGACGACATCAAGCTGTATGGTAAGAGCATCAAGGAAATAGATACCCTAATCCAGACTGTAAGGATTATATCTGGGGACATCAGGATGTAGTATGGAATAGAAATATGCTCCTTGGTCAACATATAAACAGCCAAAGTGACAAGGACTGAAGGGATAAAGCTACCAAACAGGAATAGAATCAACCACGTAGATGAAACAGAATACAAATACCTGGTAATAATAGGTGTCGTTATAAAACACCAGGAGATGAAGGACACGATTAGGAACGAATATATGCAGAGACTTAAGGCGATACTCAAGTCAAAACTCAATACCGGAAACAAGATGAAAGCCATAAACATAAGGGCAGTACCAGTAATCAGATACAGTGCAGGAGTAGTGGAGTGGACAAAGGCTGAACTTGCAGCATAGACCAGAAAACTAGGAAACATATGACAATACACAAAGCACTACACCCAAGAACAAATACATATAGACTATACTTAACATGAAAAGAAGGGGGGAGAGGGCTACTAAGCATAGAGGACTGCGTCAGCATCAAGAGCAGAGCACTGGGGCAATATCTGAAAACCAGTGAAGATGAGTGGCTAAGGAGTGCATGGAAAGAAGGACTGATAAAAGTAGACGAAGACCCAGGAATATACAGACACAGGAGAATGAAAAACAGACCAGAGGAATGGCACAACAAACCAATGTATGGACAGTACATGAGACAGACTAAAGAACCGTCCAGCAATGAAACATGGCAATGGCTACAGAGGAGAGAACTCAAGAAGGAAACAGGAGGCATGCTAACAGCGGCACAAGATCAGGCCCTAAGAACCAGATATGTCCAAAGAACAATAGATGGAATAACATCTTACCCATATGCAGGAAGTGCAATATGAAAGACGAGACCATAAACCACATATCAAGCGAACGTCCGGCGCTTGCACAGAACTAGTACAAAAAGAGGCATGATTCAGTGGCAAAAGCCCTCCACTGGAGCCTGTGCAAGAAACACCAGCTAGCTTGCAGTAATAAGTGGTACAAACATCAACCTGAGGGAGTGATAGAAAACGATCAGGTAAAGATCCTCTAGGACTATGGTATCAGAATAGATAGGGTGATATGTGCCAATAGACCAGACGTGATGTTGATTGACAAAGTCAAGAGAGTATCACTCACTGATGTCGCAATACTATGGGACACCTAAGTATCAAGACCTGAAAATCGAAATATGGGATATGCCTGTGGAAATCGTACCCATAATCATAGGAACACTAGGCACAATCCTAAGATCCCTGATAAGGCATCTGGAAAAACTAGATGCTGAAGTAGCTCCAGGACTCATGCAGAAGAGTTTGCTATTAAAAACAGTGCATATAGTGAGAAAAGTGATGGACTCCTAAGGAGGCAGGATGCAACCCGGAACCCCACACTATAAAACCACCCAGTCGAATAGGATGACTGTGATACACCATATATATATATATATATATATATATATATATATATATATATATATATATATATATATATATATATATATATATATATATATATATATATATATATATATATATATATATATATATATATATATATATATATATATATATATATATTTAAAGGACACATATATGCATTTCATAGCTTTAATGCTTTAAAGTGTGATGAAAGAATTTTTGGAGCGAGATGGTACTGACCGAGCCGTCAGTTGCAAAATCTTTGTATTCAGCAAATAGTTTGATTCCTCAGCTCTCTGCGCGAGAAGCTCAGCAATATTGGCGGTCAGGTGATCTCCGGGGCGTTATGTATATTCGTGAGTACGTGCGTTACTTTGATCTAGATTATGCCAAAATCTGCCCTAAAAGTGAGTTTGATCGGTCATTAACATGACAGAACTGCAGTTGTCCAGTCATAGCTTTGGAGTGGGTCCAGGCTTTGAAAATCGGCAGATAAGGTAGAGTTTCAAATCTCTGTTTTTATGGGAGAAAATTGAACTTGTGATTTTTACCATGATTTTCTAATCATTATGAACTTTTGAACTGGTGTGGGAGATTTAATATGAATATTCATACCTCTTTTATATTATTATTTTGTTATGTTACGTTTGCCATATCTTGGCTATGCATTTTACACTTTCCATTATTGTGTTTTGCATTTCATATATTTTTGGGAGTTTTCTATCATGTTTAATTCTTTCGACAGATGTCTGTGGACTTGGGAGTTTGAGAAAAAGGACATGCAAGTCATTTGCAATGTCAATCTCTTTATGTGGTAGACTGTTTTTTTTGACATGACTTTAGTTATTGATTTGGGGAGTATGTGTGATTTTGGGTATTTTCAGGCTATTAGCCATAATGAGACTTCTTTAATCAGAAGTGTTTGCAGTTTAGAGTTTAGTTATCTGACTCGATAATTCATTTATTATGCATTTTAATCTTTGCTTTGTTTTATTCATTTCTTGTTGGGTTATTTGAATAATAAACCTATTTTTGTAGAAACGATTGTGTTTCTTTAAATAGTCCGTTTAATTGCTTTGAGAAAATGAGTGAGGTTAGGGTGGGTGAGCTTCGGAAAACGATGAGAGAGAGAGATTCGGGAGAGAGAGAGAGAGAGAGAGAGAGAGAGAGAGAGAGAGAGAGAGAGAGAGAGAGAAAAAAATGTGAGTGTTATCATGGGTCGAATCTTTTCACGTCTTTTTCCTGAAGAAGATCGTTAGGATTACGCTACGTACACTTTCAAAAAAGTGTTGAATCTGTTCCTTGTAACAGATTTTAATGGTGGCAGCGGTGCCTCATGATTTTAATGGTGGCAGCGAGCGGTGTCCCATGTCTTTAATGGTGGCGAAAGAGGGAGATTACTAATAGACTAATTGATAACGTTGATGCCCAAGGCACAGACTCGCCTCGGGGCAAAAACGACCACTCAGTCTTAAGAGAGCGAGTTTCATAGGGTGTCGTGATTACGTGTATACACGGGTGATTACGCGCTAATACGGGGAATCTTTTTTTTTTCCGTTTCTATTCGAGTATTGGGAGTGGGGAGTTGTGAAATAGATCTGGATGATCTCTAGAGCAATTTTGGGGTTAACAAAATACCCAGATAAGTGTGAATAGTGGCGATTGTGAGTTAATTACGCAAAGTGGTGATTCAACAAAAATCACGCTGGTGTTTTCCTCTGCTCCGTCTTCGAGTGGGTGACGTCACAGGTTAGCAAGTCGAGAGATAGGTGCTCCGTTTTCTGTTCAGATTGGTGAATACCCCATTCTCGTAAGTCGCGCAGAACTCCGTTTTCTGTTCTTCTTTTAGAGGGGGTAACTTTTGCCTTTCTCTAGTGTTCTTTTTGGTTTCTTTTTTATGTTGTTACGCTCAGGGCGTGTGATCACTCACAAAATGCCGACGATGCAGCAAGCACATCCCAATCAGTTGTGGTGCATAAAGTGACGAGCGTTAGCACGGGAATTAGTAATTTTAAAGGGTTAGTTGACGGGAAGCCAACCCAAAATATAGAAATTTTCATTGAGTCAGTGAACAATTATCTGAATTCCAAGAAAATTACGAATGGCACTGAAGCTTTAACAGAGGCTAAATCATTTCTGGATTTAGATAAAGGAGATATTGGGAAACGAGCACGCAGTTTCGGGTTCAGAAGGTGCAAAACTTGGAATGAACTGCAGAAATTTCTACGAGCTACTTATGGCGGAGTTCAACGTGAATGCGCAGTTCGGAATTTGCGAGAGTTTCTCAAAATAAAGAAGGGCAATGATTCACTAGTCACATACAGTGCGAATTTATTTGATGCAGTAGTTGAGTTAAAGAAATCTATAATAGGCTCTCCATGGGTAACTGGAAATAATATCTCCTTAGATAATTTTGAAAGATTGTTACACTTTGCTTGCCTTTTAACGTCGGTCCCAGATGTAATTGTAGATAGTTTTGATAAGAGAATTGATCAGGATACAGACGAATCCTTTTTGTTTGCACAGATTAACAAAAATCTAGCAAAATGCCCGACACTGGACAGTAGTTTTGTACAGGGAGGTGCAAAGATGTCAGCTGCGGTTTCCAAACCACAGAATAATGATAGTCGCTCGCATTCGGGAAATGATGCAACAGCGAAGACATGTGCACGAGTAGAATCGAAGAAAATTCCAGAGAGATCAGTCACAACGATACGTTGTTTTAATTGTGATAAAATAGGCCATAGTAAATCAAATTGCAGAGTGAGATATTGTTCAGTTTGCAAATCTTCAGATCATGGATGGAGATTTTGCCCAGCCACAAAGAGTAGAGATTATTCAGGGAAGTCACGGGGAGGTTTTTCTAGATATGACAGGAGAATTCCACATGATGCAAGTTCTAGATACACAAAGGAACAGCAGAATTTTCACAAGATAAGTTCGAAAACGGACACAGGATAATGACTAATCAGGTCGTAGAGTCACTAGAACCTAGGCCGATTGTACGTGGATTCTCTAATGGCAATGAAATTTCTATTTTCATTGATTCTGGTAGCTCAGTTAACTTAGTAAATGCTGACCTTTTTCACTCGAGGTTTCCAGAGTGCAAATTAGTCCCTTCTAGTGAGACAGTGTGTGATGTACAAGCGAGGAAACTGAATATTTTAGGTTCGTCATTTCTTACGCTTTGTATCGGTGGAAAGACAATAGTAGAATCATTTTTGGTCATAGAAGGATTAGCCTTAGGTGAAATGGTTTTGCTAGGACACCCTTCTTGTATGCGACATAACATCAACATTCTTACGGGAGTTCAGGGGATTACAATAGGTGAGTCGGGTTGTTTTGTTCCATATATACACAGGAAAGAAACTTGTGAGAAACCTAAGACACAGTCGGAGACATGTGTAACACATTCATTAGAGAGTGAAGATATTCCGCAAAGATCTTTCAAAGGATTTTTGTTGGAAGATATTGAATTGCAACCGCGAGTTCCTACATTGGTTAAAGTGTCGCTGAAAGAGAAAAAGTTTCCTTCTCAAGTGTGCGTTGTTGAGGGAACCGAGAAATTCAAAGACGTCGTGAGTACCGTGTCAGTGAATGAAATTTCAGTCGCAGGCGTGACTTCAGTAGAATTAGTTAGCTATCAAGACTCAGTGAAAAAATATCACAAGGGTACTTATGTAATTGATTTTGAAGAGTTTAATGAAGAGCATAAATTAGTGAGTTTTTGTGGAGACGGGAATATGTTTCCTAACGAGGAGCAACAGTTCCGAAGTCAGGTTCTACATGAACACTTGGCTAAAGTTGATTATCCTGAATATTCAGATAAAGTAGAGAAAGTGTTGAAAGAATATCTAGATATTATTGCTTTGAAGGGAGATAAATTAGGAGTTACAGATGTTTTAGAACATTCAATCCGCCTAGAAAAGGGTACAAATCCCATATATATTCCAGCATATCGAATTCCTTTTAAGATCAGAGAAGAAGTAGAAAAAGAAGTTCAGAAGTGGGAGTCGGAAGGCATTATCAGACCGTCCAATTCTCCGTTTAATTTTCCTTTGCTTGCAGTTCCTAAGAAAGACGGTAGTATCAGAGTTTGTGTAGATTTTCGTAAATTGAATGAAAAAACATGCCCAGATAGATATCCTGTAGCTTGTTTGCCTGATTTGTTTGTTGAGATCGGTGGCAAGAATATATATTCATCTATAGATCTTATGCAAGGGTTTTTACAAGTTCCCCTTTGTGAGAGTAGCCGTAAATATACAGCATTTTCGGTACCAAAGGGACATTACGAGTTTAATAGGATGCCTTTTGGATTACAAGGGTCCCCAATAACATTTACTAGACTGGTTAACACAGTGCTTCATGGCTTGTTAGGAAAGTCGGTGTTTGTGTACATGGATGACATTCTCATATGCACAGATACAATTGAAGAACATCTAAAGGTGTTAAAAGAAGTCCTTAAGCGATTACGGTTCGCTGGGTTAAAGGTCAAATTGGCCAAATGTGAGTTTCTGAAGAGAAAAATTGTCTATTTAGGACATGTTATCTCTAAAGAGGGAGTTAGAGTGAATGATGAGAAAGTTAAAGCCATTGTGAATTTTCCAGTTCCCAAAACCAGGAAACAGATTCGTTCGTTCCTAGGTATGTCGGGTTTCTTTCGCCGTTTTGTGCGGAATTTTTCTACAATAGCGTCTCCATTGACAGATTTATTACGAGAAGACGTTAAGTTTGTTTGGGGTGATAGTCAACAATTAGCTTTTGAGAAGCTTAAGAACGCTTTGGTGAACCCACCAGTTTTGAAGTTTCCAGATTTTAGTCAACCGTTCACCTTAGTGACTGACGCGAGTCAGGAAGGTATAGGTGCGTGTTTGATGCAGAAATTTGAGGGGAAATTACACCCAATTGCTTTTTATAGCAGAAAGTTCAAAACGCGTGGTAGTAACGAAAGGCTGATGTCAGTTGTGGACAAGGAGGCTTTCGCAGTCGTCTCTAGCCTTGTTCATTTTAAGATGTTGTTGTTGGGAAATAAAGTTGAGATTTTTACAGATCATCAACCGTTGTTAGAGCTTTTTAATAAGCCAAATTTGTCGCCCAAGAGAGCACGTTGGTTCCTAACATTGAGAGATTTTGATGCAAACCTCAAATACATTGAAGGTAAGCATAATGTAGTTGCAGATGCATTGAGCAGATATTTTCCGGTCGAGGATGAGGAAATACACACCGAATCCTGTGTGGGTGAAGAGAGTAAATATTTGGTGTCTAATGTCTCTGATATTAGTAGTTCTGAGAGATCGCTTGTAGAGGACATACACGTTCCTACCGTGCATACTTCGGGGAGAAATAGTGAGTCGGCAGTCTCGGGAGAGATTGTTATTCGTGATAGTGAGAGTAACGCAGTGTGTTATATTACGGGTGAAAATGTCACTTGGGACATAGGCTTGCTGGAACAAAAGCAAGATGAAGATAAATTGTTGTCAGATGCTAAGGCATTTCTTAAGGGAGTTTCACCGAAGAAAGGGTATAAGTTGCCTTTTTCTGGTCTAGAGTTGGAGAATAATTTATTGGTGAGAAAAGTTAAGTATAACTTGCGAAGTACTCGAAGCATGGGTGAGATTACACAAATCATCGTGCCAGAGAGTCTAGTACCACAAGTTCTAGACATTGTACATTGTAAATTTGGTTCTCCTCATTTGGGTGTAGACAAGACGTATGAAAACGTCAGGTCAAAGTTCTTTTGGAAAAATATGTTTTCCGCAGTAGAAGCCTTTGTGAAGAAGTGTGCTATTTGCAATGCGAATAAGCCAGCGACGACAGTGTCGTGTCGTTTGGGTTCATATCCCATACCACATAGGCCGTTTCAGAGAGTGCATATGGATATTCTGGGTAACTTCTCAGAGTCCGCTTATGGTTATAGACATTTATTAGTAGTTGTTGATGAGTTGACTCGCTTTGTCGAGATTTTCCCACTGAAGTACAAATCAGCTGAGGAAGTTGCTATAGCGTTCTTTAAGGGGATAATTTGTCGATATGGTGTTCCAGAATGTCTGATCACAGACAATGGTAGGGAGTTTATTAATAAGACTTTAGACGGTCTTGCTAATTGGTTGGGGATAAAGAAAGTATCTATAATCCCGTATAGACCTGAAGCGAATGGGTTGTGTGAGAGGGCGAATCGGAAAGTAATCGAAGCTTTGCGCATGACGGTGGGAGGTTCCGATACACATTGGGACAGATCTTTGGATGAAGTGCGATATAGTATCAATACTATGATGAATGACACAATTAAGATATCTCCAGCAGAAGCTTTGTATGGATACAAGTTGAAAGGACCTTTTGATTTGTTACCAGAGTGTGTTCAGGGTGATGTTACGGTCACTTCGTTGATAAATACAGCGAGAGAAAGATTTGCACGTATCAGTAAAGAACTTGAACTTAGTTCGCGTGCAATGGTAGAGAAAAGTAACGCGAAATCGAGGGGAGTAGCTTTTTCGATGGGTGATAGAGTGTTTGTTAAAGTGAATGTTCGGAATGATCTGAATTATAAATTAAGTCCGAAGTTCCACGGACCTTTTGAGATTGTAGAGATCAAAAGAGGGAATAGATTTGTAGTTAAAGATGTAAACACTGGAGTGACGAAATTGACCCATATTTCGAAGTTAAAGAAAGTTGGGATGTAATGGAACGTTTGTATATAGTTAGAGGGATAAGTGGGTTGATGTTTGTATATATATATGATATTTATTTTTTTTTGTCTCTTGTTCATTTTAGATGTTGAGGTTCTTAATCATTTGTTTTCGGATGATTTTAGGAATTGAGACATGGGCTAGTTTCATACGAGATTTGACTCGTGTGTTAGTGTGTTGTTGTGTTATGATGTATTTTATCATCTGACGCAATATGGGTGTTGTTTAGATTGTTTTTTTTTTTGGGGGAGGTACTTGGTATATCGGACCGAACAAGTCTGATCTTTTTTTTCGAGTTGGGAGATCGTATTTGAGTGTTTGGATTTTTTTTCAGTTTCTTTTTTTTAAATAAAGGGAGCTGTGTTGTGAGTAGTTGTAGTTGTTGAGATCATGAGAGCGATTGCCATTACGTCAATTGCTATTTTGTTGAGAGTTAGTCAGGTGTTGCGAAATGTTGCTAACCGGAGTAGAACTTTCATGTCTTTTACGAGATATGATACCTTTAGTGTTTGGATAGAATTTTTTTTTGTGAGTGAGTTCCGTAGAGTTGTTGTGTTTAGTGGTGAGTTGACTGTGATTATTCTGAGATACAAACTTGGAATTAGTTCACATTGTGAGTGTTTACTTTTGCATTAGGAGTTTTGTTTGGTTCAGTAACATGAAACCTTTTTGTTATTAGACCTTTTTCGAGTGTTTTTGGGAGACTCAGTAGTGACATGGGATAGATTAGAGACCATGTTCATTTTTGGGAGATCAGTATCAAGGTTCGGGAGTTGATTATAAGACGAGTTGTGCTTTGGTTAGAGAGAAGTGTGTGTGTGACAGTAGTGTTTTCCAGTTGCGAGTTTTGTCTGTGGGTGGTTGTGAATTATCATTAGTTCATAGACAGACTCCGACAGAATGTGACTTTAGACAGTTCCTGCGAGATTACCACATCGAGTCCACCAGCACCCTTACTGCCATCTTTTGCAAGGAATGTGCAGTTACAATGATGTGCCAGAGCAACAAGTCGACATCATTCGTTCTCCGAGGATCCAAACTGTTTGATCCATCCTGCAGAATCCTGTCTACGGAATTTCTCGTACTTAGCCGTGCTGTATTCAACAGTTCCGAGAAGATAATTATGCGTCATACGCATAACGAGCATTTGGTAGTGGAGGTACCTACAACCAAGGTGCCAATGACGGTTCCACCGTTGGAAGACATTGACGATTCCGTGATGTTCCAGTATCAGGAATATATTATGCCGACAATTTTAATTGTCTTAATAGCTATTTTACTGATAATTCTTGTTGTGGGAGTAGTAAAGCTTATTCGTGTTTGTAAGATTACATGTAAAGGCTCTAAGAACTCAACCCCAGTGACTTTGGAAGTGCGTCATGAGAGCAGTCCTTAAAGCTGCAGTGCAGTAGACATTGCTAATTGAGCATAGTCCTATTCTGTTATGTTTTATACATATGCTTTTGTTTTAGTTTGCCGTTAAGGAGAGCGAGACGCTCTTATGTGGTGGCCGAGCTCTATTTCAGAAAATATGGCTGCTACAATTTTAAAGGACACATATATGCATTTCATAGCTTCAATGCTTTAAGATGTGATGAAAGAATTTATGGAGTCAGATGGAACTGGGTCGAGAGACTCGAGGTAAAATCTTTGTGTTCAACAAATAGTTTGATTCCTCAGCAATATTGCCGGTCAGGTGATCTTCCGAAGTGTTATGTATATTCGTGAGTACGTGCGTTAATTTGATCTAGATTACGCCAAAATCTGCCCTAAAAGTGAGTTTGATCGTTCATTAACGTGATAGAACTGCAGTTGTCTAGACGTAGCTTTGGAGAGGATCCAGGCTTTGAACGGCAGATAAGGTAGAGTTTGAAATCTCTGTTTTTATGGGAGAAAATTGAACTTGTGATTTTTTACCATGATTTTCTAATCATTATGAACTTTTGAACTGGTGTGGGAGATTTAATATGAATATTCATACCTCTTTCATATTATTGTTTTGTCATGTTACGTTTGCCATATCTTGGCTATGCATTTTACCCTTTCCATTATTGTGTTTTGCATTTCATGTATTTTTGGGAGTTTTCTATCATGTTTGATTCTTCCGACAGATGTCTGTGGACAGATGTCGGTGGACAGTGTGGACTGGTTCGAATAACATGTGGTAGACTGGTTTTGACATGACTAATTATTGATTTGGGGAGTATGTGTGAGTTTGGATATTTTCAGGCTATTAGCCATAGTGAGACTTCTTTAATCAGAAGTGTTTTACAGTTCAGAGTTTAGTTATCTAACTCGATATTTCATTTATTATGCATTTTAATCTTTGCTTTGTTTTATTCATTTCTTGTTGGGTTATTTGAATAATAAACCTATTTTTGTAGAAACTATTGCGTTTCTTTAAATGGTCCATTTAATTGATTTGGTGAGAATGAGTGAGATTCGGGTGGGTGAACTTCGGAAAACGATGGGAGAGAGAGAGAGGTGATACACGGTGAGAGAGAGAGAGAGAGAGAGAGAGAGAGAGAGAGAAGAGGAGAAAAATAGATGTAAGTGTTGCCGTGAGCGAACGTTCATGCGCCTCCGTTTCATGAATAAAGATCGTTGGAGCACGTTACGTACACCTTCAAAAAGGTGTTAATTCTGTCCTCGTTACATATATAACTTTGTGCACTATAGAAATCCAAACAGCTTGACAGATCTAGACAAAATCTGGTACGTGGCCATCATTTGACCGAACTTAGATAATAGGGTAGGTTTCAAACACATACTCCCCCCACCGTCCTCTTTCCCCATTCCCATTCCCCCTTCCGTTTGTAACTTATGTGGAAATTAAACTCTATGGGTTTATCATACCTCATTTCATGTACCCAAGACCATAGAAATATATCACTGAAAATGCTTTTCAGTCACCGCATTAATACCTGCATAGAAGGGACAGACAGCACAGTAATATCTGGATAAAAAGGGACAACAACCACAGTAATACCTGGTTAAAGGTGACAGTCCACACAGTAATATTTGGGTAAAAGGGACAGTCACCACAGTAATACCTGGACAAAAGGGACAGTCACTACAGTAATACCTGTATAAAACGGACAGTCAACACAATAATACCTTGATAAAACGGACAGATAGCACAGAAGTACCTGGATAAAAGGGACAGTACCACAGTAATACTTGGATAAAAGGGACAGTCACCACAGTAATGCCTGGATAAAAGGGACAGTTACCACAGTATTATCAGAATAAAAGGGACAGTCACCACAGTAATACCTGGATAAAAGGGACAGTCACCACAGTAATACCTGGGTAAAATGGACAGTCACCACAGTAATACCTGGATAAAAGGGACAGTCACCACAGTAATACCTGGATAAAAGGGACAGTCACCACAGTAATACCTGGATAAAAGGGACAGTCACCACAGTAATACCTGGATAAAAGGGACAGTCACCACAGTAATATCTGGATAAAAGATACAATCACCTCAAGAATATTTGAATAAATGGGACAGACAGCACAGTAATGCCTGGTTAATGGGGACAGAGAGCACGGTAATACCTGGATAAAAGGGACAGTCATCCCAGTAATACCTGGATAAAAGGGACAATTACCACAATAATATCTGGATAAAAGGGACAGACAGCACAGTAATACCTGGATAAAGGGGACAGACAGACCAGTAATACTTGGTTAATGGGGACAGAGAGCACAGTAATACACGGATAAAAGGGATAGTCATCACAGTAATACCTGGATAAAAGGGAGAGCTATTATAGTAATACCTGGATATATGGGACAGTCACCACAGTAATACCTGGATAAATGGAACAGACAGACCAGTAATACCTGTATAAAAGGGACAGTCACTACATCAATACCTCGATAACGGGGACAGTCAAGACAGTAATACCTGGATAAATGAGATAGACAAAACAGCAATACTTGGTTATAGGGGACCGACATCACAGTAATAACTCGTTAAAGGGGACAGACAGCATAGTAATATCTGGATAAAAGGGACAGTCGCCACAGCAATATCTGGATAAAAGGGACAGGTAGTACATATACCTGTTTTATTAAAGGTGTCAGTATGCGCAGCAATACATGGATAAAAGGGACAGTCACCACAGTAATACCTAGATAAAAGGGACGGTCAGCACACTAATATCTGGACAAAAGGGACAATCACCACAGTAATACCTGGATAAAAGGGACAGTCAGCACACTAATATCTGGATAAAAGGGACAGTCACCACAGTAATACCTGGATAAAAGTGGCAGATATGGATAGAAGTGAGGGTCACCACAGTAATTCTTGGATAAAAGGAACAGTCATCGCAGTAATAACTGGATAAAAGGGACAGAAAGTACAATAATACCTGTATAAAAGGGTTAGTCACCACAATAATACCTGGATAAAAGAGACAGGCAGAACAGTAATACCTGGATAAAAGGGACAGGCAAAACAGTAACACCTGGATAAAAGGGACAGTTACCACAGTAATTTCTGGATAAATGGGAGACATCATAGTAATAACTGGATAAAAGAGACAGACAGTACAGAGTATATGGATAAAAGGGACAGTCACCTCGGTAATGTCAGTCAGTTCGCGCACGTCTGTTCGAAGAGTGAACGTTCTCATGAAAAAAGTAGAACTGTAAGTCGAACCCGCCCCCCTTTTTCCTTCTCCCTCCCCATACCCCTTCCACCTCCCCTTCCCTCTCCCCTCCCCTTCCCCTCCCCTTTCCCTATTCCCCTTCCCTACACGTAGATTGTCATTCAGAGTTCTTCCGGGCAGAGCTGGTTTGGTCAGCTAGTATATGTGTATATATATATATATATATATATATATATATATATATATATATATATATATATATATATATATATATATATATATATATATATATATATAATCATCCACACATCAAGGACAAACACAACGAAAGACGGCTATGAATTAACGCCGAGTCATTCCTAGCGAAAACTAACGACCTTATTATTACGCCGTCCAGCCTAGACCTGTTTGGCCAACTCCAGATTAAAATGCAGAGCAGAAACTGAGATGAATGAAGGTACGTGATGGATGTCATCCAATTATGAAAACAGCTCTGTCACTGCAGCGGAAATTTATCTCGACAAAAGGGAAGGTAGAGTTCAGCATGATGAACAGCAGTTCCATTTAAACAAACCTTAGAATAAAGGTGTTTCGTCAAGTAAATGTCAAGCATTTCTCTGCAAACATTGATGCTATCTAAAGAAGATTCATCCTATTGTTTGTAAGTACAAACATATTATGTAAATGATGATTTATCCTATTGTTTTCAAGTAAAAAGATAAATTTTGCAATTCTAAAAATCACTGTTGTATGGAAGCAAAAGGTTTTGTTCCATTGTTTCCAGAGTAGGCCTTATTGTTTAAAGCGCTCACTTGGCTTCAGCTGAACTGATGATTTCTATTTCAAGGGGAAAAATGCTTGAATTTCACTTAATGAATAAGTTTTATTTTTCTTTTTTTTTTTCTAGTGATGATAATAGTAAAGTTCAAGTTCAAGAGAGGAGCTAATACTACAGGCGCTATACCCTTTTTCCATATATTCTAATTATATTCCTCTCTGGCATATTTACAGTATGATTATGTATTTATTTATATATCATGAGTACTTATTTTTCTCCCCACAGAATTTCCTTCTGAAAAAAATTGATATTGCGTCCTACAGGAGCTTCCTAAGCAAATTATAGGTCTTTTCATGTTACTTTTCATGAGTCGCCGTCATTTATTAAGGAATAATAATAATAATAATAATAATAATAATAATAATAATAATAATAATAATAATAATAATAATAATAATAATTAACAGGATTTTTCTCATCAGCCAATATCTCCTTCGTTCAAATTAATGCTGAGTTAGACTTCACTTAATCAAGTATAAATTTACCTTAGAAATACTTCCCCACTAAAAGGCTGCTACATGCTGAAAGCAATTAATTAGCACTGAGGCTGTTAGAACTTGATGTCCTAGATCAGTCCATTTTGAAGAAAACCTGGAAAACTCATCACTAGCACTGAAATCTAAACCTCTTGATATTCTATTGTGGTCTGGCCTTAATAGTTTTGAAATTCAAGTAAGACAGGTAACTGGCAACAGATTTCCTTTCCAAGAAAATATTCTGTTGTAGAGTATTATTCTTTAAGTAGACAATACCACTACGAAATCCTTTAGATACTCCAACTGCTAATGGATGTATCATGAGAATACATGTGATAATTTTCGGCTTATGTATGATTTAAATGTTGTTTGAATATTAAAAATTCTTTGATATATTAGCCAATGAAAAGTAAAAACAGAATTCTTTGCCAAGTGATTATGATTCACAACAGACTTCTTAATATGATGCTCTTATATATAAAATTGCAGTCTTTCCACCAGCCACGTATCTTGCTCTGTTGCAAAGGTGCCAGAGGCAAAACAATAGTGGATCTGAAACATGCCTCATTTTATTTATGTAAATTTTGATTACAATGAATCCAGAAATAGTTATAAATAATTAAAAAGAAAGCTAATAGTTACATGAAATTAAAATGGGAATTATACATTATTATGAATTATAAATTGCTTCCTCGTCAGTTTAAAAGGCAAAAACCAACAATTAAGACACACGAAAAACCTTACCACAAAGGACCTTTCTCTAAGACATTTTCTTGGAAGAACGGCTTATAAATAATTAGTATTCTACTGAATTTTTCGATGACTTTAATTCTCATTGATGGGCTTGTTTTATCTCTGGCAACTCTTCAGAAAACGTCATCTGTTTTCAGTTATAATAGCGATTCCAGTATACTATCCACAAGTTCATATATTTTTACGTTGAAGAACAGTACGTGAGTGATCCTAGCAAATGGTTTGCGTTCGCAAAAGACGTAAAATTGCAGAATTGCCTACATTTTAAGAAGGTGATCATTGTTTGCTGTTCATTCTTTTAACTTAAAAAAAATTACAAAGAAAATAAAACACAAGTTGAATTTAATTTGGTTTTCGTTTATAAAAACATTTTGCTCAACAGACTGAAGAGCTATGACAAGTAATAACAACGCTGATATCAGTTAAGAACTGAAGAACTCTGCGCTTAATCTCTCTTTTCTCGCAAGTTTTCAGGCTCTCTCTCTCTCTCTCTCTCTCTCTCTCTCTCTCTCTCTCTCTCTGGTCTCATACGCATGAAGAATTTATCATAAAATGGAAAGGAACATTTCACTCGACTACGAATTAAAAAATTTTGATTGACCTCGAACAGGCCAAAGAGAAAACCCTTCAAAGAAATTATGAAAGACTTAAAAAAAGCTGAAAATAAAGCGACTGGCACTTTGCTTCTCAATGTCCACTAATGAAGCGATCGGTCTCTGTGGCAGAGGCCAATCAGCGTCATTTCAGTGAGTCAGAGGGACATCAGAAAATATTAAAGGGCTTTCTGCATTCATCACTAATCAGTAAGCTGGGCCCTCTCTCTCTCTCTCTCTCTCTCTCTCTCCTCTCTCTCTCTCTCTCTCTCTCTCTCTCTCTCGTGAAAATTTAACTGTATCTAATGACGATTCTTCGCCAGATAAATGAACAGGACTGAATGATATTGTCTTTGTGCCTTTTAAAATGTTGACAAATAATTGGATAAAAAGTGTTATTAATTCAAATAAATTATAAAATGTAAACTAAGCTAATAACATTATTATTATTATTATTTATTATTATTATTATTATTATTATTATTATTATTATTATTATTATTATTATTATTATGTGGTTATTCAGAAGAGGGGAATGGGCGTGTTTCTTAAAGCCCAGTATACCCACGTTAATTAGTCAATTATTTGTCGCATTTATGCTGGACAAAGAGACAGTAAAAGGCAAAGAGAGAAAACACCAAAATTCAGCGTTCATTGCTCCGTCAAAATGTAAGAGTATACTATCGAAACAGGATGGCCTCGACGAGGTAATCCTCACCTACGTAGGAAGAACCATTCATGAGGTATTCTTAACCTTCTTTGGTCACTTTTAAGACAAGGGTATATATACCCATGTCTATGTATACCCATTTTTTCTAATAAATGTTTTAGCCAAGACCTGAGGGAGCTATATTGTTCCATTGTTGACAAGTGTAACGTAAACAATATATATATATATATATATATATATATATATATATATATATATATATATATATATATATATATATATATATATATATATATATATAAATTTCTGACTCACATCAGGATCGAACCCAGGTCTTTCAATTGAAAGGCAAGGGGGCTGCCCACTAGGCCATACATGTCATAAAAGAAGTAGGAACCTGGGGGCTCCACCTTCTTTTATGACTTGTATGGCCTAGTGGGCAGCGCCCTTGCCATTCAATTGAAAGACCTGGGTTCGATCCTGACGTGAGTCAGAAATTTATTTCTGTTCCACACGTGATTGTGTGTTGATTATTTCTATCATATTCACTCAGAAGGGATAATTCGAATGAAATGCTTTTAATTGGGTCATTCCTGAGTCGGGATGTTGGTGAAAACACGCTGGTATGCAAGCAGTTAGCTTGCCCAGGTTGCTCTCAGGTTCCAGCTTCATTTATGACTTGTATGGCCTAGTGCGCAGCGCCCTTGCCTTTCAATTGAAAGACCTGTGTTCGATCCTGATGTGAGTCAAAAATTTATATATATATATATATATATATATATATATATATATATATATATATATATATATATATATATATATATATATATATATATATAAATTATATATATACAGTATATATACGTATGTAAATTATATATATGTATATATATATATATATATATATATATATATATATATATATATATATATATATATATATATATATATATATACATATATATATATATATATATATATATATATATATATATATATATATATATATATATAGGCTATATATATATTGTTTACATTACACTTGCCAACAATGGAACAATATAGTTCCCTCAGATCTTGGCTAAAACATTTAGTAGAAAAAATGCATTAAGCCTATACTTAACTTCAGAACAATATTCAAATTATTATAAGTCTCGAAAGATTCAGGGCTATTTGTAAGCATCTTTTTTGTTATATTTATAAGTACTTCCATTATTTCCAGCGCAAAAGTTACCACTGCTACCCCACCTACGCACAAAACAGACCAAGTCATTTTCATCCCAGACCAAATCAAAGCATCGGAAGACTATTGGCAAGTGACCAGCAGCTTTCGAAGCGATCCCTCGCGCATTTAGAGACGATTCAAAGAGAGGCCAACCGCCGCGGAAAAAGAACTTTTCTCTTTACTTGGTATTGTGGAGTCTGATATGGAACTAGAAATAGCTGCATTTTTTCCATATTTAAAATTTCCATATATCAAAACGACTTTGCTTTATGAAAATTTGTCTATTAGGCCAAGAAGCACTGGGGCACTCTCAGCCATTCAGTTCTGAAGGTGGAAAGAGGGAGCTGAAGTGGTTGGACAGCAAGACGGATGAAAGGAAATGGGAACAGAGGTGAAGTAAAAGGCTAAGAAGTAGGTCATCTAGGGGCCGAAGGGGCGCTGCAAACAACCTTTAGTAATGCCTCCAGTGTATTACATGAGATGCATTGACGACACTAACCCCCGAAGGGGTTATCGTTCCAAACCTTTCTTGTCACAGGTTTGTACAATCTATCTTCATAACTTAATGTCCAGCATTTAAAGCTCATTGGAAAATGTTCATGAATTACTATTTAGCAAATGTGGAATTTAACCAGGTAAATTATATATAACTACTGTCATCATTCAATGCTTGTAATCACCAAAATTCTGTATTAGTGAGTATACGTAAGTATGTCATTTTAAAAAGACAGGCTAATAGACAACAGATAGATAGTTAGATAGATGGATAGATTTATATATTACTTTGATTTAGGTTATACAAAAATGCGAAGACACTAAGAATTTTTAGATATTTTATTCACATCATTTTACGCTTTAGAAAAAGTGTGGTGATTAATTCATGTCTATCTCTGAAAAACTTAGACTTCGTTTTATATATGATCTCATTCGCTCTCACTATTTTACAAAAAAAAAAGAAAGAATCTGTCAGCCGTCGCAATTAGAATAAAAACCTCTTCGATTTATTGCAGAGTTTCTCAATAATTTTGTTTTCCATGATAAATGAAAAAGCATTTTAGCTGTAAAGAAAACAAAATAACAAAACGTTACGGTAAGTGAATATTTTCCAGCATTAAGGAAAAATGAATAAGCTTTTGTGCTTCACTTGAACAGGGTCTAATGAGCTTGGAAATCATGGCGGAGAACAGATTTGTATCAGGTGACAAAAAATCCTTCATTGTTTTAAGAGCAATCTGATGAAAAATCAAATCATTCTAGCATGAAAGGATTGGCGCTGATTTATTACTTTTTAATATATCCAGAATTTATCTATTTTTTCACGTCCTCATATACATCATACCGACGGAAAAAAATCTGCGAACGTTAATGGACCCCCCCAAAATATTTTATCATCAGAAAAAACTATGGTTTTCGGTCCTGGAATCCAGACTCCAGAGCGCTGGAGATTAATAGCGACGGCCACTGGGGTGACTGGGGTGATCATGAATGAGTTGTTTACCTCGACTCGGTGACAGTTTTCCTTCCAGCCAATTTAATTTCGGACTCCCTTATTATAACGCATTTTGTCACTGACTGACGCAATCAGCGGAACATTAATTTAAGGTCTCAGGCTTGTAACGACGGCTCCTTTCATACCCTTCTAATGTTTTCTCTTAGGTTTATTTGAGACTAATATTTGTTATCATGCACACCCACCACACACACACACATTTATACCCACATACCCACACACACACACACACACACACACACACACACACACACACACACACACACACATATATATATATATATATATATATATATATATATATATATATATATATATATATATATATATATATATATATATATATATATATACACACATATATATATACAGACATACGAGTAAGTACAGTGGCATATAAGGAAAAGCACAGGGACAGTATAGTTAACTCCGTTGTACCGCCAAGGATCTTACACTTTGAACAGCCAGTATAATTACAGAAAAGGTATAAAGAAATTGGGGCCAGCCTCTCTCACCAAAATCCTTCATGTAAGTATGCGGAATGGAGGTGACTCCTCCCATTCCTAGCAACGGTACTTAACGTCCCTAAGGGCAGTCCTCAATGTCTCGATTCTTTCGTATATCATCGCACAAGAACACTGAGTGTAGATCAAAAGCAACTTATCTTTAAATATCTTGCATTCGACAACTAAACAAAATTTTTTAATGGCTTCCATATAAATGCAAACTGTTTTATGTAGAAATTATGAGAACATTAGTCATCTGACTTACAAAATGTCGATTTGGGAAATAACGGAACATTCACCAAGGTCATTCTCCATCATTTTTGTGAACCTGATCTTAAAATTAGTCATCAAAATTTGTTTCATGCATAAAGAAACCTTTCATCGCCCACATTTGTTTTTAAGTTATCATTAAATGGAAGATATATAAAAAAAAAATAAAACTAACAAAGAATATTGAGTAATTATACTGAAATAAATAAGACAAAAATATTGGACAACTTTATAGAATTCTTAACTCAAATGGATTGCAGAAATTCCTAGAATATTGAGCAATATCACAAAGGACATTTATTTTCTGGGTGAAAAGATGCAGCCGTCTATCTAAAGCATTTAGTTTTATTGAGATAAAACGATTTTCTCTTTCATAGACTTGAAATATGAATATCTCTGATCAAAAGGGATAATTAATTTTGTTTTCTTTTTAAGTCATAGGAATAGTATCCATTTCGCATACGTCCGTAATTTATAAGTTCATGATTGTTATTTTAATATGACGATAAGATCTTATTTCACTGTTCACGTAGAGTCTATGAAGTAATATTTATTTTCTAACTGAAGTATATAAGCTAGTCATTTTCTAAAGGGAGTGGAACTGAAGGAAAGCTTTTATCAAAATATTCGAAAAAATACTTGCTTTATATTTTTTTTCATAGAGTATTAGAGCAGCAAATGGTCTCTATTAATGTTCTTTATCGCGTGCTACAAAACTTCACCTTGTAACACTGAAAATTCTTCTAGGTATTAAGTGAATTTTACAAAAATCTTCGTGTTTATTTAGTGATCTGTGTATTGAGCTTACAATGATAATGCATACCGCAAGAAATATGAATCATATGGAATTATATAGAATTTCTTAAAATAGACATAAACCTATAACTACAAAAAATCCTATTACTTAATGAAATATATCACAGTATTCGGAGAAGAGTAAAAAAGAATAGGATAAAAAAAAAAAATTCATTTTCGAGCGTGGTCACGAAGTTTCATCATTTACAGCCATGACGCGTAAGTAAATCTTTGCATTTCCGCTCTTTTGCTCTCGCTGTGATAAGGCAACGTAACGGCGGAAATTTGACTGAAATGTCAGATCGCGTGTCTGGTTTGTCTCGCCGAGATCGCCTCTTCCAAGCATACCTGTCATGTTGCTTTACTGGGTAACTTTCATTAACGTCAGGTACGTAAGACTTCCTTCACGCAACCTAAATGGGCCATGTCCTAATATTGCAGAAGGTGTCTTCATCGTGGTGCAGTTTTCTGGCAAAATTCATCTTCCCTGTCCACTGCTCACCTCAATTTAAACGTAGTCAGTTTTCGTTAGATTGTACTTGTTAAATAAACTCTGCTTTGTTTCCAAATGTTTAATTTTGTTTGCATGTTTACAATTTTCTTGCAAAACCCAATACCCTGAGAACTCAAAATAATTCAATATATCTTGATGGTGTTAGAAGAAGCGACTGATTACCTTTTATTCGTTTAAAGTACATTGGATAAATTAATGTATTAAATATAAATGTTCCAAGGTTATTTTTTTCGTTTTTTAAATGACCGGTCATTTGTTTTTCACAGAATTTTTTTATTCTGGTTAAAATCGACCGTTATTGTAGCTACTACAAATACATACGTATCTGGTAAGGAAGCGACCAGTAGATTGTGCGGGGGTGCTACAAAGGAATGTTATTTCGCCTTTGTTGTTTACCTTTCTCGGCTATTTTAAAATAAAGTTAGAGATTTAAGAGAAAATTCAGCTCGGATTAACGACTTAGAATATGCAGATGATGCTGTTTTAATCAGTAAAACCATCACAAGGGGTACAGAGGATCTTCAATACAATGCATTATATATCTAGAGAGATGGGAATCAAAATAAACGTAAGAAAAGCATAAGTACTGAGGGCAGGGTATGCACAAAGGGATGAAATAACATTCAATGGAGAAAAATGAATGGGGTTGAATCTTTCTGAAGTTTAGGAACAACGATGTCAAAGTACAGGTTCTCTTGAGTTGGAATTAAGGGAAAGACTCAAACGGGCCATTCATACTCTGGGTAGGTTGAAATAAGGTCTGGAAATTACATACGAAGTAAGATTAGGCAAAAGTCTGGTAAGACCTGCATAGTATACTGACACGAACCATTTCATGACGATGAAAATATGAATGAAAAACAGTTTTTTGGATGTAAGAAAAAAAAAGAAACTTTAAGAAGAATATTAGGAGTCAGATGTCAGGACAGAGAGAGAAATGATACCAAGAGGAAAATTAGCGAAGTTTCATACTCAGATAAGATAACGATGAGAGGAAGGCAAGTTAAAGTCGCTGTATAAAGTTGTCAGATTGCCCATCTTGTGCTTTTCGTAAAAAAGAAACTTACAACAAAGTTCTGCACAAGTAAGTTTTCTATATAGTGTTTTGTCTTTTGATGTGTAAATCAAAGAAATGTAAAATTTTATCTTTCTCTCTTTTTTCCATTATTCTGAGCATGAAGGGATTGAAAATAAAAGTCATGATGTGTTCTCCTTTCAAAAATCAAAAAATATGCCAGTGACACAAAACTCAAACGATTTAGGACATATTCATGCAATATCCGTGTTCAAGTTCCCCCCATTTCTTTCAGTGGAAAGCTCCTTCCTTTTTACAAGAATCAATTAGCTTCATGTCTCAAAGGACACATCGCTTGGTCAGGGTTCGTTATATGCTGTGCAACTGTGCGTTCTCGGTCTCTCTCTCTCTCTCTCTCTCTCTCTCTCTCCTTCCCCAGTCACTGCGTATCCAAGCACCTCATCAATAACCAGCACCGCATATCTGCCTTGTAACAAGAATAGGCATCGGCTAACCTGCGGTTGTTATCCAGTTAATACGGATTTACCTTCGTCTGACAATACGTCGAAGGTAGGGGACGATTTCGCTCCCCTCGAATGAACAGGAAGTGGCCGGTATTGATTATAATCGCTCCAACACCCTTTGTCAGCGTATTATATTCATAGGGGATTCATGTTTAAACCAGGGTCCTATGGTTAGCAATTCGTATTCATTATGACTACCCATGAAAGGACAGCGTCTAAAGCTCCTTGGGTCTGTTTGAAAAGCAGTGTTAGAGAGAGAGAGAGAGAGAGAGAGACGAGAGAGAGAGAGAGAGAGAGAGAGAGAGCGAGAGAGAGAGAGAGCATAGGCATTTAGAGAAATGAACAGATCAAGTTGAGATTGAGTTAATCTTTTAGATATTTGGTTTATCATTTTTTTTAAAGTTAATTTGGTCGTTTTATCTTTCAGATGTTTTGAGTTTGAAATACACATTACTACTTGCAACTGTAATTACAATGGTATTCCCCGAGCTTCCACTTGAATATCAGAAAGAACTTATTAGAGAGAGAGAGAGAGAGATGAAAAGTTGTAAGTTAATATGGCTGTAAGTATTGAATACGACGAAGATACCACTATCCACCTACGTGAACTTAGTGCCCACGAAACTTCAGTTAGCTAGATTAGTGGTGTACAGAAGGGAATTATATTCAAGTTGCGCATCTATAACGCCCCTCAAGTCAGTTCCATGAGCATGCCAACCGGATGAAAACATAATTCCAGAGAGAAATGGTGAAGACATTACAATACAAATTCTATTTAAGATAATTCCAGAGAGAAATGGTGAAGACATTACAATACAAATTCTATTTAAGTTTCGTAGCAGGAATATGAAATAGGGACGTTTTCCCGCGTATTGGAGGAATTCCTCTTTATCTCTATCTCCTAACCTTCCTGAACTACTTTTAGAGTGGACCTAGGAGTTCGGGAGGCTGTCGGTGTATCTATAAGAAATAAGATGTATTCCATCTAAGAAAAAGACTTATTTCGTCTGATAAAAGTTATTTGAACTCTTCCTTTTCCGGAAAAGCAAAAGAAGACTTTAAATCAACTTTTAAAGAGAAAGGTTAGAACAAATATCCAACAAAAAGATTCTCCCTCTCTCAGGATTACTTCAGATTACATCATTTTCACCTGTTTGTCTGTCTGTCTGTCTGACTTTCCGTCTGATTGTTCCCACGTCTTATCTCAACCCTTCTCTCTCTCTCTCTCTCTCTCTCTCTCTCTCTCTCTCTCTCTCTCTCTCTCTAGCATTTTTAAAGGCTTTTGCAACTGATCAAAGTCTTAAGATCCTCTCCTGGTAGTTAAGCTATAATCCTTTTAAAAAAAGCTTTCAGATAGAAATGAAGAGAATAAAATAGTTTTTAGAGAGACTGGCTAAGCATTTTATTCAACGAATAATATACATAACTCAAGAGCCAGTAAAAATAATGAATACTGGCCACTTTCTGGTCATCCGAGTGTGGTGAAATTGCCTCTTACTTATGACGTATTCTCGTGCAAAAGTAAATTTAAATTTATTGTTCAAAGTTACAACCGTAAGTTAACCGAAATGATTAATGTACTAGTCAAGTATAATGTATTGGTTATTGTTGATATTCATGCATGTATAATGAGAGAGAGAGAGAGAGAGAGAGAGAGAGAGAGAGAGAGAGAGAGAGAGAGAGAGAGAGAGAGAGAGAGAATGCCAATAATTTAGTACATTTCTGTAGAGAATGAGTCGTAATTCTACACAGCATTTGCATTAATATTTGGGCTGCTAAAACTACAGAATAAACCTTTGAGGAAACCTTCAGTCTATTGTTTATATTATGAAAATAAGCGTATTTAATGGGTCAATTGTTTTCTTCTTGGGAAAATCAGTAGGGCGCCCTCGATTTCAGATTATTCAAGCATATATTTCATTGGATCCTCCATTATTCACGTTTCGGAGTAAATGGAACGAATAAGGTAATCTTGACGGCCTTCCAACACATCTTTATTGGAGGTAATTGAGGGTCACCTGAAGTGGAACAAGTATTTTTCCGTACATTATCTTTTATCAACGGCGCTCTTAGAAGACTAGAAAAATAGACACTGATCGCATACAAAAATTATACTCTGCTCCGGGTATTAAATTTGATAACAGGTTTTACCATTTCACTGTCTTAGCAATGGTTTAGGATTTTCTGATGACCACCGGCAGAATAACAACGAAAATTAATGCATGTTGCAAAGGGCACAGTGGAAAAATATGTCATTCTCTAATTAACTGTTAACAGAGCCATTAGGCATTTCATAGCTGTGTCTGTTTGTATAATTGCAAAACACATTCAGTAAAAAAATTATAAGGTCAGAACTTTGTTTTTAATTAACTATGGCGTCCTAAGGGATCCCGCTGATTGGATTTTCCTTCAAAGTGAGTTTTGTTTTCCATATGACGATATTCAAGACAATACTTCAAAGAATATTCTAGACGTACTTATGAAACAAACCCTTTCATACATTTACATTAAGCTCGTAGGCGTGCATCGTTAAACATTCACTTTTTTTTTTTTTAGAAATATCGTTTTGAATAAGGGTCTTTTTCTTATACACAAATGGTTTTACGTATGTTTATTCAATATCTTGCCAATTATCAAACCACTTCTAATGGAAATATATCAAGCAACGGTCCATAAAAAACTCATCAAAACAAGATCGCTTCTGGCACCGGAGCTTTCCCCTTTAATAATTCAGTGCCTTTTAATTACAGGACCAGCACAAAATCAACAAATTCATTTACGGAATGTAGGTGAGTTGGACATCTCAATAGCATGCTCGGTTTTACCCGAAAAGTGCTGGGTCACGTTTTCGTAGTTCTGGATATTGCTACTTTAGAGATATTTCCGTATATTTGTATATTAATTATTACTTTTAATTCTCAAAATGACTTATAGTAATATCATGTTCAAAGAAGAAGCTCAAATTTCGACGTGTAAATAACTTTATCAGAAGGAGAAGGAAAAAATGAGTATATTTACCTGCTGCACGGTAAATAGCCTATGCATGTAAACTAGGCAGCAGCAAACTGGAGTAAAGGAATAAAAGGTCTATTATGAAGGGGAAAGGGAATACTACCATAGAATAGCAAAAATGATAAACGAAACTGGCGAAAATAGGCTAAATTGTGGGCAATTTAACTCACTGTAACAATAGAGTTGATATCCTGTTTTTGAATTTCCAGGAGATACGCAGGCACTATTCTTTCCCCAAAAAGCGGCATCTGATCTTTAAAATAAAGGGAAAGAGGAAAATGAGTCAATTCCAAGATCAAATTGAATATTTCGCTCTCCCGAAATGACGTTTCCATCTTTTCATTTACCTAATCCTCGAGGCAAACGAATGCAGCAAAAGACTTCTGGAGATAAAATTGAGAACTGAAATTACATTCTCTATCTCTCCACAGGGACCTGTGAAACACTTAATATCTCCCCAGACCGCTTTAGGAAAACATTCCCAGAATAACAAGCGCTTTATATTTTCCCTATGAGCTGTTAAGGGTTTCTGAATACTTTCATTGTGGAGCCTTTCCTCACCCTTAGAGGAGATGGAGAAGGACTGAATCAACACTGGAAGGAGAATACAGGTGAGGTATTTGGGGAATGTAAATTTTCCTGTTTGCGTCTATGCTTGAGACAAGTTACTGGACTTGGGAAGAGCTCGCCTTTACCTGTTTTTGTTCATTAGAATATCTGGGGAATCATTTAGTTTCAACATCTCTATGTAAACTACGCCCAAACTAATTTGTTCAAAGGAAGGCTAACACAGAGGACCATTATAGTAGTCTTGATATTTTATAGTGTAAAATAACATTTCGTGCAGGCTGGAAACTATGAGATCTGCAAAGTTTTATTCAGTATATGAAAAAAGACCTATCTGCAAACAATATTCTATGAGTGCTAAGAATAACCGCCTTCCTTTTCAGCTGATACTGCCTATTTAAAAGTGCGTATTTCATAACTTTATATTAAGAAAACAATCATATGAATTCAAGTAAAGCGTAACCTTCGAACATAATAGCAGTTTACTTCTTTATTTCGTTTATCTTTCGGAACCTGATGATGAATTTTTTAATATCTTTCTTTTAGTCATAAACAGAAATATTTACGTTCTGAAAATATATAAAACACAGCAATGTAAACAAATAAGGTCCATGAAGTTAATCATAACACTAGTAAAATCAGTAAAGACGTCTTCTCAGTATAAGTTATTAGTAAGGCTGCAGGAGGAAAAAAAAGAAGTAAACAAAAATTTTTTTTAATGACACGATTGTGGGAAGGCTGAAAGAACCCAGAATTTTATGAATATCTAAATGCTTCCACTAAGTAACACGAATCCAGGTAAAAAAGTCACAGAAAAAAGTCAGACGAAAAAAAGTTACAGGAATAAAGTCACATTAATCTTTCCTAGATTGTGACCCCCTAAGCCTAGGGTTTTAACCCGGTATGTAACCAACTTTGCGGCGTGTTTAGTGCAAGCCTGTTGGGAATTACCGTAAAAACACAAAGTATAAATATTATAATGATAATGACTCCCAAAAAATATTAGTCCTAGACTAACGACCCCGAAAACCCTTAGAGGTCACTATCTACGAAAGATCCAAAATATTTTCTGTTTTATCACTTCAATTGCTTTAATTGACACCATAAATTAATATAACTTTTTTTCCTGTGATTTTTTTCCTGGACAAAATTGTGACTTTTCTGTGACTTTTTTTGTGACTTGATTACGGACCACCTGTAACACATCTCTACTTTTAATCTACCTGCGTACTGTATCTACTTTTCTGATAGGAGGTTGAAGTTATTCCCTCCTCATGACATGAATGCTGGGCATCATCATGATTCAAATCCATTCGGAATATAGCTCATAATTATCACTCAAAATAAAAGCTCAGTTGGTAACTACTACTAAGTATCCAGTTCTGGGCATTTCTGTCGGAGTGATTTTAACTTGTACCGCAAAGCATAAAGTATTATGACTGTACATCTCTATCATTTATGATACTGTGGGTCGTATTATAAGAATCAAATGTTAGTAACAACTTTTAAGAAACATTGAAAATCCTCATGAAAGATTAGTTTTGCTTCTTCAAAATTATCAGTGATCACAAATTGACATTTGCGGTATTACATGAATTTATTAATTATTATGTTGTTCATGAGTTACCTTACCCTAATGTCCAAAAATTTGTCAAGGCAATCAAAACGAACAAACTGGTTAAACTCCCAGACAGCGACATAAGAACATTTAACACGGACCCAGCAAATATGAACACTAAACAACTGTACCTAATTTGCGGCCACAGTAAAGCCATGTAAAACTATATATATATATATATATATATATATATATATATATATATATATATATATATATATATATATATATATATGTATATATATATACACATACATACGCACAATATATATATATATATATATATATATATATATATATATATATATATATATATATATATATATATATATCTCTCAGAAAGAAACCTAAGCAACTGAGGGGATGAGACAAAATGCAAAGGAAAAACTCGAGAGAAATTAACACATGTGATATGAAACCATTAATTATGTGAACTCAACATTAAATACTCAATGTATTTTGAACAAGGAAAATAAAACTGATATCTTTATAATTTGTCATTCTCATAGATATTTCATTCAGAAGTGTTCCCTAGAAAAATTATAAATGTAATCTCACGGGAAACATTTAAAGAGTAAGTTTACACTGCGTGAGTTTTAATGCTGAATTTTAAATGCACGAAGTCGCCTTAATGTATTCGCTTCTGTCTTGGAGTGACAGTCCTCAGAATCTATTCGTCCTCAAATCTAAAACACATGTGTATGCTCTCTCTCTCTCTCTCTCTCATTATTCTTATTATAGGAAGGGAGCAGATCCTCTCTTGAACATGCCCTATTAAGTAGGATGGTGCGTCATCTACCAACTTCTGAAAATTGGCCAATTATTGTACAATATCAAAGGAGAAGAGATAAGAATCCTACGAGGATTTGAGAAAACTCAATATAAATTGATTTGAATGTTGCAGCCATCATGTTTAAAAGGACATATTGTCATTATTAATATAAGTGCCGTCGTTATTATTTCGATTATATATCGCGTTACCTTGTGAAACATTGCTGGTTTTGTCACCAAACGAAAATATCTGTCATGTCATTTGGACTGTTGGTTTATTCCTTTAGTAAATAGGATCTCATTTTCTCTTTTAACGCTGGTGCATTATACAGTTCGACAGACATATAATTAAATACCTCTCCACTTAATGATTGGAGTATTCACATTTCTTTTGGTGAAAGAACGTTTCTTTTGAATGAAGTGTCAGGTGAAGAATGAACGGAATCATTACACTGGTAGATTGTGTCTGTGCAATAAGCTTAGAAGATGAACTTGCTCAATGTGTCTTAGTTAACATACGTTGGAGCGAGATAGGTGCCAAGTCTGAAACAGTTAATCATGGCTCCTTCACCCTATGCTGAATGTTGGATAGCTACCCACTTCGTATCCCAATCCCCTCCTTTTCCTAGGGATGTGTCCCTTTAATGTTTAATTTACTAAATAATTTGGAATCCCTGGTCACGTAGACTTTACTGGAGAGTTTGTCTAATTGATTTAATGAATACTGTAGGATTTGGTATGTACAGTACATGCATGAATGAGCGTGTGTATTAGGGCAAGCAATCAGTTTTCCAATTTAGTACTTTAAATTATGGCAGGAAATGTGTGACACAAGTCGATGGTTGTACAGCTCATTCTCGACATCAGACGAAACTGTGGATTTATGTTTTAAAATTCATTACGTCGCTGATTTATTGAACAAATATTTCTAATGAAAATGTTTTTAGATTTCACTCAATTGCGTATCAGTTTCAAAATTTTAAATGATTTATCGGCTATCACACGCAATATCAGTCCTCCCTGCTAAATTTTAATTCAATTTTCTTTTAATACGCTTAAGTTTCCCTTTCATTTTATATTCTATGAAATAGTCCCCCCCCCTTTTTTTTAGTATCTTTCTCCGTTAGTATTGTCTTGTTCCCATGCAGATTATTTTAATTTCTTCCCCTCACCGTCTTCTATATATATATATATATATAATATATATATATATATATATATATATATATATATATATATATATATATATATATATATATATATATATATATATATATATATTAGTTATTCTTACAGTTTTTTTATTCATAAATAATTTCATCTCTTGTAATCTTTTGCCCTTGATGTTTTTCTTGTCTGCAGAGGGCAATTTGTGCATTATTTTTTTACTACATGGTCCCATTGTTTTAAAACATTTATTTAGATATTTATTATTTGTTCAGCTTTCCATTTTCAAAATATATTTTCGGTCAGTGTTAATGATAATATCTTTTTGCACTCTCTCTCTCTCTCTCTCTCTCTCTCTCTCTCTCTCTCTCTCCCCCTTCGCGTGTGTATGTACGTGAAATGAAATCAAGCGTCTCCCTTCGCGAACTCCTTCAGCGAAAATATTCATTTTTTAGCAGAAATTATTAGACAAAATTTTCCCTCTCCTTCCCTTTAAAGCTGAGCGGAACCAGGCGTGTGTGCTCAAATAGGCAAACTATTAACTTTATTATGCATGGGAAAGGAATTCCGTTACATTTTTCATAAACTGTCTCACACTTTTGATTGGCACGTTCGAAAATAGTACAGAAAAATATGCACCTCTAGTACTGAAAATTCAGCCACTTTTTTTGTCAACTGAAAATATATACTGTTCTATTTTGGTAGTACCATTTTCAGCGATGTCCTGTTAAACTGTTGCTCTTGATTACAACTGTCTCTCCTTAATATGATGGCAGAATGTCTACATTTATTGTTGGAAACGTCCTATTGTGCGGACTGTTCCAACAGCCACTAACTTTTATTGCTTCAACTGCAAAAATCATCAAAATAGATGAAGCCATCAAATTCCCATTTTCTTTATCACTTTGATTCTTGTCACTGTTTTCGTTCTCTCTCTCTCTCTCTCTCTCTCTCTCTCTCTCTCTCTCTCTCTCTCTCTCTCTCTCTCTCTCTCTCTCTCTCAATTTGAAGTTTTACATGCACAAAATTTAGTGGGCCTTCCTTCTATAGTTGAGGTAAGGCCATGATTCAGTGTATATGTCTTAGGAGAAACTTTTGTTGTCAGTCCAATTACAAAACCTGATAAGCGCTCTGGAATACATTGAAGCTTATTTTTTTTATCTTAAATATGAAGCATAAATGAAATTGCAGTCAGTACACTGAACAGATAATGGAAAAGAGAGCATTAAGGTTAAAAACATTCCTCAGTAAAGAGAAATAAAAACAAACAAACAAGCAAATAAAACAGTAAAACCTGTCCTGAGTTTGCGCCCGTCCCCTCCACATCCAAAAAAGTCGACCTTTAAACACTGAAGGACGCCATTCTCTCTCAGTTTGAGGCGCGTGACCTTCCTCTTCGTCCTTCGAGAGGTCACGCGATAAAGGGATCCGCATGTCTGTCACACCGAAATGGAGTTTATTTGAATTTCTTGAAATATCTGTCAAAGGATTGCTCAAGAAATCTCGCGGTCTTCGCGAGTTCCCCGGTGGTGGTCTAGAAGATATAAATTGTAATACTCCTGCAATGAGGAAAAATTAATTTCTCCACCATTGTTGATCGTAATAACTGGTCAGTCCATCTTGTGGTGTGATTTATTTCTTGAATATAAGAGCAGTGGCTGTTTATCATAAATGTTGTCTGTGGCTTGTCTTAAATTACATTCGAATTGCAAATTCGTACAACAGTTTTCCGTATGATTCTTACTTTGCATAACAGTGTCAAGTGTTGTATTAATATGTATTTATTTCTCTTTGAATAAAAGTACTTATGTGATTTTATTTGTCTACACACACACACACACACACACATATATATATATATATATATATATATATATATATATATATATATATATAAATATATATATATATATATATATATATATATATAATATATATATATATATATATATATATATATATATATATATATATATATATATATATATATGCATGTATGTGTGTGCGTATGAGTGTGCACATATGTGTGTGTCTGTGTGTGTGCACGACATTTTGGCATCAATTTTATACATGTTAGTGGAAAATATCTTTAAGGAGAAATATTTTAAAAGCCCATCGTAAGAAACAAATATTCTATTGAGGCAACCCCTGAAAAGGGGTAAAAAGAAAGGGTAGATAATGCAAGTAAATATAATGAAAGCATGATACAGCAAGAACGGCAATATGATAGCTGGCTGAATCCTGGTCTCGGTGTTTCAAACATTTATGGTTTCCGAGTTATGAGGGAAATGTGTGAAACTACGCAACTGACAAAAGGGCGTGTGATCTCATGAAACGGTCGCGGAGTGAATTCTCACAAATGGGAAATGAAACAGTTGACACGTCACCCCTAATACTAGTCTGAGTTGTAATAGAATAGTTATAAAATTCCCATAGGACGTAATGGAAATACAAAAAAATAAAATATTTTTTTTATGTTTTTATTATGAAAATAAATCATTTTTAGAAATATATCATCTTCCCATAATACGGAAGTGTAGATCTCAAATATTTATAATAATACGATACTTATGAATGATACGAAACATGTAATAATGTTGTTGAAGGGAATTAGCGCACTATGAATCTGTGAGAGCCTGGAATCAGTAAATATGGACTAATCCAAATAACTTTATAAATTTCTAGCGATTTGCGTCGATGTAAAAAGATAAATATACCTGGTTACATGAATTTATCTCTCTCTCTCTCTCTCTCTCTCTCTCTCTCTCTCTCTCTCTCTCTCTCATACTCACAAATACACATACACAATGGTTATTGATGTATTGAATATCATTGAACGGTTCTTACCTGCAGAAGCAAAATTTCCCAAGGACTCAACTTTATACTCAGACATATTTTCGTCAGATATTCAAGTTTCTCAGGGCTTCAACCTTTCGGTACTTTGCCAGGCAGGAACCTTACCCAGTTCATGCATCGTTGTTATTCTTCGTCTTGAAAACAAACGTGGGCGATGGCATGAACATCAGATTATTAAACTTGAGAAGGCTATTGATGAATAGTTTGATGATAATAAGTTACGACAGTGCAACTATAAAGTGCAGTACCATAAATGGAGAAAATGGTTCTTACGTCATGAGCAGGTATATATGTACACACACACACACACACACACACACACATATATATATATATATATATATATATATATATATATATATATATATATATATATATATATATATATATATATATATATATATATATATATATATATATATATATATGAGAGAGAGAGAGAGAGAGAGAGAGAGAGAGAGAGAGAAAGAGAGAGAGAGAGACTGCACAATCTCTCACACGAATTAAAACTAACATTGTATTGGAATGCGCAATACACAAATATAGAATTACATTCTAGTCACGTCGACAACAGAATCATCCCATACTACCAACCCGTTCTTTTCATAGTGTCGTAGAAAAAGGAAGGCAACATAAAGGCGAAGGAATAATAAAAGAAGATCAAAGAAAAAGAAATCTATAAATTCCCATGCGTGGAAAAGCTGCAGAAAAAGTGGAAAGATTTTTTCGGTCCCTGATTGGCAGAACATTCGTGGTTTTACTTGTAACCCTTGTGCTGTCTTCAAAAGGGTTCGGAAGGTAGATTTTAGCGAGGCTAGTAATCTTATCAAGCGAATCTTTCACATTGCGATTTTGCACTGGATATTTCTCTCTCTCTCTCTCTCTCTCTTGCTATGGCAAACTCTATCCAATATCGTGATGTTCCTCCTGACCAACCTCATGGACTTAGTTAGAATTGTTATTTCGTAAAACAAATAACGGTTGCTTCTAAATTCCTTATCCTGGGAATAAGGTGTACATACACACCTGCATATATATATATATATATATATATATATATATATATATATATTATATATATATATATACATATATATATATATATATAAATATATATATATATATATATATATATATATATATATATATATATTATATATATATATATAATATATATATATACATATATATATATATATATATATATATATATATATATATATATATATATATATATATATATATACATACACACATATATATATATATATACATACACATATATATATATATATATACATACACATATATATATATATATATATATATATATATATATATATATATATATATATATATATATGTGTGTGTGTGTGTGTGTGTGGCTTTATTCCTTTTCCTGAGAGTCCAACAGCGTATGCCATAAAGATAGTAGGTAGCGAACTCCTAGAACTTTGTCATCTTTGATATATTACGAGTACGGATGAAACAAAGGGTCTCAGTTTAATGAAATTCTACGCGGTCTATTTGTTATTTCTATGTTTTGTATTTAGATTCTCGCCTTTTGTATGTCATCAGTAGTAGTACAAAGTATCTTGGTCTGTTTGACATCGCTAAAAATGAATGAAAATAAATGTGGAATAAGTGAGGAGTAAAATTAATTTCCACTAGCTTCACTTTTCACTTTTCCTACCCATACATCTGTTAACAGGACAACGAACACGTTGTTAAAACAAACTGAAAACTTCATCATTTTTGGAAAATTAGCAAATGGTCGCAAATCTATAGTAAAGTCCTTAAAGTGTCTCAGTTTTAAGTGTTTATAAGTTTACTGAATATAATATAATATAATATAATTTATTCCGCAGTAACTGGCTTTACCAAGTGTGACATTTAAAGATTAAAGCTTCAATCGAAGATTTTCGGCAAATAAATTAAATTTACAGCATCATTTCATTCCTATAAATGATAAATGGTAACACGAATTCCACGAAAGCACTTTTAACCGAAATTGACTTTTAAGGGTCAAAGTTGAAGTTCGCACGGTTTTGGCAGTTTTTATCCCTTATAGTAGATGACAATATTCATGGAATCGTTAACCTTTTCGTATAGTAAAATTCAGTTCGAAATATAAGAAGTATGTTAAATTAGATCTTCAACTAGGTAAGAAGAAGTTTAATGTTTGCTGTCTGTTAAATGATTCCTACATCGTTATCTAAAATGGTTCCTTTTCCGTAATGGTAAATTGGCCATTTCAACTACGCCTGCCACTTGACACTTGGAGCTGAGAGGTGATGGTTCCTCAGTATTGGCAGTTATATGTT
>JANJGK010000010.1:14497436-14499936 GCA_039081455.1 Macrobrachium rosenbergii | reverse complement strand
CGGGATAAGGGCATTATACAATTTTAATCTTGAAAAAGAACGAAATATGATATGAAATATATTTACCTAAGCTGTGCTGTTTATTTACGCTTCCGGGGAACCAAAACAAATATAGGAGTTTTACCTTTCACTCTACTGTATGTGTACTCAGACGCAAGAAAACGAACATACATTAACCTCTACAAATAAATAGGTAAATACTGTGTTATGTTTTCTTAATAATTAAAAGAAGGTGTGGAATTACAGGGCGTATATTAAATGCTACAATTAGAGATGGTCTGAATCTTACTCTTTAATGAGGTAGCTGAATATGATGGGGAAGGCACCAGTGGTTGAAAAAAGCACCCGTTCCATAGGGATGCTTGCTCTACAATTTAGCATAAAAAATCACCCTGAACTCGAATGATTTATTAGCATTGAAGATTAGTTTTCATGTCTTCTCTTACTGTGTTTTCCCTGATGTATCTTATATTGTTTCTTTTTGTCATCTCAGTTTATTTATTCAATGATGCGTATTCCACATATAAAAACGATGGATAAGTACAAACTACGTTATTAACTACCGACGGTAATTATGTAAAAGAAAATAATGTGAACATCTTCGATTAAGCTGAAAAAGAAGAGAAGAACTCCTTCATCTTGGATCAACTATTAAGAACGCTGAGCAACAATTAGAAGACCCATTCTCCGTGCTCTGCCTTGTCTTTAGGAAAAAAAAAAAAAGATACGGAACTAATTAAACTCCAGAATATATTTCACCACTTGCGGATATGAAAGTGAAAACGAAGTACCTCTGGGGAAATGAGCGAAAAGCGAACAATTTCTGAAGGGAAAGAGAAGGGCAAAAATTATGGGGTCTAGTTTATGGGTCTAGAAGCAATTATATGGAATTCTGCTTCTACCCGGCGCTGTCAAACACATATGTAACCTCAGTTCAAAACAACTGGGCAAAACAAGTGAGTTGTAGAAGTTGAGGGCGTTTGCAATTTATTATTAAGGAAATATTATTTCTTTTCTCTCTCTCTCTCTCTCTCTCTCTCTCTCTCTGCACGAGGAGAAATGGAAACTAATATATATAAAGACCTGGCAGATATTACATAAACAGTAAAAATATCTGGGGAAAGAGAACTTAGTTTTATTATATGAAGAGAGAGAGAGAGAGAGGAGAGAGAGAGAGAGAGAGAGCAGTTTTCCATAACGGGTGGCTTTAAAGAAGAGACACAAAATTCAATCTCACTTTCATATTTTAACTGGTGAATCGTGGATTAATGCCCCAAAGACTTCATCATCCGTGGGGCCAAAAAGATGAAAAGGGGTAAAGCCACTCGTCTCAAAATACCGCACCAAATATCAGTCGAAAACTAGGTCATGCTCTATATACACATTGTATTACGAAATTTGTAGTGACATAAATATTAATGAATTGTATTGTTTAAAACAATGCTTTAATGTTAAGTATAAATTTTATGATTTTTCCTCGTCTGTTATTTTACGCATATTTCTCTTCATAAACATTTAGAATATTTTTATTCATTCAAGGAGATGTGGCTGTAAAAATAACTTTTCCACATGTTATCTTCTAAGCATAGAACTAGATAGCAGTTTTCAAAGTAATATGAATAAATAAAAAAACGAGAACCGCATCGAATAACTTGATAACGCAAAATCAAGCAAACACTCGCAGCTTATTAGGTTATTAACGGCAAGCGGTGCTTGGCGTTCCACAGGCGGTTTGCTCTCTCTCTCTCTCTCTCTCTCTCTCTCTCTCTCTCTCTCTCTCTCTCTCTCTCTCTCTCTCTCTCTCTCTCTCGCACCACGTTGCAAGAATGTACATTAATTCGCAGAGACCAAATAACCTGGCCCGGAAAACTTGAAAATGAGTGACGATTCCGTAATTTGGAGTTGCTCCCTGGACAGAAGACATTTAGCAAAATTGTTGTCGGGCAAAAACAGGTTTCTCTGCCACGAGAATAATTATGGTGTTTGAAATGAAGCATGGAAGGAAAATTAACTTCACGCCTTAAAGTGTTTAGCCAAACGTAAAGACGACAAACTGATAAAGAGTCTTTGTACCTTGTACTAATAATAAATTTATTTGCATTTTTATTTATTTGCATTTTATCTATTTTTTTTATTTGTTGATTTATCTTTGATTTTCTAATAACTGATCTCATATTTCTGCATTTCCTACTATCTTCTGTAATTCCTTCCAAATAAACACTATATTCTTTGTAAGCTTGAATTTCAAGTCAGTGGCCCCTGCAGGCCTGTCCCGTAATGACTATGGTTCACCGCCTGAATAATAATAATAACAACAACAACAACAACAACAACAACAACAATAATAATAATAATAATAATAATAATAATAATAATAATAATAATAATAATAATAGATATGTAAAAGAGACCGTTGTGGTATACAATACCGTCCGAGCAAGTTCTTAGTCTCTTGCTGTCTAGACAAATTACCGAAGCATTTTGAATTTGATGAACTGTC
>JANJGK010000010.1:14487436-14492436 GCA_039081455.1 Macrobrachium rosenbergii | reverse complement strand
TCTCTCTAGGAGAATTAGAATAATTATACTTTTATAAATGAAAAATAAAAAAAACCGAAAACTAATAGGAAATCCATTAAAATTTTTGTTTGTTTATTGACTGAAATTGAAATCTTATATAATGATTTGCGTGTAACTTATTAAGTAAAGAATTTTATGAAGTAAACAATTATGCACTTGATAGAATGACGTCGAGTTACATCATTTACGGCTCATTAGTGTAATCATCTTCCCCCAAGATATTCAAATTACTTTCCATCATTTCTAGCGACAATCTATCATGAATATCGCTCCTGAGCGCTGCTATTTATTTGATAAATGCTCATTACACCTTTACACGATGTGAGTAATCTCTTTAAATGGATTTATTTTGAGAAAATTGCAGGTTAATCACTCTGAAATAAGTTCAAGAAATTGCTGTCATAATTTAAGACATGTACTTGCATATTTATAAAATAAAAACAGGCATTTATTTTGAGGGAGCAGGTACAATTTGCATGAATCATGGGTTTGCAAGCAATAAACACTTTTACCAAGCGATGATGATTTAAGCTTCAAATCCTTTCCCTTGCATAATAAAAAGAATAAATAAAAAGTATTCTACAAATCCAAGCAAAAGCTTTTTTTCTCTCTGCTCTGAAAAAGTTTTAGGCTAAATATATTATTATATATACGAGTAGATTTTAGCGCGAGTCCCTCGTGTACACTCAGGCTTATGCACAAAAGTTATACTTGAGAAAAATTATTCATATAGTACTTATGGCCGCACGAATATTTACATAACATCATGCGGTAATTCCAGAATTCCTCTGCTCTAGATGTGTGGAAATTGAATTTTTTCAGAGAGAGAGAGAGAGAGAGAGAGAGAGAGAGAGGAGAGAGAGAGAGAGAGAGAGAGAGAGAGAGATAAGCACCCCTAATGCACTGCAGTATTTTGTTTACCTGAGCGCTCGGTAAACTGCCCAAATTTCAGTTGAGGACAAATGCTTTCTGTTTACGCCAGAAATATTAATTGACCAAATACACACGATTTGTGAAACGGAGATTATCAGGGATTCTTTACGGAAAGTTCTGCGGGCAAATAAATTTGCTGTTTCGAGGAAAGAATAGGTAGGAATGAGGTCAAAGTTCAAAATATACGACAGGGGGTTAAAAGTTAACACAAGTACACTTTATTTGTTCCATTACCCCCTTTGCGGGGTAAGATGACAGTTCTTCATACTTGCGATGTCCATTATTAGTAATTCCAAATTTGCTGAATGCCATTAAATAATTTCTGTACTTATTCGCACGAGTGCTACGAACACCAGTTAGAGTTGGTTTAATTAATGAAAAACAATAACAGCTACTCCTTTGGTGGGTAATGAGATTTTCAATACAGCAAAGTGATGAAGTGATTTCTTATTAAGGAGAGATTTTTCTGAGCATGAAGTGGGAAAGATGAAGAACCGTTAGGAGTTTAACTTTGCCAAACTGTCATCTCAATTTAGTTTCACACTGACTGAAAATCCCGTTTTTCACGAGCAAACGGACATGATTCTCATTATTTTTATTTGCAATGCAGCCTGCTGTTTAGAGTACTCTTGGGGATGATTATAACAGTTGTGATCGAAAGTTTGCTCCAGGCTTCTGATGTGAATTTATCATAGAAGAATATTCTTTGACAAGTAGTAGTCACTTCATAAGGTAACAGCATCATGTATGTTAATACCCTCTATAAGATCTCTCTCTCTCTCTCTCTCTCTCTCTCTCTCTCTCTCTCTCTCTCCTCTCTCTCTCTCTCTCTCTCTCTCTCTCTCTCTCTCTCGTTCCAGCCACATATCTGTTAACAATACCGGAGGCATCAGCTCTACAATAGCAGGTTTCAGGTCACATTCCTTTCATAAAGGCAGCAAAGTAATTCCAAAAGCAAAACGAGTAAAAAATGCACCGAAGTTTCTTCGGCGCAACAGAGTTTTCTGTAATACATCTATTCATATTCATTTATACTCAAAAGTTTTTCAAACTCTCACACCTGTTTACAGTATCGCATGTCACAGACCGAATAAATTTTATTTTTTTAATGTAGGTGACACTTAATATTTTATTGCCATAACCTATAATTGCATTTATCTGTTCATTAGTTGTCAGGAATTCAAATTTGCATTAAAAATGTCAACATTCCAAAATTGCCGTCAATCATTTCTTCTCAATTTTTCCATGAGACATTCGCTTTAGGCTTAACCTAAACGCAAAATGGAAATTTTTCTTCAATAACAATGCTGCTCCATAATATTACAATACAAACCAACATGATGGCACTAGAGTGCTCTATCGTCATTATCTGCAATAAAGCGTATACCAGATAAATGGTTGAGTTATATGGTACGACAGATTTTCTATACAATTCAGTAGCCTTATATTACGTCTTGATTTTACGGAAATACAGCTGCAAGTCCTTTATTGGGAGAACCTTGGAATTTGTAAGTCATCCGAGACACGCTCAACGTAATGAACATAAAATCCTTTAACCAATATCTCACACTGATATTAACAAAATACAAATCGAATAATGTACTCTCTTCCACGGTGCAAGGCATTCGTATTACTGTCGTTCAAGAGTACAGGTTAAGGGACTAAGAACCAATCATTATTAAACTTATACAGAATGAGTTATGAAAAACTAATGGATTTTAACCTTTAATAAAACGGCAACGCCATCTATGGAGCTGAAGTGGAAAAAAAGTCATCTCAATGTTTTGTGGTGTAGTTTCTTTACAAGGTCATAAGATAATATCTATTGATAACGAGAAGTGTCCACTATAGCTCCGTCACCTACTGCAGAAACGGAACAATTCAAAACAAGTAAAATTTGCACCGAAGTTTCTTCAGCGCAATCGAGTTTTCTGTATGAGCCTTGGGCCATGAATCTTTCAGCCACGGACCGGTGGTGGCCTGTCCTACAGCGTTACCAGACGCACGATTATGCTAACTTTAACCTTAAATAAAATCAAAACTATTGAGGCTAGAGGGCTGCAATTTGTTATGCTTGATGATTGGAGGGTGGATGAACAACAAACCAATTTGCAGCCCTCTAGCCTCAGTAGTTTTTAAGATCTGAGGGCGGACAGAAAAACTGCAGACGAAAGACAAATAACCGTCTCAATAGTTTGCTTTTGCAGAAAAACTAAAAAGGCTTAAACTTTCTTTTTAATTATACATCTCAGCGAACACAAATGGAAATATGGGGACTGAATAATTACATCACAATGGATCAAAGTCCTCTCGTAATCTGGGACAGTGGCGAGGTGACAAACACCTTCCCGAAGTTATCTGGAGAATCTGAAAGAAGGATGTTGATGAAACGATGAAGTTTAGGAAGATTTAACGACCGATTAAAAACATCTGGAATCAGTTGTCAGGGAAACGTCGAAAGGTCTCCAGAGCTTTCTTAAGGATCTCTAAATAAAAATAAAAAATCACCATCAAGTTTTTATCATCGTCAGGAAACAAAGGGTCTGGCTGAAAGCGCCATTAATTTACAAAACGTTTTGATTTCTTTAAAATTAGGTTTGTTTTAATTAGGGAAAATTTTTCTGATATTATTTCAAAAATTATATGGTACTGTATATGTTCTAGTATTCTTGCCTGTAACAATAAGATTTATATATTTATTTTATTATCTCTATTATCTATTCCTGAAAATATAATGGAGATTATTGCGTTTATTATAGTAAAAAATTATTAAGATACTGTATGGAGTAAAGGCCATAATTTACTTCTAATATTGATACATTACATTTATGTGCATATATATATATATATATATATATATATATATATATATATATATATATATATATATATATATATATATATATACACACACACACACACACACACACACATATATATATATATATATATATATATATATATATATATATATATATATATATATATATATATATATATATATATATATATATATATATATATACATATATACATATATAAGCACTGAGCTACAAACGTCCTTTAATATCCAATTCGCTCTACCACGGAAATAATATATTTTCATATACGTTACCGAAGGGGAATTTTTTTTAGTTGATAATAAGTTCGTCGTCCCGTGGGCTCGAACCACGGAAGACAAGAACTCAGGACTACAGTGACGCCTTTAACCACACGGCCAACAAGTGAGGTATAAGTTGATACCGACTCCCACCTACAAATCCCCGTCGAACTCAGGTATTTGTATTTAGAATCGATATCAACCCACCTCTGCCATGCTGACCATGTAGTGCGTTTGTCGCACGCAGCCATATTATGACTGAATTTTTATCACAACACCGTGATTCATATATAAGCATTAAGCTACAAACGTCCTTAAAGGACGTTTGTAGCTTAATGCTCGTATATGAATCACAGTGATGTGATAAAAATTCATATATATATATATATATGTGTGTGTGTGTGTGTGTGTGTGTGTGTGTGTATGTGTGTGTGTGTGTACGCGAGATGGTGTTCCATTACAATCATATAAGAGGAATGTAAGGCCCTCTATGTGTACTTCCATTCTGAAAAATACCCTACACAGAAAAAAGTTGTTAATAGATTAAGTCGACATAAGACTGGGAAGGTTTCGTGCTCTTCAAGAGAATACTTCGGAGTTACTTGGAAATATATGTTAAGAAAGGCGGTGTCCAATGGTAAAAGCGGCACTTTACAGCAGCAACACTTGCTGTGATATGAGAATTCCAGGTACGAAAGGGACAGTTTGGATACAGAGAGAGAGAGAGAGAGAGAGAGAGAGAGAGAGAGAGAGAGGAGAGAGAGAGAGAGAGAGAGAGAGAGAGAGAGAGAGTGGAGGAGGGGGATGGTGTTGTTAGCTGAACCGTCATCTTTTAATGGGCACTTGGTCATTTCAAGGTTTATTTGTTTTAGAATTTGCCAAGTTGCTTAAAGGATTCTTGGTCATTATGGTCATGAGTCTAGTCCAGAGATATTTCGTAGTTGGT
>JANJGK010000010.1:14457304-14487336 GCA_039081455.1 Macrobrachium rosenbergii | reverse complement strand
ACTACTATGTGGTGAAGCTGGACAGGTATGTACCACTAGACTAGGGAAGTGCCCCACTGCTTGGCTTGACAGCCCAAAATTCATATGTTGACTCAGAACTAACCACCGACTGGGTTCCGTCCATTTCATTTTTAACGATACTAGTATCTTTTCTAAACCAGTTATTTAGTCAAGAATCGTAATAAGAATAGAAATCAGACTATTGCCTGTGATTTTTGATGAAGGTGTAAATTTGCGCAAGAGGGGAAATAGAAGTGTAGTAATAAGAACAAATGGGTGTTTAAATGATTAATGAAAATGAATATGATAAAAGTGATGTTTAACTTGTTGCCTTTTAGAAATATTTGAAACTTCAAAAACTGAATCAAAGATAGGGCTATCGGGCGAACACATATTATTATTATTATTATTATTATTATTATTATTATTATTATTATTATTATTATTATTATTATTATTATTATTATTAATCTGTACGAGAATTTTTAGTGAATTCTGCAAGTATTTAAAAGAAAATCACGAGAGCTAGTATTCTTTTTAATATTTTACGAATGACTGATTCTTTCCCTAAGGCTTCGTTTAATGATAAAGATCAGAAATATGAAACAATGCTCTTTTCACAAGTATCTGAAGACTCACTGAAAATCTCTGAAATCTTTAAACAAAGCTCCTGACCCACAGGCATTTAATTACTTAGAGAGAAAATCAGTAATAAATAACAAGGTTTTCAACCAGGCTTAATTTGATAAAAATCCCGAAACCCTTTCACAACTTATGAAAGATAGTAGTTCTTGTTTTCCCGAGAGTTTTTAAAATGTTTGTTACAACACCAGTCAGGATATGAAGGATAGCAAAGATAAGATCACAATCAAACAAAAGTCTGCAAACTGACATTCGTGCACGTGGAAAGCGCAAAACTGCAAAGCGAAATGATTGGTGTTGTTTACTCTTTAGCAACTTAGTATTCTGAAAGCGAGGCAAACTTCCACACCTGAGCCCCTGCAAGTGATATTAGCTTAAGTTATTTGCCGACGAGCGTACTCGGGGCATACTAAATATTTGCAAAGGAAACTTGGTGTGTAATATACACCAGGGATTGGCCCATTAGCAAACACGTGTATCCTAAGTTAAATGACCCACAGAAAAGTATACGAGACTCTCTCCCTTATGCATGCTGTGCGGAAAGCTTTTCAAATAACTCGTCATAATGCATAAAATACTACACTGTAAAATAACATATATCTATAGTACATCCCCACCTCTTCTTTAGCAACTTTCCAAGAAGAATTCACTTCTTATTTAACAGGATATCTTCGTGGATTAGGGATATTTTAGCTATAATTAATTCCACATCGGGAGTCCAATTAATTGTCAGTTATCTTTATATTCTAAGCAGCGGTGTGAATGTAAAACCGGGAGGAGGCACATCAGATTTAATCCTCTTTATCTTGTTGTCTTGTTCCAGGAATTAAGAAGCTGGGACAAAGGGCTTGAGTCGAATAATGCCTTTATTAACACCCTTCGTGAGACTGTAAGAGATGAGAAACTCCCAGCATCGTGTTTCGCCGTAGTCATGAAGTATGCTTTGCTCAGCTTCCGGCAGTTATGGTAACAATATCCCGAGATTCCGCAATAAGTACTTGACCGAAACCCTCTATTAACGACAGCCGAAACAGGTGCCACTCTTTGATCTAGTGCAGTGGTTCTCAATCTTTGTATAGTGATGGCACCCTAACTAATGCAATCATTACCCGTGGCACCCCTTCTTCACCATCTCACCATATCGCATGAATTAACTTCTTATTTAACGAATAAAATTATTATCCATACTCAAACTAGATCACTGGTTATCCTCTTTGTATAGTGATGGCACCCTAACTAATGTAATCATTACCGTGGCACCCTTTCCTCCACCATCTCACCATATCGCATGAATTAACTTCTTATTAATGAATAAAACTATTGTCCATACTCAAAGCAAAATCAGCACACCGTACATGCAGAAATATACTGTACAAACAAAGAGCATATCAGAAGAATTAGTTAAACATGATTATAAAGACTTCTGCAAACTTTTTTTTTTCAAATGTTCATTGAAATGATCTAGCCAAGGCAAAATTCATGACAATCTTGCGGCAACCCTAGGCACTGTCTGTACTGCACCCAGTTTGAGAATCATTGATCTAATGAACCCTAAAACTAACTTCTCATTTACATCACCAAAATGAAATAAAGACAAACATTTGCTTGTTTAGACACATAAGGTGTAATATACGAGTATATATATATATATATATATATATATATATATATATATATATATATATATATATATATATATATATATATATATATATATATATATATATATGTGTGTGTGTGTGTGTGTGTGTGTGTGTGTGTGTGTGTGTGTGTGTGTGTGTGTGGGTGTGTGTGTGTGTGTGTGTAAAACTGAATCACGAAAATATGGAACGTGATGAATATATAAACTCACGAAAATATGGAACGTGATGAATATATAAACAAAGACAAAATCCACGAAGGAAAGAGAAACAATCGAGTGCTGCAAGGCCTTTCGATTCGACTTGTCGTCCTTTACTTAGCAGACTGAAGAAATATAAAAATAAGTTTGCAAAGAAAGCTCATATAAATGACAGATGGGGACTATAAAGGAAACATATGTACCTGGAATTCAACACAATTGAAGAATTAGTAGAACTGCCAAAACAGGGTTAAATATTTAAGAGGTTTTACAAAGGATTAGGATCAACCGTTCAGAAGCAGGGACGGGACAATTACAAGATTATACAAGGAGGTGACTGACCACCAAAAACTGTTATGAAAGTACAACTCAATAATTCTCTTTTTTTTTGTAAACAATAACAATATTTGTTAGATGAACATTTTTACAAATAAAAAAATTAAACATACCAATACATAGAAAATATATATAAGGTAACGAATTTATAATTAAGACAGTGATTTTATCTTTTAGGTCGTTCTTGAACATTTTTCTAATAAAGGGGTCCAAATAATACATGCCAGGGCTAAGGTGAAAATTACAGTTGGAAGTAAGCAGATTCCAAAAGATTTCTTAAAGAGAAATCTTTCGATCTGGCAATCGCTGAACTTTCAGTCCAATTTATCCTGTGAGAGTTTTCACTTAAATGAATGAATATAACATTGGATGTTTACCCAGTTTTGACTGAACACTTATGTTGCTTGATACATCCATCTAAATCTACACTAGATTGGCCAGTGTGAAAAGAGGGGCTGTCCAAACATGGAATGTTGTTTTCTTTAGGGCTATTTTTTATTAACATTCCATTTAGTGTGTTAATATAGGAAAAAAACAAGGTTGACATTAAAAGATTTTAACAATGATTTTATGTGTTCAAAATCACTAAAATAAGGCAAGCTAAGAATGTCTTTAGGGGTTTCTTTCTCCATGTTACTTTCAGTATAAAACTTTTTGTGGGCTTTATTATAACAAATATCTAGTATATGTGAAGGACAACATAAATCTATCCCTATTTTTCTTATGTATTCGATTTCTTGATACAATTACTGAGGACTGACAATGCGCAAAGCTCGTAAAATCATAGAAGAAAAAATTGATATTTTGATATTAAGGTGATGGCCTGAATAAAAATGGACAGAAGTTAAGTTGTTGACTGGTTTCCTATAAATACTGAGTGTAAATGATATTAAGTAAATATCGTTTGCAGCACTCCATTGTATCTCTCTCCTTCGTGGATTTTGTCTTTATATATATATATATATATATATATATATATATATATATATATATATATATATATATATATATATATGTATATATATATATATATATATATATATATATATATATATATATATATATATATATATATATTACATATCTTATGCATGTCTAAACAAGCAAATGTTTGTCTTTATTTCTTTTTCGGAATGTAAAAGGGAAGTTAGTTTTAGTATATATATGTATATATATATATATATATATATATATATATATATATATACATATATATACATATATACATATATATATATATATATATATATATACATATATATATATATATATATATATATATGTATATAAAAATTCATCTATTTATTTATATATATATATATATATATATATATATATATATATATATATATATATATATATATATATATATATATATATATATGTATATATATATATATATATATATATATATATATATATATATATATATATGTATATATATATATATATATATATATATATATATATATATATATATATATATATATATACATACAGGTGTGTGTGTGCGCACAAAGAAAATGTTTTTGGATGGAAATGCTAGCCCCACTCCATCTCCACCCAGGCTTGATTCACTATAGTTAACTTACTATCAGGTACATTATTCCCTATTGAGAATAACATAGGCACAGTAGGTGTTCCAAGATACAAGCCTAACTTTTTCCTAGATCGGCATCGATTTTGGGTTTACCAAGGTGAAGAAATTCTGGTAACTATTGGACCGAAGAGGAAACATGTATCATCCATCAATCTACCTATGTATCAAGCTTTTATGAGACAAGGGGTTAATGAAAGGAGAGGTAGGTCGAGTGAATACTGATAGACGGAGGTAAACGTTACAGTTCAATAAGAATCTGGGAGTGACCATTTTATATACATACATATATATATATATATATATATATATATATATATATATATATATATATATATATATATATATATATATATATATATATATATATATATATATATATATATATATATATATATATATATATACAATGTTTGTGTGTATTTATGTATGGATTAGACACTAATATCTGTCGCTGTTGGTTATGTTTACATGTCACCCCTTCCTATCGGGGCTAAACTTGGACTTGAAGAGCATCAGGAGTGTCACTATTCATCTCAGTAACCTCGAAAACTATGGATTAGACACCAATATCTGTCGTTTTCAGTTATTTTTACATGTCATCCCATTCCCACCCCTTCTCAACCCCCTTCCTATTGGGGCTGAACTTGCACTTTAAAGGCATCGGGAGTGTCACTATTCATCTCAACAATCTCAAAAACTATGGATTAGACACTAACATATGTTGTTTTGGGTTATTTTTACATGTCACCCCCTTCCCACCCCATTTTCACACCTCCTTCCTATCAGGGCTGAACTTGGACTTAAAGGGCATTGGGAGTGTCACTATTCTTCCCAGCAACCTCGAAAAATATGGATTAGACAACAATATCTGTGGTTTTCAGTTATTTTTACATGTCACCCCTTCTCACCCTCCTCCCTATTGGGGCTGACACTGGACTTAAAGGGCATCCAGATTGTCACTATTCATCTCAGGGACCTCGAAAACTATGAATCAGACACTAATATCTGTTGTTTTCAGTTATTTTTATGTCACCACTTCCCACCCCCTTCACACCCCCTCCCTGTTGGGGCTAAATTTGGACTCAAAGGGCATCAGGAGTGTCGCTATTCATCCCAGGGACCTCGAGAACTATGGATTAGACACTACTATCTGTCGTTTTGGAGTATTTTTACGTCACCCCCTTCCCACCCCTTCTTACCCCCTCCCTATTGAGGCTGAATTTGGACTGAAAGGGCATCGGGAACTTCACTATTCATCTCAGCGACCTTAAAAGCTATGGATCAGGCACTAATATCTGTTGTTTTGGGTTATTTTTACATGTCACCCCCTTCCCACCCCTTCTCACCCCCTCCCTAGGCTGAAGTTGGACTTAAGGGCATCGGGAGGGTCACTAATAATCTCAGTGACCTCGATAGCTATGGAGTAGACATTAATATCTGTCATTTTGGGTTATTTTTACATTTCACCCCCTTCACAAAACAACTCTCCCCCTCTTTGGTGCTAGTGATGTCTTACCACCACAGTGTTCTTTCCCAGATGGTAAGTCGTATGTATACCAAGTGTGGTTGAAATTGCTCAATGCATTTCAGAGTGTATGGGGAACATACACACAGACCAGGGGCGTTCCTAGACATTTTGGGGCCCGGGGGGCACAGTCCCATTTGGGACCCCTCTTATGGGGTGGGAGGCAAGTGAAGCGAGCCAAAGCAGCTGGGGGGTTTGGGAAAATTTTTAGAATATGAGCAATTGTAGGTTCATTTTAAAGGCACTTGTAAATGCAAATTTCAGAAGTTATATTTGTTAAAAGTAGGTGTACATTGAATAATTGAAGATCCACTTAATTCATTGAATCATTTGAATGTCTATTATCTGGGCAAATGGGGCCATTATGGGAGCCCTCAGAGGATAATTAGAACCCCTATAAGCAGCAATCAATTGCCTTAGATCGGCCATGCCCTTACCCAAGTCAACGTTACCCACCCTCCTCCGATCTGTATGAGAAGGTCTATAATGGGCTCTACGATTGGGAGGGGGCTCCTGGAGAGCCCTATTTCTTTTACATAACATTTTTGTTACATTTTTGTTCACAAAACTGGAAATTGGGGCCCTTTAGTAGGCCCCAAACTTTCGGGTCCAAATACAAATGGGGCACTTGACCATTTTGGGGCCACTGGATTAAGCTTGTCCTGTCATAGCAGCAATGGTTAAATTTTGAATTTTGAGGCCCCCCCTCACTTTAGGGCCCGGAGGGCAATTTCAAACAGCCGCCCCCCCAACCCACGCAGGAACGCCACTGACACACACACATACATACATCCATTTCATCCATTTTTATATATACTGTATAGACATATGTATACACACAGATATAAATAAATATATATATATATATATATATATATATATATATATATATATATATATATATATATATATATATATATATATATATATATATATATATATTTATAAGATGGCCTTAAGTTCACTCATGTTTCAAAAAGTTTGATATTCATTTCTCTATGAATTCTATGATTGGTACTCAACAGTTATATTTCTTTACGAGGAGCGGTCCTGAAAAGACAAGTTTTTTCCCCTAATTAGGCTACACATATAGAGTATTTCTGAAAAACGTAAGAAATATATTTGATAACTATAGATATCGAAACCTTACCTACTTGGTGTCTTACGACGTTCTCTTCTGACGACGTCCAATACCTCTAGTTGTATTTGTCCCGTATGATCAGAGCCTAAAGAGAAAAAGAGGAAATATTAAGAAAAGAAAAATAACACTGTTTGTAATAATAATCATTATTAAAACGTAATACTATTTTTATAATCATCATCATCATTACTGTGAGTAGCAGTAGTAGTAAGTTACATTTGATATTCTTCGTTACTGATGGGCTGCTTGCACGAATATATATGTATATCAGTGTTCTCAAATGAGCCTCCTAAACTAATAATAATACCTGGTTTTGACTGAGTCACGCAACTGAGTCATTACCGGTGACAGACTGACTCCCTCGAAAATGCAATAAAGCTCTGCTTCTCGAAAGTAATCTGGGGGAGAAGCTCTGCTTGAGTAAGATTTTACCGAGTTAGGAATAATTGAAAAATGATTAGGGTTCAATACGATGACGGCTCGAGAAGTTCAAGTGGTGAGGTTAAAACGCTTCGAATGGTAAGAGACATTTTTATGTCCGTGTTTGATTCTATCACATTATTTTTACTTTATCGGATTCTACTCCAAGATGTGATTCATCTTTCTTCCACACTTTTCTGATATCTGCTCTTGTTAAGAGATTCTCTTGAGTTGTAATGTGTAAGCAAAATGAGTGTGCCTGTTTCTTTTATAAACAGTTCAGTTATCGACGAATTAAAGAGTGATGCTACTTACGTATTACACAACATAGTAACATTGATTACTGAGATTTTATCGCTCTAGTATCAGCAGTTTTAAAACTTCTAAATCATTCTCTGCGGAGATTCATTATTTCAGTTTTGGTGAAAGTGGAAACGCCAAAATAAAAAACCTAGAAACGAAAATGTTGTGAATCTTCGGGAAAATTCTCATTCGGTTCGTAAAAAATCTCTGGCAAAGAAAAGTTCTTCAGTTATAAAATCTAGATAATATTTATCTTCTCTACCAGTTTTCTGAAAATCCAATAACTTCAGATCAGCAGCATTTCCTATCTAAGGAGAACTTTTAAAGCAAAGTTCAATTTATGTTTTACCTTCCTTGGTTTATGGAACACAAAAACAGAAGCCAGCCATGACTCAACCCTACGGTGAACACAATAAAGATTAATTTTACCAATAAAAAACTTGGTGTTTCCCATAGGCCAGTCATGAAACTACCATTTGACATCTCCCGTCTGAAGTAAAATATGAAGAACTGGTTATTTACAACCGTGTCATGAGTTCTCTGAAATGAAATTTGAAACTGCGACGTGCAGATCGTAATTCCGAGGTCATCACTCCAACTTTCGACATTCGTTAGCGATCACAAGATTCGAGTGGACCCCGTATGGACCAGCTCAGATCTAAGGACCAAGGTCATTGCAGTCTTCTTAACTGCAGTTGGAGAGACAGCATTAATATGTTTCAAACGTGGCCATTGTTCCTAGGCTATCATTTTCTCCGTTAACTTTTCTCGGGAATGGACCTAGTTCTTCAATGTCTATTCCATGAAGAGTCCATAACCCTCAGCCCCCCCCCCCCATCTCCTCACTAAAAGTTCCAAATATAAGAGCGTGGAACCCTGACAAGAAATAAATGATAAACTTCGCTATACTACTTCATCCTACACTGATGTCATGGGAGGTACATTTCAAATTAAGAACCCTTAAGCTCTTACAATGATCGAACTTTCGACTCGTTCACCGTTTGCGTACAGAATGGGCGTGACTTGCGATCATTTCATTGTAAAATTTCATTAGCATTAAAATCTTCCTCTAAATTAAATTCAGTAATTACTTTGCAACAATCCTTAATTTCATTCTCATTCTCTCTCTCTCGCTCTACACACACACATACGGTATATGTATATATATATATATATATATATATATATATATATATATATATATATATATATATATATATATATGTGTGTGTGTGTGTGTGTGTGTGTGTGTATTTATCTATTTATCTATACACACACACACACACACACACACACACACACACACACATATATATATATATATATATATATATATATATATATATATATATATATATATATATATATATATATATATATATATATATATATCCATATATATATTACATATATATATATATATATATATATATATATATATATATATATATATATATATATATATATATATATATATATATATATATATATATATATAATTCTTTAGAATAACTAACAAATAATGTCGAAAACGTAAAGTGGAGGGTTTCTCTCTTCATTTCATCTTCATCAGCCTTGCATTATTGTCTATTGTGTCTTTCTTCTAGCTATATTTCTATAAGGATCATAATCTAAATCTACGCACTTTTTCCTGTTGTCAGCTAGTGCTATCGCTTTCATCGCCAAGTACTAATTTCATTAGGCGTACAAGTGTTAAGAAAAAGCAAAACAACAAAATCATCAAAAAAAGAACCACTAGGTTTCAAAAGACATCTCTAAATAATGTTTTTTATTAATGGTTATTTCATCAGAGTCTCTGAATCCTTATTTTTCCCATTCTCGTTTCTACAGAGACAATTCTTCGATAAGAAATAGGATTCAGCATCGTGGTAAGAAAAAAAAAAAAGATGAAGAGAAAAGGGATACGAAAGAAACTCTGAAAAAAAAGAGGGTCAGAGGGTGAGGCAATAACAGGAAATTGGGTGCTGGTCAAAAGTCAAAGTGCAAAAGGTCGTATCATTTTACAATCTTGAAATAGAGGCCATACGAACATTATATATATTATTATAAGGTGTTATAATATGTATAATCATTTTATAAGTGTTTATGTCTCTGTGAAAATTTTGATGTTTTGCTTACAGATTTGTCATTTATTGTGAAGTTGTGATTTTAAAATGTCTTTTTCTTGCAGATAAGTTGTATATCATGTACGCTTACAATATTATGGAATATTTTTTCCCTTTGTTCAATGTTTGAAGTTGTATTGTGAAATTCTTATCAGGTCACCACATCCTGTTTGCCGAGAGAGATGGTAAAGAGTTTCTCGCTTCCATATTTGCACAGGTGCCAGTAACTCGTACTAAGGAAAAAGAATTCTTTTAAGTTATCGTGATTAGCTGTCACCCAATCGGCGAGTTCTCAATTATATGTTTGTTCTCTATGCTTAACATGTGGTTATTAGCTGTGTCTATGCCTATTCTGTTCGTAATCTGAGAAAGAGAGAATGAGGAACAGTGAGATAAGTGGAGTTGCTTGGGTCTAAAAGTGCTTTCCATTGTTTGTTCAGCTGCGTAAGGCTCCCAAGAATTTGGTAAAATTTGTTTTTCTGCTTAGCCCTGAACAGGAAATGTCCATCATGTAGATAAGGGTCTGGCGCTCTCAGCCGTGTGTATTCATATACGTGTATTCTATAGAATAACGAATTAGGTGTTCTGTGAATATCCTATGTGTACTCTTGAGTATTCTGAAAGGACCTGTTGGAGAGTTAAAAGCACAGTGCTTTTCCAAAGACCCTTAGTATGCTAGAAAGGTCCCTGGGAGAAACATCTCTCTCTCTCTCTCTCTCTCTCGATATTCCCATTACATATAAGGGAAATAACAGAATGGTTTCTGGTTATAAAAACTCTGTTAAACTCACCCCAGGAGTGTGTTAATTTTGTAGAAGGTGATCGAGAATATTGTTTTGTGCAAGTGTTGAGGAGATGTGTAACAGTGTAATAATTACAAAAGGTAATGTGGTGATTACTGAGTGTTGTATTGTTAAGACTTAAAGTGATGTTCTTGGTAAAAGAGAATTATTATTTTGAATAAGTCTTAGTGCCTTAACAGTGTTCTCTAAAGATTGATATAGTCTTTAGGCACATTTTTGGTGGTTGGTATATTTCCATTTTTGCATATCGCATTCTTATATGTCTGTGCTATCACATTATTATAGTTTTATTACTGTGTTTTGCTAGTGATTTCTTAGCATTTTGTTTGCGCCTACCTGCTATTGAGATTTTGGAGAATGTGTATGTGGATTCCAGTCAGTAATATTTTGGTGACTGTTTGTAATGGTTAATCAGGTATATACTTGGCACTTGAGTGATAGTTAATAGTTGGTTCTTACCTAACCAAATTGCTTTCTTAATAAATTAAAGTTTTTGTGAATTAAACTTGATTAAAAAATATTTAAATCTTGCACTGTTGTCAATTAGTGGTATATCTTTTGAGAGTGTGAACTTTACATATAACTTTTGAACTTAGAAACAAATCTGTTTATCTAAAGTTTTTAAAACATAGCGTTTCATTTTGACCATCAGTAATTAGAGACATTAATGAGTGTGTACAAGGTAAGTGATGTATCTGTTTGTTCACCTGAGACTTATCTAGGTAAAACAGAACCAGAGAGACAGTTACAGTGCTGGCTGAGGAAAAGCCATATTCCATTAGTCTGGATATTTAATAATTGTTGCCTCATCCATAACTTGATAAAGTTACATTAATTTTCTTAAGTGATAAGTAAGTTTTATGGGATCATTGTACCTTTAGTGATTCAGTCACACTCTTTGTTATGAGGTTTCAAGTATCTGGTCTATGTGAGGTAACTTTTGGTATTATTATTTGCGTAATAACCAGGTGCTTGATTACTTCGTGACAATATATATATATGTATATATATATATATATATATATATATATATATATATATATATATATATATATATATATATATATATATATATATATATATATATATATGAAATTTTTTATCACACCGTGACTTATATACAATCATGAAGCTACAAATGTCGTTTAATATCAAATTCACGCTACCTCGAGAGTATCTCCGATGGAGAATTATCACCGAAGGGGAATTTATATAAGTGATAAATGAACAGGTACCACTGGGACGCGAACCCTTGACACGGACCCATTCTCCATCGGAGATACTCTCGAGGTAGCGTGAATTTGATATTAAACGACATTTGTAGCTTCATGATTATATATATATATATATATATATATATATATATATATATATATATATATATATATATATATATATATATATATATACATACACACACACACATATATATATATATAATGTATATGAATATAGTTATATAATGTGGTTCGGATTCCACAATAAGCTGTAGGTCCCGTTGCTATGTAACCAATTGGTTCTTAGCCACGTAAAATAAGTCTAATCCTTCGGGCCAGCCCTAGGAGAGCTGTTAATCAGCTCAGTGGTCTGGTTTAAACTAAGGTATACTTAACTTTTATAGATGAATAAATATATAGATACAATTTCTTTAGAAATGGAATTGCCAAGGAGAATTTTAAAATCTGAGATAGGTAATTTGATCAGTCCCTTGAACCCCCAATATGAGTATCCACCAAATGTTTTAATAAAAAAAAAAAAACTACGGAAATGCAATGAAAAATTAAGACAATAATAATCTAAACCATATTCTCCGATTGGTTGCTATGTCACATCAGAGAACTGTATGACTAATTACTTGCTTCTCTTTCTCTCTATATCTTTGACTAAAAGAAGCGGTTCCGATTTTCTCTATTAGTGCTAATAATTCTACCTTATCCGGTCCTCCCCTTAGAAACAGCCCTCCCCCCCCTTTTTCTTCTTTTCTTTCGTGCCTTTACCTGTCTTAATCATTCTGTGTCTATTTTGAGAAAGTTAATTATTGGGCTTATACAGGAACACCCAGACATTTTCGGCAACAATAAGATAACCATTTTGGAATTCATAGAAGCTTTCGTTCCTTAGCACTAGTCGAGGGATCACGTTTGGTACGATCTCTATCAAGAAAATAATTTCATATTTTGTAGTGCTTATTTTTCTAAAACGCTGCATTTTAATGTTTATTTCCTGTGCCCTTCCAATAGCCAATAAAATAACGAACATGACAACAATAAAAAAAATTCGGTATTGCATTAAAAAAAAAACAGAGGGACCAAAGAAAAAGTTTGATTTTTTTTTTTTTACCATCACAAGAAAAATACATGCGCAGCTGACTTCTTTTCATTCTGCCACAGTTTTATCTACCAAGTAAAAAAAAAAAAAAGCATATTTGCGAAACACCTGCACCTGCATATAGTAAGAATATAGGTCACACCAAAATCCGTTATTTCGATGAAAATAAAAAAAAAAAAAATATAGGTATAGGAATAGAGGAAAATGTTTTCAACTGTTGTGTGCTCATATACTTTTGGGCATGTTATGGGATAAAACAAATGTTGAAAAATATTCGTTACTTTTTATAGCCATACAACAAGTGACAAACTTTTTATGATTTTTTATGATACCCATATCAACTCTTACTATTTTTGCAAGTTTTAAAATTTCTGATATGTATATATATATATATATATATATATATATATATATATATATATATATATATATATATATATATATATATAATATATATATATAAGATAAGGAACTATTGCTCTTTAGCACACAGGGTGAAGCGAAGGGACAGGCATCTTATAGTGTCTAAAATGGTTTCAGACCTGAAAATGCGACTGGAAAGTTAGTTGCGAAACGTCGGCCAAGAAACTGTTGTATGTGCAAGATGCCTGTCCCTTCGTTTCACCTTTTATATATATATATATATATATATATATATATATATATATATATATATATATATATATATATATATATATATATTTATTTATATATATGTATATATATATACATATATTTATATATATGTATATATATATACACATACATAACATACATATATATACATATAAATAATGTAATGGCCTGCTTCGACGACTACACACCAATCTAAAAATACCTTTTCAATATTCGCCTACCTGCGATGATGTCCACAATGGGTGCAATCATACGCCAACAACAACCACTAAATATGCAAGACTATTCAAGGGGGACAAATAAACACTGAGAAAAACCACTTAATATTTATACATAAACATCCGACAGAAGTAACACCTGAAGTTTGTAAATACACAAATAATTCGAAAACACAAACACCCTTACATATTATAAAAAAAACACACTTATACCATCTATGAAAGAAAGCAACACACTTACACCGAAAAAGGGGGCCCAGAAAGTAGGAAAGGAACGAAAAGCACAGAATAGCCTAGCGACGTACAAGCTAAATTAATTCTATAAATAAGGACATCTATCACGCCGTGATCTCCACTTCTGGAGATAATCCCAAGATATGCAGGGATAAAGGGGCCCAAACGACAGCTGTGCAGGGATGACCACAAGAGCCGTGATATTTTCAAGCTGATGACCTCAACAGGTATACGGTTATCTTACCAAAAATCAGAGAGGTCCCCTAAGCAGCTTAACTAAGCCAAGGGCGATGATGGATGAAAAGCAAATCCTCCACGTGTAGCGAAGGACAGCAAAATCGATGAGGCGTGCAGGATTCCACAAGGGCAGGTGCTCCCAAATCAACAGTGGAACGGAGCAGCAGCAAATAATCCAAAAGCTTTGAGATGATGGCTCAGAAAAAAAAAAAAGACTGTCTGCCCTCCACAAGAGAGCTTTCGAGCACCCCTCTTCGCGGGAGAGAAGCCAAGCACCCATCAACCATGTCAAAACAAAAACAATTGTTAATACAAAGGTTAAACGAGCTAACAACCGAATGAGGAGGAGACAAGGGAAGCTACGATTTAATGCTTATGCGGTTTAATATTAAAATTACAATATAATACAATACTAAAGTAATAAAAGCAAAATGGGCAATATACAGACAATATATACATATATACACACTCACACACACTCGAACACAAACACACACACACACACACATATATATATATATATATATATATATATATATATATATATATATATATATATATATATATATCAGGGCTGAACTTGGACTTAAAGGGCATTGAGAGTGTCACTATTCTTCCCAGCAACCTCGAAAAATATGGATTAGACAACAATATCTGTGGTTTTCAGTTATTTTTACATGTCACCCCTTCTCACCCTCCTCCCTATTGGGGCTGACACTGGACTTAAAGGGCATCCAGATTGTCACTATTCATCTCAGGGACCTTGAAAACTATGAATCAGACACTAATATCTGTTGTTTTCAGTTAGTTTTATGTCACCACTTCCCACCCCCTTCACACCCCCTCCCTGTTGGGGCTAAATTTGGACTCAAAGGGCATCAGGAGTGTCACTATTCATCCCAGGGACCTCGAAAACTATGGATTAGACACTACTATCTGTCGTTTTGGAGTATTTTTACGTCACCCCCTTCCCACCCCTTCTTACCCCCTCCCTATTGAGGCTGAATTTGGACTGAATGGGCATCGGGAACTTCACTATTTATCTCAGCGACCTTAAAAGCTATGGATCAGGCACTAATATCTGTTGTTTTGGGTTATTTTTACATGTCACCCCCTTCCCACCCCTTCTCACCCCCTCCCTAGGCTGAAGTTGGACTTACGGGCATCGGGAGGGTCACTAACAATCTCAGTGACCTCGATAGCTATGGAGTAGACATAAATATCTGTCATTTTGGGTTATTTTTACATTTCACCCCCTTCACAAAACAACTCTCCCCCTCTTTGGTGCTAGTGATGTCTTACCACCACAGTGTTCTTTCCCAGATGGTAAGTCGTATGTATACCAAGTGTGGTTGAAATTGCTCAATGCATTTCAGAGTGTATGGGGAACATACACACAGACCAGGGGCGTTCCTAGACATTTTGGGGTCCGGGGGGCACAGTCCCATTTGGGACCCCTCTTATGGGGTGGGAGGCAAGTGAAGCGAGCCAAAGCAGCTGGGGGGTTTGGGAAAATTTTTAGAATATGAGCAATTGTAGGTTCATTTTAAAGGCACTTGTAAATGCAAATTTCAGAAGTTATATTTGTTAAAAGTAGGTGTACATTGAATAATTGAAGATCCACTTAATTCATTGAATCATTTGAATGTCTATTATCTGGGCAAATGGGGCCATTATGGGAGCCCTCAGAGGATAATTAGAACCCCTATAAGCAGCAATCAATTGCCTTAGATCGGCCATGCCCTTACCCAAGTCAACGTTACCCACCCTCCTCCGATCTGTATGAGAAGGTCTATAATGGGCTCTACGATTGGGAGGGGGCTCCTGGAGAGCCCTATTTCTTTTACATAACATTTTTGTTACATTTTTGTTCACAAAACTGGAAATTGGGGCCCTTCAGTAGGCCCCAAACTTTCGGGTCCAAATACAAATGGGGCACTTGACCATTTTGGGGCCACTGGATTAAGCTTGTCCTGTCATAGCAGCAATGGTTAAATTTTGCATTTTGAGCCCCCCTCACTTTGGGGCCCGGAGGGCAATTTCAAACAGCCGCCCCCCCAACCCACGCAGGAACGCCACTGACACACACATATACATACATCCATTTCATCCATTTTTATATATACTGTATAGACATATGTATACACACAGATATAAATAAATATATATATATATATATATATATATATATATATATATATATATATATATATATATATATATATATATATTTATAAGATGGCCTTAAGTTCACTCATGTTTCAAAAAGTTTGATATTCATTTCTCTATGAATTCTATGATTGGTACTCAACAGTTATATTTCTTTACGAGGAGCGGTCCTGAAAAGACAAGTTTTTTCCCCTAATTAGGTTACACATATAGAGTATTTCTGAAAAACGTAAGAAATATATTTGATAACTATAGATATCGAAACCTTACCTACTTGGTGTCTTACGACGTTCTCTTCTGACGACGTCCAATACCTCTAGTTGTATTTGTCCCGTATGATCAGAGCCTAAAGAGAAAAAGAGGAAATATTAAGAAAAGAAAAATAACACTGTTTGTAATAATAATCATTATTAAAACGTAATACTATTTTTATAATCATCATCATCATTACTGTGAGTAGCAGTAGTAGTAAGTTACATTTGATATTCTTCGTTACTGATGGGCTGCTTGCACGAATATATATGTATATCAGTGCTCTCAAATGAGCCTCCTAAACTAATAATAATACCTGGTTTTGACTGAGTCACGCAACTGAGTCATTACCGGTGACAGACTGACTCCCTCGAAAATGCAATAAAGCTCTGCTTCTCGAAAGTAATCTGGGGGAGAAGCTCTGCTTGAGTAGGATTTTACCGAGTTAGGAATAATTGAAAAATGATTAGGGTTCAATACGATGACGGCTCGAGAAGTTCAAGTGGCGAGGTTAAAACGCTTCGAATGGTAAGAGACATTTTTATGTCCGTGTTTGATTCTATCACATTATTTTTACTTTATCGGATTCTACTCCAAGATGTGATTCATCTTTCTTCCACACTTTTCTGATATCTGCTCTTGTTAAGAGATTCTCTTGAGTTGTAATGTGTAAGCAAAATGAGTGTGCCTGTTTCTTTTATAAACAGTTCAGTTATCGACGAATTAAAGAGTGATGCTACTTACGTATTACACAACATAGTAACATTGATTACTGAGATTTTATCGCTCTAGTATCAGCAGTTTTAAAACTTCTAAATCATTCTCTGCGGAGATTCATTATTTCAGTTTTGGTGAAAGTGGAAACGCCAAAATAAAAAACCTAGAAACGAAAATGTTGTGAATCTTCGGGAAAATTCTCATTCGGTTCGTAAAAAATCTCTGGCAAAGAAAAGTTCTTCAGTTATAAAATCTAGATAATATTTATCTTCTCTACCAGTTTTCTGAAAGTCCAATAATTTCAGATTAGCAGCATTTCCTATCTAAGGAGAACTTGTAAAGCAAAGTTCAATTTATGTTTTACCTTCCTTGGTTTATGGAACACAAAAACAGAAGCCAGCCATGACTCAACCCTACGGTGAACACAATAAAGATTAATTTTACCAATAAAAAACTTGGTGTTTCCCATACGCCATTCATGAAACTACCATTTGACGTCTCCCGTCTGAAGTAAAATATGAAGAACTGGTTATTTACAACCGTGTCATGAGTTCTCTGAAATGAAATTTGAAACTGCGACGTGCAGATCGTAATTCCGAGGTCATCACTCCAACTTTCGACCTTCGTTAGCGATCACAAGATTCGAGTGGACCCCGTATGGACCAGCTCAGATCTAAGGACCAAGGTCATTGCAGTCTTCTTAACTGCAGTTGGAGAGACAGCATTAATATGTTTCAAACGTGGCCATTGTTCCTAGGCTATCATTTTCTCCGTTAACTTTTCTCGGGAATGGACCTAGTTCTTCAATGTCTATTCCATGAAGAGTCCATAACCCTCAGGCGCCCCCCCCCCCCATCTCCTCACTAAAAGTTCCATATATAAGAGCGTGGAACCCTGACAAGAAATAAATGATAAACTTCGCTATACTACTTCATCCTACACTGATGTCATGGGAGGTACATTTCAAATTAAGAACCCTTAAGCTCTTACAATGATCGAACTTTCGACTCGTTCACCGTTTGCGTACAGAATGGGCGTGACTTGCGATCATTTCATTGTAAAATTTCATTAGCATTAAAATCTTCCTCTAAATTAAATTCAGTAATTACTTTGCAACAATCCTTAATTTCATTCTCATTCTCTCTCTCTCGCTCTACACACACACATACAGTATATGTATATATATATATACATATATATATATATATATATATATATATATATATATATATATATATATATATATATATATATATATATGTGTGTGTGTGTGTGTGTGTGTGTGTGTGTGTGTATTTATCTATTTATCTATACACACACACACACACACACACACACACACACACATATATATATATATATATATATATATATATATATATATATATATATATATATATATATATTACATATATATATATATATATATATATATATATATATATATATATATATATATATATATATATATATATATATATATATATATATATATAATTCTTTAGAATAACTAACAAATAATGTCGAAAACGTAAAGTGGAGGGTTTCTCTCTTCATTTGATCTTCATCAGCCTTGCATTATTGTCTATTGTGTCTTTCTTCTAGCTATATTTCTATAAGGATCATAATCTAAATCTACGCACTTTTTCCTGTTGTCAGCTAGTGCTATCGCTTTCATCGCCAAGTACTAATTTCATTAGTCGTACAAGTGTTAAGAAAAAGCAAAACAACAAAATCATCAAAAAAAGAACCACTAGGTTTCAAAAGACATCTCTAAATAATGTTTTTTATTAATGGTTATTTCATCAGAGTCTCTGAATCCTTATTTTTCCCATTCTCGTTTCTACAGAGACAATTCTTCGATAAAGAAATAGGATTCAGCATCGTGGTAAGAAAAAAAAAAGATGAAGAGAAAAGGGATACGAAAGAAACTCTGAAAAAAAAGAGGGTCAGAGGGTGAGGCAATAACAGGAAATTGGGTGCTGGTCAAAAGTCAAAGTGCAAAAGGTCGTATCATTTTACAATCTTGAAATAGAGGCCATACGAACATTATATATATTATTATAAGGTGTTATAATATGTATAACCATTTTATAAGTGTTTATGTCTCTGTGAAAATTTTGATGTTTTGCTTACAGATTCGTCATTTATTGTGAAGTCGTGATTTTAAAATGTCTTTTTCTTGCAGATAAGTTGTATATCATGTACGCTTACAATATTATGGAATATTTTTTCCCTTTGTTCAATGTTTGAAGTTGTATTGTGAAATTCTTATCAGGTCACCACATCCTGTTTGCTGAGAGAGATGGTAAAGAGTTTCTCGCTTCCATATTTGCACAGGTGCCAGTAACTCGTACTAAGGAAAAAGAATTCTTTTAAGTTATCGTGATTAGCTGTCACCCAATCGGCGAGTTCTCAATTATATGTTTGTTCTCTATGCTTAACATGTGGTTATTAGCTGTGTCTATGCCTATTCTGTTCGTAATCTGAGAAAGAGAGAATGAGGAACAGTGAGATAAGTGGAGTTGCTTGGGTCTAAAAGCGCTTTCCATTGTTTGTTCAGCTGCGTAAGGCTCCCAAGAATTTGGTAAAATTTGTTTTTCTGCTTAGCCCTGAACAGGAAATGTCCATCATGTAGATAAGGGTCTGGCGCTCTCAGCCGTGTGTATTCATATACGTGTATTCTATAGAATAACGAATTAGGTGTTCTGTGAATATCCTATGTGTACTCTTGAGTATTCTGAAAGGACCTGTTGGAGAGTTAAAAGCACAGTGCTTTTCCAAAGACCCTTAGTATGCTAGAAAGGTCCCTGGGAGAAACATCTCTCTCTCTCTCTCTCTCGATATTCCCATTACATATAAGGGAAATAACAGAATGGTTTCTGGTTATAAAAACTCTGTTAAACTCACCCCAGGAGTGTGTTAATTTTGTAGAAGGTGATCGAGAATATTGTTTTGTGCAAGTGTTGAGGAGATGTGTAACAGTGTAATAATTACAAAAGGTAATGTGGTGATTACTGAGTGTTGTATTGTTAAGACTTAAAGTGATGTTCTTGGTAAAAGAGAATTATTATTTTGAATAAGTCTTAGTGCCTTAACAGTGTTCTCTAAAGATTGATATAGTCTTTAGGCACATTTTTGGTGGTTGGTATATTTCCATTTTTGCATATCGCATTCTTATATGTCTGTGCTATCACATTATTATAGTTTTATTACTGTGTTTTGCTAGTGATTTCTTAGCATTTTGTTTGCGCCTACCTGTTATTGAGATTTTGGAGAATGTGTATGTGGATTTCAGTCAGTAATATTTTGGTGACTGTTTGTAATGGTTAATCAGGTATATACTTGGCACTTGAGTGATAGTTAATAGTTGGTTCTTACCTAACCAAATTGCTTTCTTAATAAATTAAAGTTTTTGTGAATTAAACTTGATTAAAAAATATTTAAATCTTGCACTGTTGTCAATTAGTGGTAAATCTTTTGAGAGTGTGAACTTTACATATAACTTTTGAACTTAGAAACAAATCTGTTTATCTAAAGTTTTTAAAACATAGCGTTTCATTTTGACCATCAGTAATTAGAGACATTAATGAGTGTGTACAAGGTAAGTGATGTATCTGTTTGTTCACCTGAGACTTATCTAGGTAAAACAGAACCAGAGAGACAGTTACAGTGCTGGCTGAGGAAAAACCATATTCCATTAGTCTGGATATTTAATAATTGTTGCCTCATCCATAACTTGATAAAGTTACATTAATTTTCTTAAGTGATAAGTAAGTTTTATGGGATCATTGTACCTTTAGTGATTCAGTCACACTCTTTGTTATGAGGTTTCAAGTATCTGTGCTATGTGAGGTAACTTTTGGTATTATTATTTGCGTAATAACCAGGTGCTTGATTACTTCGTGACAATATATATATATATATATATATATATATATATATATATATATATATATATATATATATATATATATATATATATATACATACACACACACACACACATATATATATAATGTATATGAATATAGTTATATAATGTGGTTCGGATTCCACAATAAGCTGTAGGTCCCGTTGCTAGGTAACCAATTGGTTCTTAGCCACGTAAAATAAGTCTAATCCTTCGGGCCAGCCCTAGGAGAGCTGTTAATCAGCTCAGTGGTCTGGTTTAAACTAAGGTATACTTAACTTTTATAGATGAATAAATATATAGATACAATTTCTTTAGAAATGGAATTGCCAAGGAGAATTTTAAAATCTGAGATAGGTAATTTGATCAGTCCCTTGAACCCCCAATATGAGTATCCACCAAATGTTTTAATTAAAAAAAAAAAACTACGGAAATGCAATGAAAAATTAAGACAATAATAATCTAAACCATATTCTCCGATTGGTTGCTATGTCACATCAGAGAACTGTATGACTAATTACTTGCTTCTCTTTCTCTCTATATCTTTGACTAAAAGAAGCGGTTCCGATTTTCTCTATTAGTGCTAATAATTCTACCTTATCCGGTCCTCCCCTTAGAAACAGCCCTCCCCCCCCCTTTTTCTTCTTTTCTTTCGTGCCTTTACCTGTCTTAATCATTCTGTGTCTATTTTGAGAAAGTTAATTATTGGGCTTATACAGGAACACCCAGACATTTTCGGCAACAATAAGATAACCATTTTGGAATTCATAGAAGCTTTCGTTCCTTAGCACTAGTCGAGGGATCACGTTTGGTACGATCTCTATCAAGAAAATAATTTCATATTTTGTAGTGCTTATTTTTCTAAAACGCTGCATTTTAATGTTTATTTCCTGTGCCCTTCCAATAGCCAATAAAATAACGAACATGACAACAATAAAAAAAATTCGGTATTGCATTAAAAAAAAAACAGAGGGACCAAAGAAAAAGTTTGATTTTTTTTTTTTTACCATCACAAGAAAAATACATGCGCAGCTGACTTCTTTTCATTCTGCCACAGTTTTATCTACCAAGTAAAAAAAAAAAAAAGCATATTTGCGAAACACCTGCACCTGCATATAGTAAGAATATAGGTCACACCAAAATCCGTTATTTCGATGAAAATAAAAAAAAAAAAATATAGGTATAGGAATAGAGGAAAATGTTTTCAACTGTTGTGTGCTCATATACTTTTGGGCATGTTATGGGATAAAACAAATGTTGAAAAATATTCGTTACTTTTTATAGCCATACAACAAGTGACAAACTTTTTATGATTTTTTATGATACCCATATCAACTCTTACTATTTTTGCAAGTTTTAAAATTTCTGATATATATATATATATATATATATATATATATATATATATATATATATATATATATATATATATATATATATATATATATATATATATATATATATATATATATATATATATATATATATATAAGATAAGGAACTACTGCTCTTTAGCACACAGGTTGAAGCGAAGGGACAGGCATCTTGTAGTGTCTAAAATGGTTTCAGTCCTGAAAATGCAACTGGAAAGTTAGCTGCGAAACGTCGGCCAAGAAACTGTTGTATGTGCAAATTGCCTGTCCCTTCGCTTCACCTTATATATATATATATATATATATATATATATATATATATATATATATATATATATATATATATATATATATAATATATATATATATATATATATATATATATATATATATATATATATATATATATATATATATATATATATAAATATATATATATATATATAATATATATATATATATATATATATATATATATATATATTTATATATATGTATATATATATACATATATTTATATATATGTATATATATATATACACATACATAACATACATATACATATAAATAATGTAATGGCCTGCTTCGACGACTACACACCAATCTAAAAATACCTTTTCAATATTCGCCTACCTGCGATGATGTCCACAATGGGTGCAATCATACGCCAACAACAACCACTAAATATGCAAGACTATTCAAGGGGGACAAATAAACACTGAGAAAAACCACTTAATATTTATACATAAACATCCGACAGAAGTAACACCTGAAGTTTGTAAATACACAAATAATTCGAAAACACAAACACCCTTACATATTATAAAAAAACACACTTATACCATCTATGAAAGAAAGCAACACACTTACACCGAAAAAGGGGGCCCAGAAAGTAGGAAAGGAACGAAAAGCACAGAATAGCCTAGCGACGTACAAGCTAAATTAATTCTATAAATAAGGACATCTATCACGCCGTGATCTCCACTTCTGGAGATAATCCCAAGATATGCAGGGATAAAGGGGCCCAAACGACAGCTGTGCAGGGATGACCACAAGAGCCGTGATATTTTCAAGCTGATGACCTCAACAGGTATACGGTTATCTTACCAAAAATCAGAGAGGTCCCCTAAGCAGCTTAACTAAGCCAAGGGCGATGATGGATGAAAAGCAAATCCTCCACGTGTAGCGAAGGACAGCAAAATCGATGAGGCGTGCAGGATTCCACAAGGGCAGGTGCTCCCAAATCAACAGTGGAACGGAGCAGCAGCAAATAATCCAAAAGCTTTGAGATGATGGCTCAGAAAAAAAAAAAAAGACTGTCTGCCCTCCACAAGAGAGCTTTCGAGCACCCCTCTTCGCGGGAGAGAAGCCAAGCACCCATCAACCATGTCAAAACAAAAACAATTGTTAATACAAAGGTTAAACGAGCTAACAACCGAATGAGGAGGAGACAAGGGAAGCTACGATTTAATGCTTATGCGGTTTAATATTAAAATTACAATATAATACAATACTAAAGTAATAAAAACAAAATGGGCAATATACAGACAATATATACATATATACACACTCACACACACTCGAACACAAACACACACACACACACACACACACACACACACACACACACACACACACACATATATATATATATATATATATATATATATATATATATATATATATATATATATATATATATATATATGTATATATATATATATATATATATATATATATATATATATATATATATATATATGTATATATATCAGGGCTGAACTTGGACTTAAAGGGCATTGGGAGTGTCACTATTCTTCCCAGCAACCTCGAAAAATATGGATTAGACAACAATATCTGTGGTTTTCAGTTATTTTTACATGTCACCCCTTCTCACCCTCCTCCCTATTGGGGCTGACACTGGACTTAAAGGGCATCCAGATTGTCACTATTCATCTCAGGGACCTTGAAAACTATGAATCAGACACTAATATCTGTTGTTTTCAGTTATTTTTATGTCACCACTTCCCACCCCCTTCACACCCCCTCCCTGTTGGGGCTAAATTTGGACTCAAAGGGCATCAGGAGTGTCACTATTCATCCCAGGGACCTCGAAAACTATGGATTAGACACTACTATCTGTCGTTTTGGAGTATTTTTACGTCACCCCCTTCCCACCCCTTCTTACCCCCTCCCTATTGAGGCTGAATTTGGACTGAAAGGGCATCGGGAACTTCACTATTCATCTCAGCGACCTTAAAAGCTATGGATCAGGCACTAATATCTGTTGTTTTGGGTTATTTTTACATGTCACCCCCTTCCCACCCCTTCTCACCCCCTCCCTAGGCTGAAGTTGGACTTAAGGGCATCGGGAGGGTCACTAACAATCTCAGTGACCTCGATAGCTATGGAGTAGACATAAATATCTGTCATTTTGGGTTATTTTTACATTTCACCCCCTTCACAAAACAACTCTCCCCCTCTTTGGTGCTAGTGATGTCTTACCACAACAGTGTTCTTTCCCAGATGGTAAGTCGTATGTATACCAAGTGTGGTTGAAATTGCTCAATGCATTTCAGAGTGTATGGGGAACATACACACAGACCAGGGGCGTTCCTAGACATTTTGGGGTCCGGGGGGCACAGTCCCATTTGGGACCCCTCTTATGGGGTGGGAGGCAAGTGAAGCGAGCCAAAGCAGCTGGGGGGTTTGGGAAAATTTTTAGAATATGAGCAATTGTAGGTTCATTTTAAAGGCACTTGTAAATGCAAATTTCAGAAGTTATATTTGTTAAAAGTAGGTGTACATTGAATAATTGAAGATCCACTTAATTCATTGAATCATTTGAATGTCTATTATCTGGGCAAATGGGGCCATTATGGGAGCCCTCAGAGGATAATTAGAACCCCTATAAGCAGCAATCAATTGCCTTAGATCGGCCATGCCCTTACCCAAGTCAACGTTACCCACCCTCCTCCGATCTGTATGAGAAGGTCTATAATGGGCTCTACGATTGGGAGGGGGCTCCTGGAGAGCCCTATTTCTTTTACATAACATTTTTGTTACATTTTTGTTCACAAAACTGGAAATTGGGGCCCTTCAGTAGGCCCCAAACTTTCGGGTCCAAATACAAATGGGGCACTTGACCATTTTGGGGCCACTGGATTAAGCTTGTCCTGTCATAGCAGCAATGGTTAAATTTTGCATTTTGAGCCCCCCTCACTTTGGGGCCCGGAGGGCAATTTCAAACAGCCGCCCCCCCAACCCACGCAGGAACGCCACTGACACACACACATACATACATCCATTTCATCCATTTTTATATATACTGTATAGACATATGTATACACACAGATATAAATAAATATATATATATATATATATATATATATATATATATATATATATATATATATATATATTTATAAGATGGCCTTAAGTTCACTCATGTTTCAAAAAGTTTGATATTCATTTCTCTATGAATTCTATGATTGGTACTCAACAGTTATATTTCTTTACGAGGAGCGGTCCTGAAAAGACAAGTTTTTTCCCCTAATTAGGCTACACATATAGAGTATTTCTGAAAAACGTAAGAAATATATTTGATAACTATAGATATCGAAACCTTACCTACTTGGTGTCTTACGACGTTCTCTTCTGACGACGTCCAATACCTCTAGTTGTATTTGTCCCGTATGATCAGAGCCTAAAGAGAAAAAGAGGAAATATTAAGAAAAGAAAAATAACACTGTTTGTAATAATAATCATTATTAAAACGTAATACTATTTTTATAATCATCATCATCATTACTGTGAGTAGCAGTAGTAGTAAGTTACATTTGATATTCTTCGTTACTGATGGGCTGCTTGCACGAATATATATGTATATCAGTGCTCTCAAATGAGCCTCCTAAACTAATAATAATACCTGGTTTTGACTGAGTCACGCAACTGAGTCATTACCGGTGACAGACTGACTCCCTCGAAAATGCAATAAAGCTCTGCTTCTCGAAAGTAATCTGGGGGAGAAGCTCTGCTTGAGTAGGATTTTACCGAGTTAGGAATAATTGAAAAATGATTAGGGTTCAATACGATGACGGCTCGAGAAGTTCAAGTGGCGAGGTTAAAACGCTTCGAATGGTAAGAGACATTTTTATGTCCGTGTTTGATTCTATCACATTATTTTTACTTTATCGGATTCTACTCCAAGATGTGATTCATCTTTCTTCCACACTTTTCTGATATCTGCTCTTGTTAAGAGATTCTCTTGAGTTGTAATGTGTAAGCAAAATGAGTGTGCCTGTTTCTTTTATAAACAGTTCAGTTATCGACGAATTAAAGAGTGATGCTACTTACGTATTGCACAACATAGTAACATTGATTACTGAGATTTTATCGCTCTAGTATCAGCAGTTTTAAAACTTCTAAATCATTCTCTGCGGAGATTCATTATTTCAGTTTTGGTGAAAGTGGAAACGCCAAAATAAAAAACCTAGAAACGAAAATGTTGTGAATCTTCGGGAAAATTCTCATTCGGTTCGTAAAAAATCTCTGGCAAAGAAAAGTTCTTCAGTTATAAAATCTAGATAATATTTATCTTCTCTACCAGTTTTCTGAAAGTCCAATAATTTCAGATTAGCAGCATTTCCTATCTAAGGAGAACTTGTAAAGCAAAGTTCAATTTATGTTTTACCTTCCTTGGTTTATGGAACACAAAAACAGAAGCCAGCCATGACTCAACCCTACGGTGAACACAATAAAGATTAATTTTACCAATAAAAAACTTGGTGTTTCCCATACGCCATTCATGAAACTACCATTTGACGTCTCCCGTCTGAAGTAAAATATGAAGAACTGGTTATTTACAACCGTGTCATGAGTTCTCTGAAATGAAATTTGAAACTGCGACGTGCAGATCGTAATTCCGAGGTCATCACTCCAACTTTCGACATTCGTTAGCGATCACAAGATTCGAGTGGACCCCGTATGGACCAGCTCAGATCTAAGGACCAAGGTCATTGCAGTCTTCTTAACTGCAGTTGGAGAGACAGCATTAATATGTTTCAAACGTGGCCATTGTTCCTAGGCTATCATTTTCTCCGTTAACTTTTCTCGGGAATGGACCTAGTTCTTCAATGTCTATTCCATGAAGAGTCCATAACCCTCAGGCGCCCCCCCCCATCTCCTCACTAAAAGTTCCAAATATAAGAGCGTGGAACCCTGACAAGAAATAAATGATAAACTTCGCTATACTACTTCATCCTACACTGATGTCATGGGAGGTACATTTCAAATTAAGAACCCTTAAGCTCTTACAATGATCGAACTTTCGACTCGTTCACCGTTTGCGTACAGAATGGGCGTGACTTGCGATCATTTCATTGTAAAATTTCATTAGCATTAAAATCTTCCTCTAAATTAAATTCAGTAATTACTTTGCAACAATCCTTAATTTCATTCTCATTCTCTCTCTCTCGCTCTACACACACACATACAGTATATGTATATATATATATATATATATATATATATATATATATATATATATGTGTGTGTGTGTGTGTGTGTGTGTGTGTGTGTGTGTGTATTTATCTATTTATCTATACACACACACACACACACACACACACATATATATATATATATATATATATATATATATATATATATATATATATATATATATATATATATATATCCATATATATATTACATATATATATATATATATATATATATATATATATATATATATATATATATATATATATATATATATATATATATAATTCTTTAGAATAACTAACAAATAATGTCGAAAACGTAAAGTGGAGGGTTTCTCTCTTCATTTCATCTTCATCAGCCTTGCATTATTGTCTATTGTGTCTTTCTTCTAGCTATATTTCTATAAGGATCATAATCTAAATCTACGCACTTTTTCCTGTTGTCAGCTAGTGCTATCGCTTTCACCGCCAAGTACTAATTTCATTAGTCGTACAAGTGTTAAGAAAAAGCAAAACAACAAAATCATCAAAAAAAGAACCACTAGGTTTCAAAAGACATCTCTAAATAATGTTTTTTATTAATGGTTATTTCATCAGAGTCTCTGAATCCTTATTTTTCCCATTCTCGTTTCTACAGAGACAATTCTTCGATAAGAAATAGGATTCAGCATCGTGGTAAGAAAAAAAAAAGATGAAGAGAAAAGGGATACGAAAGAAACTCTGAAAAAAAAAGAGGGTCAGAGGGTGAGGCAATAACAGGAAATTGGGTGCTGGTCAAAAGTCAAAGTGCAAAAGGTCGTATCATTTTACAATCTTGAAATAGAGGCCATACGAATATTATATATATTATTATAAAGTGTTATAATATGTATAACCATTTTATAAGTGTTTATGTCTCTGTGAAAATTTTGATGTTTTGCTTACAGATTCGTCATTTATTGTGAAGTCGTGATTTTAAAATGTCTTTTTCTTGCAGATAAGTTGTATATTATGTACGCTTACAATATTATGGAATATTTTTTCCCTTTGTTCAATGTTTGAAGTTGTATTGTGAAATTCTTATCAGGTCACCACATCCTGTTTGCCGAGAGTATGTGTATGTGGATTCCAGTCAGTAATATTTTGGTGACTGTTTGTAATGGTTAATCAGGTATATACTTGGAACTTGAGTGATAGTTAATAGTTGGTTCTTACCTAACCAAATTGCTTTCTTAATAAATTAAAGTTTTTGTGAAATAAACTTGATTAAAAAATATTTAAATCTTGCACTGTTGTCAATTAGTGGTAAATCTTTTGAGATTGTGAACTTTACATATAACTTTTGAACTTAGAAACAAACCTGTTTATCTAACGTTTTTAAAACATAGTGTTTCATTTTGACCATCAGTAATTAGAGACATTAATGAGTGTGTACAAGGTAAGTGATGTATCTGTTTGTTCACCTGAGACTTATCTAGGTAAAACAGAACCAGAGAGACAGTTACAGTGCTGGCTGAGGAAAAGCCATATTCCATTAGTCTGGATATTTAATAATTGTTGCCTCATCCATAACTTGATAAAGTTACATTAATTTTCTTAAGTGATAAGTAAGTTTTATGGGATCATTGTACCTTTAGTGATTCAGTCGCACTCTTTGTTATGAGGTTTCAAGTATCTGGTCTATGTGAGGTAACTTTTGGTATAATTATTTGCGTAATAACCAGGTGCTTGATTAC
>JANJGK010000010.1:14419804-14452304 GCA_039081455.1 Macrobrachium rosenbergii | reverse complement strand
TGCCCTGGGAAAAGAACAATAATTTTGATCAATACTGCATGATCCTAGGTGAGTTACACAGCATTATCACGATTCTATTGCTGATCATATCTGTATAACTGGGGACCTTAATTCTCACCCCACAAAGCAATTTTATTAAGGAACTTACTCGCTTCTGTTAAAAATCACGCTCTCCGAATTAGCGATGTAATGCTCCTTCCTCCCTTCTCCTATACCTATGTACAGAACAGAACGGACACAGTTACAACCTCCTGGCTGGACCACTGCATCACGTCCCCTCAACTTCATGACTCTACTGTGACCTGCAACATTCGCTGCGAACTTGCAATGGGCTATGATCACTTCCCCTTACAGGTGTCATTCAGTACCCCATCACTCCCTTCTGTGAACCCCCTACCTGATCGCCCACCAACCGTTAACTGGGATTTTAAAAACCAACAGAAAACCAGGCCCTTTAGGGAAACCACGGAAACCAGGCTGCGGTCAATAGCCCAACCGGCAGACGCCCTACTATGCACGAACCCAAAATGTAGAAACGATCATCACAGGAGAGATCTGAAAGAATTCTATTCGAATATAATTTCCGCTATGCTCGCCTCCGGCAGGGATACCTTTAGATCTCCTCAAGGCAACTCTCGTAATGTACCTGGATGGAATGACTTGGTTAAAGATCTTTATACAAATTCACGAGAAATGTTCCTACTATGGAGGCAAAATGGTAGCCCGAGGGAAGGACACTTTGCACTGCTAATGAGGCAGGCGAGAGCGCAGTTCAAACTTGCCATTAAGCATTGCACACTGAATGAAAAGCAACTAAGAGCTGATGCAATGTCTAGGAAATTAGAATCTGGCGATTACCCCCGTCTTTGGAAGGGCATTCAATCCCTAAATCTCAAAACTAAAAAAAACTATCACAAAGAGTAGGAGAAGCCGTCGGTGACGAGGCTATCGCAAGAATGTGGAGCGATCACTTCAGCACTATCCTGAATTACATAAACGATCAAGACTCCCGCAGGGATGTAAATACATCCTTAATGATAAGATTCAGTTTCACTTCGCCGATCGTATTACGCCAGGTAACATCAGCGAGGCCATAAACAACCTCCCTAATAATAAATTGCCCGGCTGCGATGGTCTGCCTGCTGAAGCTTTCAAATTCTGCCATCTGATAATTTACATTTTGCTAGCTGCCCTGTTCAGTGCGTGCATAATTCACCAGTTTCTCCCACACTCCCTACTCTTAGTTCACTTAATACCATTAATAAAAAAACAAGTTAAAGGATGCAGCTGACCCTGGCAATTATCGCCCAATTGCAATTAATACAATTGCGTCGAAGATACTCGGGTCTGTTCTTCTAGTGAGACTTCTCCCCTTTCTACACACTATTGACAACCAGTTCGGCTTGAAAGCAAACCACTCAACCGACACCTGCATCTGCATCCTGAAAGAATAGCCTCTCCTGTTTTCCTATGTTTTGTAGATGTGAGAAAAGCATTTGACAGGGTAAACTACCCGAAACTCTTCCTGAAGCTGCACAAACGAGGCACACCTCTATATCTAATTGGCGTCTTATGTTGTTGGTTCTCCACACAGCAATTCTGTATCAAATGGGGTAACGTATTGTCGTACACCTTCGGCTCCCTGAACGGGCTCCGGCAAGGGGGGATTCTCTCTCCATATCTGTTTAACACGTACACAGATGTCCTGGATGTCGAACTGAACTCACTCCCAATAGGATGCACTATCAACGCAACAACAATAAACAACCTCTGGTACGCCGACGATATGGTTCTGATTTCCCCATCAGTGAAAGGTCTCCAGCGACTCATCGACACCTGCCGCCAATATGCAGAGGAATTTGATATCCTATACACCGGAACCAAGACCCAGTGTATGTCACTGCTCCCGAGATCGCTTAAACATATTGCAGAACCACTAATTTTCCTCGGAAATCATCGTCTGGAATTCGTACATGAATTTCCGTATTTGGCCACATTATCACGGAAGACCAAAAAGATACGGCAGACATAGAACAGAGGCGTCGTAAACTATGTGCAGCTGGCAACATAATTGCAAGGAGGTTTGCCTTCTGTCACCGAGAAACGAAACTGCTGCTCTTCCGCTCGTACTGCTACAGTATATATGGGTGTTCCCTTTGGACGAACTATACTCGAGAGACCATGAAACGTATCACTGTTGTTAACAATGACATTCTGAGACGCCTCACAAACACTCCTCGCTATCACTCAGCCACGGAGATGTTCATAGAAAACCGCCTGGATAATTTGAAAATCATAGTGAGGCGAGCAATGTCCAGTCTGATCACCCGAAGAATATCTAAACTGTGGGGAAGATGGAATAATGAGGCGTCTGTTCCTTAAATGTCTTATTCTCTATTTTTGCAATTATGAAGTGTCATCTCCAGAATCTGTCTTTATTATTATTATTATTATATTTCTACTTTCCTTGTTATTTTTGGTATTTTTACTTTTTATTATTACTGTGGTTAAATATCATTGTAGAGTTTTGCAATTTTCAATATTCGTATTTAGCCTTCTGGACCTGCCTTTGTAACCACCTTAGGTCCCCAGATGGAAATTAATCGTCTGTAATCTGTATTTTTTATTGTGATTATTCTTAATTTTTTTTCTATTATTCTCCATATAATTACTGTCATTACCATTATTATGAATTCCAACTTCTTCAGCAACTATGTGGATACTGCCGATAATTATTTTTATCATGTTACCTTATGTATCTAGATTGTGTGTATTGTGTTTGTATATTCCATATATATGGCCCTGAGGCGCAATAAAGTTTATTATTATTATTATTATTATTATTATTATTATTAATTCTTCTAACGCTGCCTAAGGAACGGAGCGATTTTCTCTTTCAGCTTGACAGAAGAGTACAAGAAACAATGCCTTCCTCAACACCGTCCTCAGCTTGCTTTAATTTCATCACAGAATACATTCATACGCTTCCATCCAAACTCATACATACCCAACGCTATCAAAAAAGAGAAAGGAAACTGGTAATGAAAGCGTGAATTTTTAATAAATGAGAATTCACGTTTTTTCTTCAGGAAGGTAGACGAGGAAGGGGAGGCGCTGAAATACAATCCTGATATGACAGACGGGACGAGGCGAAGGAGATTTATGAACGTCTCGCGTTAATGAAGGCAATAAAGGAGATAACTCATTGTTTTAGAAAAAGGAAAAAAGTATTACTTAGTGGAAAGTTCGGAATTTATCTCTTTTTTTCTCAGTCCCATTCCCCTATAATCCTCACTTAGATTTTTTTTTTTATTTCTTTTTTAATTGTGTTATTGCTTTTTTTTATTTGTCGTCAGTTAAATCAGTCTTTTCATCATTTTTCATGGCTCCATCACCCTCACCCCTTTATTCTAATACCCGTGGCAATATACTGTTCTTACGTTTATTATTCTTAATATATTATGATTCTATATATTTAAGCAAACCACAGAATATGCTGTTATTCAAGATATGGAAACATCGTTCCTTTTTAAGTTTTAATTGTTCTGGCTTGCTAATGTTGAAATTATCGTATATCTTCATAAAAAAAATACATCTTGGCAATTATCAAAAGTAACGAAACTAATCCAAAGTTCATAAATATAGTCAAAATACCTGAATAATTAAGTAATGTAATTAATTATAAAAAACGTCAAGAAAAAAACCACTGTAGAAACACAAAGTTTAAGCAAATGAATACAAAAACAGAACTGCTGAGGAGGACCTTAATGAAAGTTGAAAGCTCTTGTTATTATATCTAATAACTTGTACTTTGTGTCTCTACAGTGGCTTTTTTCGTAACCACTCAAGGCAAACACAAACAAGGCGTTATTATTACTGGAGTTATAACAAATATTGAATTGATCCATTTTTTACATACATTTGGATACATTATGTTAACATCTGATAACTGAATAGAAGTAATTCAATGCATCCATTCTGCCTGTATGGATTTAGTTAATAATCTATGTACTGCATTGCAAGTATTCAATAACCATGTTTTAAAGTAAATTTGTAACTCTTCAAGGTATTTCCTTGAAACAACAATACACATAAAGAAAACAAAACAATGCTATTGCAATAAGTTGAAGACAATGCTGAACATAAACAAGTTGAGAGCTATAAAAACTGAAGCAGGCAACACATTACTTTTGATCATCTTTTGGCACTGTCTCTATAGGTTCGATTTGAGAAACATTACAATATAGATAACTCTATTATGACAATGTCTTTTCTTTGCATCTTGCTATTTCTTTCTGTTTTTAAACTCCCACCTCCTTTCTCTCGTTTAATTTTCGTTCGTTTTGTTTTTCATGATACGAGTGTTTCAAAGCCCCCATTGCATATTTTTCACGCACTGTTGCCTATCGGATGAAAGAATGAGAATACTACACACAAAGACTTGAATTTACATTATGAAGAAGAGTAAAACTGTTACCGCGAATTAAATAATACGTCTGAAATGCAAATGCCAAAACATCAAAAGGACCTTCTACCAAATTGAAAGGAGGACAAAGTTTGTACAGTATATGCAACTCATCTTTGTATACACAGGTCCGCTTTGTAATTAAAAGTAAAATCCGTAAATCCATTGGTAATTCTTAAAGGGATTTATTCCGCTTAGTTTTAACAAGAGCGACCGTTCTATTATCTTTTACTTATCCAAGTTAAGTGACGCATTTCCTTTGCATATTAGCATTAGGGATGTCTTTATATTAATCCTATTTATTTAATTTCATTTGCAAGAATTCCAGGTATTTCTGTTAATAATTGTCTGGATTCGATATTCCCCTTTACTAGCAACGGAGCGATTTAATACAATGCTCTTACTCCCAGTTGCAATTATAATCCACATTCAATGCACATTCATTGCTTCGCTAACAGTCGAACATATTCCACCTCCTATGAAAAGAATTGTTTTGAGACTCAATCCACACGGCCGCATCATATAAAAAACATCCTATTATTCCCAACGATGGCGGATCCCTTTCATTTGAGGTCACGTATAAAATCGTCTGCTAATCGAGAATAAAATCTTCTGCGTCTCGTTCTGTTTTGTCATCAGGGGAGTGTATAATGAGAGACAGAACCCTTCTTGCGAAATTCCTTTGCCCGACTTACAAAAGCAGCAACTGATGGAACCAACGTTCATGAAACGTCAGTAATTATGTGCTTGTGGTATACTCGATACTCTCTTTAATTTTGAGGGGTAAAGAACGCAGTTTAAAATGTTATTTTCTGAGTGCGTGTTTTGTTTATTGCTCTATAACTTTTCTTCGCATACTCTTCATGACGGTATCAGGTTATACAACAAACACGCGTAAACACTCGTATACTCGTATACTCTGAGTAGGTATTACAGACTACATTACACCTCAGATTTTCAAAGACGAATATCCACTGTATTTCATGAATGGAAAATAAGGTTGTGACTAGGAAAGAATGGGTTAAGGTGGTCAGGTTTGCTGATCACTATTATAAAACACAGCGCACAGATATCACGGAAATCACTGAAACACTTGACAAATCACAGATGTGAAACGAAATACGATCCTACCTTTTGCACATCAAATTAAGTAATCTGGGGCAAAATTATGAAAAACACAAGACTAGAAATTCTTAACGGATACAATAATAAATAACATTAAATTTTTACGTCACCTGAGGCTATTAAGAGTTTCTATTGCCATAACCCCACGATGGCTTCCCTGGACAACAGCAGTTAAATCATCACAGGAGAGAAAAAACTCAAGAGCTCCGTTGACGGTGAAACGATAACGGATAACCGAACTACGTCTGGTTTGTTTTCGCTGAAGTTAGCTTTTTGATTGTCACATAAAGATCGTCTGCGAGAGATAAATATGTCCTCTGTTTTTGTACACATTCAAACTGATAAGGTTTAATCAAGCTTTAACGCTGGGTGTTTGGCGGTTTATTTTTGTAATTCCCGGTTCCTTAATAAAATTGAAATAATGGGAAAAAGGAGTCAATTACCAAAACAGAATGAAAAGCTTTTGGTCTTTTGGTATTTATGGAAACTAATATTCCTTCTTAATTACAGCATTCTGCTGAACTAAATATATACAAGGATGGGACACCTCTTACGTCGTTCTTTATTCTTCCTTAATTACAGTAGGCTTCTTATTGGGTCCCATTCTACCAAAATTCTTTGGGATCCGCAGATTCATTTGACATAATCACACGTTAGCAGAGACATTCTAAGAACTATGCGGGGTACTCATTAATCGTCTAATCAACACTGTCATAACACTCAGAAAGTAAGTCTTATTCTTACTTGAAAGACTTGCTATTTCTAGTCCTGATATCAAGTGGGAGTTAACTGTACAGTCTCGAGGCTGCGCATTTGAAAGCTCTGGAACCAAAATTTGAAGTGCATCTTGGCTCAGATAACTTGAAACCATCTGTAGGTAGTCTTATGATGACTCCATTTACTTTATTACAGGAGAAAAAAAAGCTTCCCTAACATATATGCTTCATAAAGCTGTATCTAGCCAAGAGAGTCTGAACTCTTTAAATGATAGGAATAAACGGTGCTCCGAGATGTAACTTTTCACTACTATTTTATAAAAAGAAAAGGCCTCCAAAAGTTCCTTTGTAAACTAAACAAACGAACCTATGGATCTAATATTACATAAGAATCTTAAATTTGTTTTTAATATTACAATAAAAAAAAAAAAAAAAACTTCTGCCGCAGTACTTTGTTTTCCAGGATGTTTACTGTGGAGCAGTTACTCAAGATACTTCTGTTATTCAAAAACTGTTTGTTGCTTTTACTCCACAGCCATTTTTAAATGAGGTGAGAATGGAGCCTGGCGTTACAGATACCCCTTACTTTATGCACTGATGTTTCTAGGGTGTAGTTAGTTATTATACACTTCAATAAATGGCATTGAACGGTCTTACTTTCACCGATAAGAGCCATAGCAAATTGGTAAGTTTTATGCCAAAAATATCGAGTTAAATATCCGAAGAACTTAAACTGCTTAAAACGACAAAGTAGAATAAGTTTTAACTTCTCCAGGATTTTAAATACTGACATTGATATGTAGTAAATTGTTTTCACTTATAAAACCAGAAGTCAAGCCCAAACTGTGTACCACAGTCACCTGGTAATATAATTTAAGGAAATAGTTATGGTGTTTTACTCTGTTAACACTTGAAACTACTATGATTTACCTTTTTCTGCCAGGAGAAACCACTGTTAACTTGAGATACGAGATAGATGTTTAACACTCAATGTGTATGGTAAACGATTGGAAAAATTACTTCTATGAATAGAAGCCAGTGTAAGCATAAGCAATTTAAACTCATAATTGTAATTATAACAATTTATATCGGCCGTTTATAGCCTGTTGTTTAGTTAGAACTTAGCACAACTATCAAATTTAGTGTCTACAGGAAGATCAAATGCGTAACCCATTCTATGCAACACAAATAAATCGTATATTTTAAAGTACATATCTGCATTACTATTGGTAGTTATCGAATATTAAAAACTGAACATTTTCGCTTTGGCAGTTGTTCAGGTAGTTGAAGCAAATATGCACAATTAGTTGAAAATAAGAATGCTTTTGTTTTGCATAAATAAAATATCGAAATATGGACAGTGAGAGCGCTGTTACTAAAAAGTAAGCACAAGAAAGAAAATCTTCATTGCGTTCGTTAGAAGGAAGAAGTGTTTTAAGGTTATTACCATTCAGAGCTAAAGGATTTTCTTTTATAATGAACGCTAAAACAGTATATTAACAGATAAGTCACACAAGGTACCAGTTAGAAGTTAATCCTTAGAACAAAATTGAAATCAAATTTTAATTTATATTAACTGGAACAGAAAATGGGATTGACACATTATTACTTTACTTGGTAGATTTTCAGATTCTATATTAAATTAGAGTACATGTTAATGAGATCCTTTTGTCTTTGTCTGTCCCTGTCTGTTCAATTCATTTGTTACTCTCATGTTGAAACTGTCTTACGGGTGGTGTAATTTACGAGAGGCAATGAAGGTGAAAATGTTCTGATGTAAAATTCTTTATCATTTTTACTCCCTTACTAATATACTTATGTTCCTCCGGAGGTTTAGTTGTTACAGATACTCGGTATTAATTTATCGATAAAGTCTTAGTGTTTTTCACAACAGAAGCAAATGATGTTTAGAATCTGGGAAGAATCACAATATTTTATGGATTAAGAAGGGAACTGGCGAAAAGGAATCGTCACTGTGACCCCATATATGGTAACAAAATAAAGCAAAAGTAAGGAACTCACGACAGGTTACTGGGCACCTATGAAGCCTTCATATAAAGCAACTTAACCTAATCAAGCATAGCTAATCTGGGGACTAAAAGACCCAGAACATGATCACTGTGGAAACAATCTATCGAGGTATTTGAAGACTTGGCCAATTTCCCCGTCAGCTGTAATTGTCTAAATGAAGGAAAATGTAATGTCCACCTTAAGCTAAGGCTGTATGAAAGTCATCGAGGACGAGTTCTTACATATTTTAAAGACAATGAAAGTCTGAAAAGTGAAATACATAAGGTTAACTAACCTTGAGTGCCTCGCTCTAAATAGCCAGAGGGCTTCTTCACCTGCCGTGGTCCCCGAAACTTGGGCGTTCTATTCTGCAGAAACAATATTTTATCAGTTTTCTTTTTTTTTTGTCATTTAAGCCTAACTGACTAATACATTAGCGGTTTGATACAGCAGTACATGAGATTATGATACAAGACTTGAAATGGATAAGCATTAAAGACTATGCACTGCAAAAGTTTAAGAGGTATGTTCAACTTATAAAAATTTTAAGCTACGAAGCAAAAACTAAATCTGCGTTAAAACTCTGCTAAGATGAGTAACATTACAACGCACTGTAATGCATTATTATGAAAATAAACGAAGCTAAGTGTAAGTTTTTTGCAGATAATGCAATTTTACCTAGTTGATGGATAACAAAATATTAAAATCAAAATAGGAAGCTGATTAAATACTTAAAGAACTGGATACATAGGAAAATACTGGAAAAAGAAACAACATATACTAATAAAGTATTAAAAGTAACCTAAAAAATACTTGATAGTAAAATACAAAAGTGCGCTAAGTACAGCCCGAGGAACGTAAGACTTCCAATCGACACTTATCTAAATAAGACATCGGACATTTACTGTAGTGAAAACAGGACACTTTCATTTTAGAAATGTGGCTTCCAGTAAGAAATACCTAAACGTAGATGATATGTTTAAAATGCCTGTACATAACTATGTATATAGTTAGAACACCAGATTACTGTGAATCTCAATAGTCGACGAAATTATTCACGATAGCAATTACATGATTCGGTTAATAAAGCAGTGAAACTTATAATGTACAGTATAGAATTAAATAGAAAATACAATTTAGGCCAAAAACCAAAGCGCTGGGACCTATGGGGTCATTCAGCGCTGAAAGGGAAATTGACGGTAAGAATGTCTGGAAGGTGTAACAGAAGGAAAGCCTCGCAGTTGCATTATGAAACAAATTTTAGAGAGGGTGCAAAGTCAGATGGAAGAAAGAGAATATGAGCGGAGGTACAGGAAAAGGAATGAAAGGGGGTTGCAGCTAGGGGCTGAAGGGACGCTGCAAAGACCCTTAAGTAATGCCTACATTGCACCACGTGAGGTGCACTGTAAGGAATTTACAGTATAAATCTCTTCGGCAGCATATTAAAGCAAGAATTTAACGTGACTTGACATATAAACAGAAACGTAAAAGGCATACGTAAATACAATGCCAAGAGCATAAAAACATAGGAGTAATGAGAAATAGAGATTAATTGAACCTTGTTTCAGGAAAGTTGTCGCGCAAAATAAAGAGAAACGACATTTAAGAGACTAAAGTCTTACTTATCCAGGAACAGTTAGCGCAAAGAACAAAATCATTAAAGAAAGCAACCTAGTGGGGTCACAGTTGCACCAAACCAGAAACGAAAGCAGATCCTCCAGAAATAGAGAAAAAAAGATAATGCTTATGATAATTCAGATGGTGGTAATGCAACCTGGACTAAAATTCCTCCCTAACAAAAACTGACCTGGGACAATTTTCCACGGTGGGAAAACTCGTCTGGGAAAAAACATATGGGTACAACCTCCGTAGGCGGCTAGTTCCGTCCGTTTCCTCCTGTTACACATTTAGAGTCTTTTTACAGTCAATTTCCGTTTCAGCGCTGAATGACCTCAGGCCCCAGCGCTTGGCCTTTAGCCTAAATTTCGTATTCTATTCTAATGGGCACAACGGGCTTGATCACTGAGAAAGCAGGAACTGTTTTGAGCCAGTTACATTTAAATCCCTCTGAGCCCCTGTTGCCCTAACCAGTCCGTTAGGTACTCCTACTTGGACAACGGTGATGTATCACAAAAAGGTGCGATAAGGCTTGAACTTTACTGGGGTATGTATCTATACACACACACACACACACACACACACACACACACACACACACACATATATATATATATATATATATATATATATATATATATATATATATATATATATATATATATATATATAATTTATAACATCATCAAAGTACAAATAAGATATGAATAAAAACATACATACACACACACACACACACACACACACATATATATATATATATATATATATATATATATATATATATATATATATATATATATATAAATGGATGGCAGTATGCATGTATATATGTATGTGTATGTTCCAGCATAACTCTGAAAAGCATTGAGGAATTTCAACCGAACTTGGCATACATATGACTTACTATCTGGGAAAGGATACAGGGGGAGGTGTTAAGATATCACTGGCACCAAAGGGGTGGGGGTGGGAAGGGGGTGACATATAAGATAACTGAAATTAAAATGTCAAAAATGCAAGGCAATGTAATCGCAGCAACTACCTTAACAGGAAAGGGGGGGGGGAGAGAGAGTGTTGGAGGGAGAGGAAGTGAGAGAGAGAGAGTAGAGGGGGTGTTAGGGAGAGGAAGTGAGAGAGCAGAGGGGGTGTTAGACGAGGGGAATGACAGAGAGAGAGAGAGAGAGAGAGAGAGAGAGAGAGAGAGAGAGAGAGAGAGAGAGAGAGAGAGAGAGAGGGTTTATTGGTTGCCATTCAGAGTTTTCCCAGGTAGCGCTGGGTTGGTCAACTGTGTGTGTGTGCGTGTTCCAGCATAACTCTGAAATGCATTGAGCAATTTATCCAAACTTGGTATACATATGACTTGCTATCTGAGAAAGAATACTGTGGGAGTAAGACATCAATGTCTAAGGGGATAAGGATGGGAAGGTGTTGACATGTAAAAATAACCAAAAATGACAGATATTAGTACCTAATCCATAATTTTCAAGGTCGCTGAGATGCATAGTAATACTCCTGATGCCATTTAAGTCCAAGTTCAGCCCAAGTAGGAAACCGGGTGAGAAGGGGTGGGAAGGGGGTGACGTAAAAATAACCGAAAATGACAGATATTAATGTCTAATCTATAGTTTTCGAGGTCGATGAGGTGAATAGTGACACTCCCAATGCCCTTTATGTCCACGTTCAGCTCTGATAGGAAAGGTGGTGAGAAAGGATGGGAAGGGGTTGACATGTAAAAATAACAAAAACGACAGATATTAGTGTCTAATCCATAGTTTTTGAGGTTGCTAAGTGAATGGTGACACTCCCAATGCCCTTTAAGTCTAAGTCAGATATTAGTGTCTAATCCATAGTTTTCGAGGTCGCTGAGATAAATAATGACACTCCCGATATACTTTAAGCCTAAGTTCAGTCTCGATAGGAAGGCGGGGGTGGGGGGGTGGGGGAGAAGGGGTGGGAAGGGGGTGACATGTAAAAATAACCCAAAACGACAGATATTAGTTTTTAATCCATAGTTATTGAGGTTGCTGAGATGAATAGTGACATGCCTGATGCCCTTTAAGTCCAAGTTAAGCCCTGATAGGAAGGGGAGTGAGAAGAGGGTGGGAAGGGGTGACATGTAAAAATAATAAAAAACGACAGGTATTGAAGCTGATTGGTTGGCGATGGTTTCAAAAAGTAGTTAATCTGTGGTTCTTTTCATCTTCATTTATTTTGCAATTGTTGTTTTACTGAACAAAAATATTTTCTGCTGATTATCAAAAGAAAACGTTATATTATCCCCTGCAATAAAATCATAGTACACATCTCCCTAAAAATGGTAAAAAAACAGGAAAATATGAATGAAGTAAGGAGTGTTGCGTGATACTGCAATGTTGTGTTTCGTCAATAAGGTTCACCTGAATACGGAGGTGACACAGGGAACGTCTGCGTTTGAATCGGTGCACTTGGATCACAGGACAATGGTATTTCATATTGATTTCAGGATATTTTACTTCATTTTAATAGTTATAAAATCGATTTCATTGCAATCGTTTACACATTCGGAGGGATGACAAGTAATGACTGCACTCTACAAAACCAGAATATGCGTATGTTTAACTTAGAAGTGACAGTATGATAGGCTATACGAGTAATATTGTATATAATTTGCTGAGAATCTTCTTAATGACATTACCTCTTTTCGAAATAATAGGAATATAAAAAAATGACATATACCTATATATCCTGTCTTTGTGACGTTTTATTGTGGTTCTTGTTGTGGTTATTCTTGTTTTTGTTGCTGCTGTTATGTGCTTTATGTGCTTGTAGTGTCTTCGAAAAATTTTGATGTGGTAACCTAACGTTGCAGAATAAACATAGACTTATTCATAAAATACTGGTGTAAAGAATTATCTGACTAGTCTTGTTAATTGAAATTTAGTAATTTTCTTTAATTAAAAGTAATCGAGATCTTTATCAATATAGTCAACGCTAGAATAATCTAACAAGAGAGAGAGAGAGAGAGAGAGAGAGAGAGAGAGAGAGAGAGAGAGAGAGAGAGAGAGAGAGAGAGAGAGAGAGAGAGAGAGAGAGGGAAAATTACAGCTCTTTTGTCCAACATGGTAATCTACAAGAATGCCCCAAAAAGCAAATGAATCATGGGCTACTCGCAGACTAGTCTGGATCATATCATCCATAACTTTTTCACTATCATTTATTTTTTTTTTTTCTTTTTTCGTTATCTTATAATAGCCTTCATTTTCATAGAAACGCTAGAGCAGCCATATATTTACTCATCACAGTAATATAATTTGTTATCCCTTTTGTAAATATATATTTTCAATATAGTTCACAGAGAGCAGTTTGATAGTAGTGTTTAAGGCTGAGGCAGCCCTATGATTCATGTGTGTGTGCCATCGGCTACGTTCCCACAAGTTTTACTTTCATTCTCTGGCCATCCACGCATGTATGTGTATGTGCACTTGCTTATACGTGTACATTCCACTTTGTGCACATACATTATATATCGTGGAGTTGAACTACTACTGTATATTAATTAAAAGCAACTCTATTTCCAACAGATACGGGTAGAAAACTATTTGCGATAAGAAATTGACGTGTAGGCCCATGCCCTCTCATTGTCTCAAAATATAAGAAATTTATGTGTAGGTCTATGCCCTCTCAATGCCTCAAAATAAAAGAAAATGACGTGTAGGGCTATGCCCTGTCATTACCTAAATATAAGAAATTGACGTGTAGGCCCATGCCCCGTCATTGTCTCAAATTATAAGAAATTGACATGTAGGTCTATGACCAGCCATTGTCTCAAATACAAGAAACTGACGTGTAGGCCCATGCCCTGTCAATGCCTCAAAATATAAGAAATTGATGTGTAGGCCTATGCCATGTCATTGCCTCAAAATATAAGAAATTGACATGTAAGCCTAATCTCACAATGATATTAACATTTAACATGGCTGCATAAGTCTATGCTTCATTTCAATTAATGTGCTCTATGTGGGATTGTAAAGACGTCAGACGTCTCTTCATTTCGCATCAAGCACGTCCATGCATCACACTTATTAACATGTCAAGAATCTCATGTAAATATTCATGTGCAGAGTTTCCTAGCCTTTCCGCCAATATATATTTTTTCATTGCATGTATATCATTTCTCTTAAAACTGCCATTTGTTTGACTGTCAACAAACACAAATTGCTCAGAGTGCGGGTCATGGCAATCGGAGGTCGGGCACTACGTTTCCGTCCACACACTGCTATGTATACCTGAGCCCAGGTAAATAAATCAGTTAATACCCAGTTCGACCTTTTTGTCCTCACAGGATCACTTATGTTAGCCAACACCAATTTAAAAAAAAAAAAAAGCAAGATGCTTGTGTATTAAGGCTGCGCATGATAAAAAAAATGCACAGACAAAATTATCCAAGGTCTTCATAATGATATATAACTTAATATATCTTTTATCGGAGATACCAATTGCATTTTTCACAACTCCGGGAACTCAAATCTGAGGTGTCAAGATTCACACACAAATGCACGAAACTCAACATTACCGAATGGGGTCAAATCCGTACTGGTAATCATTTGGACTATTAACTAGTGTGACGTCATTCATCCTTCGAGAGCTAGCCAATCACTGGCATGCAGAGGGCGGAGCTTAGCTGCAAAGCTAGGTGGGCTCTGTTATAGTGTTTAATCCATAGTTTTCAAGGTCACTGAGATGAATAGTGACACTCCCGATGACCTTTAAATCCTAGTTCAGCCTCGATAGGTACGAGGAGTGAGAAGGGGTGGGAAGGGGGTGACATGTGAAAATAACAGAAAACAACAGAAATTCAGTTACCCTTACCTGTATGCTATTTTACCCAAATTAAATAGGAGGCATAATATGTTAATTATATGAAACATTATTTAAGGAGAACCTATTACTGTAGGAAACCTGAGTGAAACAAATCATCAGTGTATATTTGCTTTTCTTTTGACTCATGTTACCCACAGTGCTGTTAATTGTACGCATACACGCTTAAACCCCTTATATAATCTAAACACATTTTCCATTAAACGCTTTGGGCGACTGAGTGGGGAATTGAGCTACTTCTTAAAAGAGAAAAGAATGGACAAACATAAAACCTCTGCATCGCAGAATAATTTTGGGTGTAAGTTAAAATTAACAGTTGAGTAAACTGTCTCTGATTAAGTAAACCCATGCGTAACAACCTAGACAAGATCATGTAAAAAAGTAGTAGTGACCTTATAACTGTAATGGAAAGAATTTTGTTATTAGAGTAATTATAAAGTATTGTCCATATATTAGAGCTAGGAAGTTCCTAGCACTCTTGGCACAGTGCCTCATTTATTAGAGTATACCAGGCAACCCAAAATCCCGAGGAGGTTGCTTGGGTACCTCTCTCATGGATTACTACTCTAGCCTCACAAGCTGAAGGACATGTCCTAGCCACTCATACATTGTGTTACATTCATTAACCCTTCAGATTGCTTATTCTTTAACATGTTTGTGTATATCATAGCATAAAAAGTTTTGTAATTTGTACTAATACTGCATTTTAGTCAGATCATGGTCACTTACAACGGTGCTCCAGCAGCCTGTTGATATGTCATGTTAATGCCTAGGGATGCATTCTCACTTTCGTCAGAGACAGATAGTTAAATACCCGCAGACACCTTGAAGTTAGTGTTAAGGACCTTAAGTTAAGTACACTAGTGAATTTTATATTCCCATCCTGGAAGTTAGGTAGATCGCCTTAGTCATCTTCACTGAATGGGGAAGACCCATTAAGGGAGGGAAGTAATGTAACCCAACAAGCGGCTTATTCTAGCACAGGCTTTCATGCCCACAAGGGAGTGAAATGCTGCTTAAAGGGGGAGCTGTCTGTAATAGATATATGCTGCTATCATCTCTCTGCTCTCTTACAGTAAGACCTAAATTTCTATCCATTATGGGGGGTTATCCCATGCCCAATGGTATTGGAAGCAAAGTGGGGTTTTTTGGATGCAGTTTTGAGAAGGATCAAGCCATATAGTAGGATTAAGTGATTCATTGGGGAATAGGCATACTAGTGGTCGCTCTATGTTCTTATCACAAGACCTATATTCCTATGCTTTCCTTTTGCTGGTCCTTAATCGTTTTTCCAGGAATGCTGGGTTCTCCCTCCTTGAAAGTGGCTATTTCTGTAGCCTTGGGGCTATTAGGATGAACAACATCCATAAAATTGGCCGAGAGAAGTTAGTTCATGCTCAGTCCACACGCAGGCCAGACCTCTGACCTGCTAAGTCCCGAATCTCAGGTCATATCTCTTTTGGCATTCTGCCACTAACTGGTAATTTGTCACAAGCAATTCAGACTACAAGCAGTCCCTTCATTTGTTAATGGAAGACAGTGGATCCTCTAGCGATTCTTGCAAGTGCACTTGCAGTCTGGATTGCACAGTAAGTCTGAAATTAGCAATTGAGTACCAGTACACTGTTTCTCTCACTAAATCCCTCATTTCCTTTTCAAATAATTCATCTCCCAAAGTAAATCCCTTGCTAATACCAAGTCAAGACTAGTGTGTGTGTGTGTTCCCCACATGAATTAAGTTTATTGATGAAATAATCTTTTGCTCAGAGACACGGAGTTAATGACCCCTCCACTGTGATAAAGTATTGCAAGTGAGAGAATTTTTCATGCATGGATCCTTATCTGTGAAATCTATTTCCAGAGACATGTTATCTTGCCCCCCTTGTGTTTCTGCCACTGACCTACCTGTGAGAAGTTGCCTTAGAAGACAATTAATTCAACCTTGCTACAAGCAAGCCACCTGCTTTTGCAACTGTTTGCAAGATAGTAAACTGTGTATTCACGAGCCATGGGCTCCCATTTGTGTTACTAATATATAAATATTTCCCTTCTTTCTGAAAGCCAGGTTTCTGGGAATATGTCTTAAATTCAGTGTTGCATTGGTCTTGCTGGATTGCATACCAGTCATGATTTATTTCCCCTGCAGAACCGTGTGAAATAAAGAAATTTATTTTAACTGCAGCTTTCATGGCGACCTTCCCTTTTATTTTGGATGTAACTCTAAGGTAAGTTATCTTGTGCGTTGCATTTTATTACATATTTGGTTCTGGGCAAGTGGCCCCTAAGACCCAATTCAAATTCAATATTCATTTCATCTTGCCATCCTCCAAAAATGTGTAACAATGTATAAATATATATATATATATATATATATATATATATATATATATATATATATATATATATATATATATATATATATATATATATATGTGTGTGTGTGTGTGTGTGTGTGTGTGTGTGTGTGTGTGTGTGTGTGTGTGTAGAATCTACTTGTCACTTTTTACCAGATGCATATGTAATTGTGATAGCTATAATGCCCTCTTAACTGTCTTGAATTCTTCGCGCGTTTTTGAATACACTTGTCACTACAAAGCCTTAAGATCCAAGTGCAAGGAATATGAAGAAATGGTGATTAACGGATCTGGGTTCGTTTCCCGCTACCACACATCAGAATTTCTTCATATTTCTTGCACTTGGATCTTAAGGTTTTGTAGTGACAAGCGTATCCAAAAAAGTGCGAAGAATTCGAGAAAGTTAAAAGGGCATTGTCGCTACTACAATTACACACATATATATATATATATATATATATATATATATATATATATATATATATATATATATATATATATATATATATATATATATATATATATATATATATATATATATCTTTTACCATCTATCACCATGCCGACTCCCATGACCCATAGGGTAAACGTGAATAGCATTTTTAAGCTCCTAAAAGCACCTATAATTCAGAATATTAAATGTACATAATCATGCGTAATATATAGTACATTAATCTATAACTGATATAATTGAAATTTTATCTAAAAAAATATATACATAGTAAATTATCGCTATCATATCCACTACAAACTGTACCTTCATATATCTTTGCAACTATAACATTGGCTATGATAGTTAAAATACACACGAAATGCTCTATCCCTCATGTTAAGAAATAAAAAAAAAAAACAAAGAATACGCTCCAAGGGTGGGGAATGGGACTGGGTGTAGTGTACTTTGAATGAAATGGATTAAGGGAATGAAGCACAATGCTGCCACTTAAAAATGTTTTTTTGGAACCATCAATAAAGTGAGACTTAATTCCAGTATGCAACTGATGGCTGTCACGTGTTTTGGTGTCTCCCTCATACTGATGCACCTCGATGGATATTCCAGTTGTGTGAAATATGGCAGAAAACGGTACAAATCATCAGATATTATTATAAATTTTAGTGTGATTGATACCTACGTATATAAAACTCGAGTGATTTGATGAGAGAGACAGGGAAATATTTTGTTTATAAAGATAAAAGCTTAATCGATATCAAAAGGCAGAAAATTAAAACATCGTTAATCATGAAAACTTTTCAATGGTACAGTTCAGGATTTTTTATCAAAGTTCTAGGACCAAAAAATGAAACATAAGGAATTTAACAGATTCATTTTTCCGAGGCCAACAGTTGATTCGCGCAGACTCTAAGGCCACAAATGAAACACGCAAAGAAGAAAGAAAAAAGAATAAGATGTCCACCTCCATAAAATGGACGTTTGAACAATAGAGAAAACTAAATGAAGGAAGCGGCCATTTTACATCATCCGTATTAATACTAAAATATTCCCACATGGCTCCTACAATTAGCCTAACCCGATGTAAAATAGTGAGAAATTTTTCTAATAGTTACGACAGCTATATAAATAGATAACAAGCTTTCCATTATAACAGCACGAAAAACAGACACTTCCTTTATAATATAGTGTATGGAGTATGCATTTTTGTACTTACTGTTTTAGTATCTACATTTCTGACGACAGAGGCATCAAGACACAAAACGTCATGTACAACAGTAAGTATTACTATGACTGTCTAAGTGATGATTGCATAAATAATTTAAAATCATAGTATCCTCATCATGAATGGTAGAGCCATCACTGTGCGTGGTGTCATTACAGGACTGGAGATCACTGAGGTAGATAGGATGCTCAGAATATCCTTCATCGTGGAGGACTTGGCATTCCTGGATATTCTTCAGACTGAAGGGTACCATCGAATCCCAGATGATGACCCCTGTATCTCGCAGGGCTACGTGCTGGAGATAAACATGGTGAAGTAATGAAACATATAACTTCTAAATAATTTGGTAAACAAATCATAATTCTTATATATTTATTCCTTCCACGTTGGAAGCTCAATGGCTGGTTCGATAATGGCATTAAATGAGCCTCAAAACCTACATCTTCTAATCTACCGATAACCACAGTAAACCTCTTTATTCATTTTTTTTTTAATATCAGCGAGTACTGATGTTACCTTACCCAACTTATTCAGCCTAGCCTCAGCCAACCAATCACAAACTAACCTAAAAATCCGGTAATGCTACCACAACTAAATACGCCCCACTTTTGAAACACGTTCAGTCTTTGCTCTTAATACTTCAAATGTTCATATACATTCATAATCTATATAAAATATCTATCAGTTATCTAAATGAAAGTTCCTCCAAAGACTCACAAGAATAATAAGGCATTTACCACAGTTTTTTATGACTTACAGCTTTGACATTGTTTTTACTTAAGTCCTGCTCTTCCCACAACTTCTATACTTGAAACAAAGGCACAGAATGCTCTGATACCTACCATAGCTTCATCAAACCAGTCGGCAACCCCAGCCTTTTGACGAGTTTGGTAAAAGATCGTCGAAAGTTTCTCGCTGAGTGTCACAGGGGTGTTTTCTGTGATATAATCAACTATAACAGCTTGTCTGTGAAGTAAATAAAATATGTAAATTTTCTCTTTCAAAGTACCTATTTTGTACTATAATCTGAGTAATAATTTATCGGCGACTAATACCTATGATTGAGATTAAACAGAAATAATGTAAAAATATTTACACTTGCTCTTTAATGAGGGGATCATTTTTAAGGAAGTAAGATGCAAACACTTTAACAATTTACTGCTGATAAGCAGCTGATGTATACACTACCACATCCAAACATGAAGATATCTGCAGGGTTGTGATGTAAAGTAGATGTTATTACTGTAAGAACTCAAAACCACAAAATCAATTAGACAATAAAAGTGGCTGATAATATTTTCACAATTAGTACCCAGTTAAGCCAAATTTACATTGCAGGTCCATAGCTTTGACTGCCTTTGGCAACACCTTTTTTGGCCATTTGCAATGTTGTTCAACTTCTTCAGATAAAGATTGTGCATTCTTTGAAAATGGGTCATACTAGCTCATTACCCTTGTTCTCTCATCTGAATTGTCAGCGGTGTTCTAAGATTTCTCTTCTAGAGGCACAATTATTGAGTGGATAGAATTATGCTTTAGACTATTACGAAATGCTACCTGAGTGAACCAAAAATAAAGTTCACATTTTTTTGTGAGCTGATATTTCGTTATATTGTAGTGGTGCAAAGAAAAGTTAGATAGGGAAAGCATAAAGAGACAGAGAGAGAGAGAGAATAAAGCGAGAGACAGAGAGAGAAAGAATAAAGAAAGAGAAGAGAGAGAGAGAACAACAATTAAGCCTGGGTTGTTATGTGTTTCAAGACTAGAAGTGCTGCATATGTACACCGCCTTGCACGAACTCATAACAGTGAGCGAGTATATCGCGCCCAGGGCCATAAAACCGATCGTAAAATCTGGATACTGTGGTCTCGCGATTTAGCTGACTCAGGATCACTCAGCACCTCGTCAGAAGCTAACATGCCAGCCATATCTATAACCCCGCCTTCAATAGGAGGCGTTTTCATGGAAATGCCATGGAATTGGGGCTGGACAAAGTGATGTAATTCAACACCCTCTCATCAAACATTCTAGGAATCAGCTTTTTACACCTCCTCCTAAGATCATTTCCAATCAAATCCTCTAAGAGAGATTTTACCAACACCCACCACCGTCCTTCCCAATCAACTGTTCGAGGGGAGGCCTTACAGATAAATTCTTCCAATGGAGAACTGAAAGGGAGGAGTTGGAAAGATAACCAGAAAACCCAGGGGTTCCAGAGAAGCCAGAAGCCAGAAGAACAGCATTCGAGTTCCAATCCACCATCCTGGGAAGATATAACTTCCCCTTGCTTTCGTGCTCCCAAACAGACTTAATAGAACTGTCTAGCAAGAGTGATTTCAAGATAGTAACTGTAACCATAATTTGTACTCAAGTTTGTAGTTAACTTTCACCATTAAAGTAAAGAAACTACTGTCTCGTCTCCATTACGCCTTTCTGGGAGATATCATTACCTTAATAAAATTCCCTTCGAAATAACAAACTCGTAAGCGGTCAACGACGGGAGAGACGCTGTGGACGACTGTTTCGGCAACTTAGAAAAAACATGCAGGTAAGAAGGGAAATAAATATGTCGGGCACGACAATATACCATACGGAAAATATTAAGTTATATTATTATTGCACCAAACTTTGGATTATAAATGACTGGTTTATCTTACCTTGTACGTGACTGGCACCAAGCAAGTACTGCGGTACGTTCAGATAAAGTGTTTAAGATTCTGGCTACAGTCTTCCATTCCTTCCAGACGTCAGTCAGAGTTCGTAAGCCTTCATGGTTAAGAATAAATTCCTCAATGACAATCCAAGGACCAAAGCCTGCCATATAAACAATCCATTAAACTTCAATATTTGGGTTAAATGCCTACCATATTTGCCCATAAATAAGAAAGAAATTTCCATCTTGGAACTTAATGTTTAACCCATTTTTGGGAGCAAAGAGGTCTACATTATCTATAAACTTGACAGACACAATGTTTAACCCATTTTTGGGGGCAAAGAGTTCTACATTATCTATAAACTTGACAGACACCCCCGATTACCGTATTTTCCCAAAATAGTAAGAACTCATGGAACCAGCACATAACTTATGGGTCACTAAATACTGATGTTGCTATCATAACCTAACCCAATCTACCCCATGAAACTTAGTGCAATCTTACTTAACTAACCTTGGGCCCCGTCATGGACCTTTCCACATGGTACATTATCATATCGACCCTCCATTATGCAAGCAACAGATCTCATAAATTCGTGCTGAGCAAAAATTATATCTTAATGCCATATCTAGAAGCCGTGAGTAATAAACGGTTCTTACTTATCGGTGTATATATTAGGTTTATTATTGATGATTTACTGGGTCCGGTCCATAAGAATATTTTTTGTTTAATAATAATAATAATAATAATAATAATAATAATAATAATAAGACGACGACGATGATGATGATGATAATGAGACTTTGGTAATAAAGACGGAGGAGATGACTATCAGATTCTAGCAATGGAAACGATTACGAAACTGTCAAATCTCTCACTGACCAACAATAACAACATCCGGTACTTTTTCCGCCCGGTAGGCCCATTCTTCCAGACGTCTTTCTGGGTGATTCCGACTTAGTCTCCACATGGTCTTCCACCCTTTCGTGCCCCATATGAAGTCTACCCTGGATTCATGCTCTCCCACCACACTGACAGTCTGGAACTTTCTTGTGTGGTGCAGGAAATATGTCTCCCAGGTAACTGAGGTCTTTTCCTGTCAAGGAGATAAGTTGTTTACGCAAAATTTTCTGAGGGTTCAGGAATGGGAAATTTATTCAGTAACTACAAGCATTCTGTCATTAATGCTTTCTTGCTTGCTTTGCTTGCATACTTTCATTATCAAGCCATTTTCCAAATGGGTGAAGCTGTAGTTTATTGCATTCTCATCATAACAAAATAAAAGTAATGTACCATTTTCAAAATCTAAGTCCTTTCAGTGATAATGAATAACTTGTGAACGATATTTAAGATCTTGTTGGCACAGTTCAGTAAAGTTCAAACCAGTTTTTATAATATTTCCATGACTAAGAACGCTTATACACGAGACCCTAGGTAATATAGAAAAGATATAAGACAAATCTCAAAAGTACAACTAAATCTGAAAATCTAATTCACACACTAATTCAGTTTAATTTCATTAAACTCTCTCAGAACAACAGGAATAATACAAAGGGACTAAGAAACCGCACCTATTTTACATGATCCAAGTTTCTTGATAAGACACTCCTTCCAGGAACCCGTGACTGTATATTGACCATGACCAGTTAGAAAAGTGCAGTTAAATTCAAAAGCCCTTCGGCACTCATTGGACATTAAGTATAGCCAGTACACTACTTTCACCTGTATGACTGATGAGTATCACTGGACCTTTGAATTTGACTATATACTGTACCTGAGATGTGGCATTGAATATATACCAGTGGAAACTCTTCGTCATCTGGAGGAATCCTTTAAACATGCCTCTTATCTTCGAGTCACCAACGAAGGCGATCCATAAAGGATTCGTCGTCTTCCGTCTCTCTGCAGCGCAGGTTATGACGTCATCGGAGGTGTAGTGTCGCACCTTGCAGTTCACATAACTAAGGCGACCGTCAGTCAGCTTCATTGAGGTTTTGGTTGGAGGTTGCAGAAACTTTAGTTTCACTTTAACGTATAAGCTCACGAAGTGTAATTTTGCTTTTGATGTGGGGGCGGGGGAGGGATAAAAACTTAACAATTGTAATTCTTTGAAACAACAAACGTTACTTTAGCAAATTCATCTAATTTTTTTTATTTCTGATAAAAATAGTGAAATGTCCAAAAGATCATTTGTAGGAAAAGAAAAGGGTTTTTCAATACCTGGGTTTATATGATAAAAACTATATGGACAAATTTAGGTATGAAGTTGCAACCATTTGTTTAAGTCAGAACTTTATACAAAAGAAAACTTCCACAATATATAAATATGTATTCTAAACAAAAGGCTCTTCAACAGTCTGTTGAACTCTTTACTCACACCACCCTTTACACCTTAATCTTGCATTTCCCAAATATTAGACCCTTCTTTTCCAGTAATCCTTACTTTTATCTATCCAGTACTTCTTGGTCTTCCGCTCTTACATTGTTTCATGTGACCAAACCATCTTAAAAGGCACTGATCCATCCTAGAACCTACAATAACTTTTACCCACTTCTGTTTATCTCTACGTTTCTCACCCTTTCAGTTCTTCTTACATTACACAAGCTGCGCAAGCAACTCATCTCAGTAACTTTTAACTTTTCTTTCATTCCACTCGGGACTTCCATCAGTATTCCAAGTTTCATCCCAACCTTTTGAACACACTATTCTACATCCCCACTTCTCTAGCTTTACTAAAGAGTAACTCACCCCCTTCTGTCATCCTACCTTCATCCACTAGATTTACCCTCGAATTCTATTATTTCACGTTCCATATTAACATTTACTGGTACATCTTACTAGTTTTCATTTACCCTCTCACAAATGTTCTTGTTCACATCTCCTCTATACTTTCTTCTCCAGAAAACTCATCTCAACTCTCATTAGTTCCTGAAATTCTTCTTTATTATCCTGAATATATATATATATATATATATATATATATATATATATATATATATATATATATATATATATATATATATATATATATATATATAAACGACTGTGAAATATTTTCTGTTAAAACAGAATTCCATCAATTATAAGGAGTCCATAACACACATTTTATATATATATATATATATATATATATATATATATATATATATATATATATATATATATATATATATGTGTGTGTGTGTGTGTGTGTGTGTGTGTCTGTGTGTGTTTATGTATATATATATTTATGTATAAGTCATTACTCAACTGACGAACGCGTTACGTTCTGGACGGCCGTTCGTATCTTAAATTGTTCCTCAAGTTGGGTTTTAGTATGTAGTGCATAATTTCTATTGACGTTTACATTCCCAAGTTAACTCGGGAGTCATAGATTATAGTATTTTCACTGTATTTTTAAATCATGCAGTATTATTAAGAATTACTTTGGATGTTAGAAAGGTAAAAAGAAGAAAATAAAATTTATATTCATGCAACATTCGAAATTTAGTGTTTTTTCCAGGCTTTGAAAGTTGTGAACTTGGAGAAAATTTCTTCGGAGCAGTGTCTGACATTGGAAGTTCACAGAGTAAACAATGCACACGCCATCTATTAACAAAAATACATACTAAACGTTTCTTATGGGGAGAGGAAATATAGACCAGATGAGCTAACAACCTCATCCCAAAAGACTTGCTAAGAAAATGAAGTTGAATACCCTTGGGGCCATTGGAAAAACATTTATATCAGGGGAATGTCACTAGTAGGTATGGTATACAATAACGTCGCCATATCCTGAATACTAGAGCCAAGGCCGCGTCAGGTAAGTGTGAAATCCGGATATGGGCAAGTAAAAAACTCTAAAGGTGTTGAGTGGTAATTCAGTACCCTTACTCTCCCTACCTTGTCAATAACGCATAAGTGTAAACACTCTACATGATTATTTACTGTGTAAATACAGGTAACTCCTATTTTTTCCTCTCATATGCAAAACGCAATACCGTAGGTTACACTACTGAATAAAATTGAGTATCACTTTCTTTGTCATTTTGCCAAAACCAATTATACGACACAATCTTTAAAATATGTCACACACAACAAAAGCAAACATTTCTTTCATTTTGCCCAAACACAGTCTTTAAAATGCAGTACATCATACAAAAAAGCAAACGCTTTCTTTCATTTTGCCCAAACACATTCTTTTAAATACACTGTACAAAAAAAAGCAAACTTACAAATATGAAAATACTTTCTCTCTACCAATGACCTATGCGTGCTTCCCTTGGTGCCTACCATGGCCAGACTTTTAAAAAATGTGAGGAGGTTTACATGTCCTCCTCTGCCTCCTCCCCCTTTTCCAATAGCTTGACTGTATCATCAAAATCAGCATCTTCTTCTTCCTTTGCCTCCAGGGACTCCTGGAAGGCACTAAGAGGTGAAGTAGCTGGAAGAGGCATAGAGGCGCCTAGAGGGCTAGGGTCATCAAAGTGGGGCAGTGACATATATTCTTAGCTGAAAGAACCCCAAACATAAATGAAAGCTGCAGACACGATTGTCTGCGGTTCAAAGGTGGTTACCGAAGAAGTGGATGGCGATGGGCTTGAGTGCATGGGAGTTTGGAATCTGAAAAAGCTGTTGAGGGTACTTTGATGATACGAACGACGATTCTGCTTCTCAGTAATAGTACTCTGAATTTCTCTAACTTCTGCAGCCAAGTCCAAAGCCCTACGGATGTATGATGGTGCTCATGGTGAAGCAGCCTCATCATTGTCGTAGTTGTTGTCTTCTTCAGGCACGTCCTCATCACCGCCTGCAACTGCAGCAACTATTTCACTATCGGAGCGAAGTTGGTTGGAAGCCAGGGTCACCACTGTCATCATCCAGCCACTCCTGTATGTCATCCTCGGAAGCGTCCTCACCTTCAGTCATGAGTTTGGCACAGAAGTCATCTACTTCAAACCACTGGAAGTCTATCATGCCCTTTCCTCCATTTAGCATCTAGTTCCAGGCGAGGTTGATGGTCTCTATAGTGATGTCCCTCCAAACATCTGCAAAGCTGTAGATGGCAGACTTCAGCGAATACCTTCAAAGATTCTCTAGTGTCCATCCGCTTCATGTATCCAAGCCTTGCTCCTTCTTCTCTTTATCCTCTAACACTACCATCGCCTCCTCCAGAAACTTCCTGGTATAGCCGTTTTTTGGCAACAATAACACCTTGGTCCATTGGCTGACTGAGTGTAGTCACATTAGGGGGGGAAATACATGACCCTAATATGACCTTCGTCACCAACCAACTGGAAATTATTAGGATGCAATGGTGCATTGTCCTCAAGAAGAAAAGCCTTCACTCGATGTTTACCAGTTTCAAGGTCCTGTGTCTGATGACAAACAACCTCCTTACAAAAATGGTTATGGAACCAACTGGTTACGATCTTGGAGGTGAACCAAGCCTTCACCAAACGATACAAATCACTGAAATCCTATTCATCAATCCATGCAGGGCATGTGGTTGTTTTGCTTATCCAACTACCACTGGTTGGCAACAACGCCCACCAGAAGCATTTGCACATAACAAATCAGACGCATTCCTTGGAAAGCTTTTGACCAAGTAAATTCTTTTTCTTCTCATCAGCCAAGGTGTTAGAGGGTAAGGAGCGACAGAATAGACCAGCTTTGCCAGTACTGTTGATCGCCCAAAAGCAAGGCTTTCTTTTCTCATCAGGTCTTTGTACATCTGAAGAAATTCCTCTATTTCCTCCTTGGAAACATCCAGAGCTTTGCCCTGAGTCTCATTAGAAATCCCATGCCGAATCTTGAACCAAAACATCTAACCTTTGGACTCCTTAAAGTTTGCAACCTTATGCAAGCCTGCGAACTCCGTAGCTGTAGCCTTCAACGTTCACTCCAGCAGTCCTTTGTTGACAAAGTCACACCAAGGCTGACTACTTAATGTCTTCCTGATGGACTTTTGCCATGATCTTGTGGGCCTGATTCCTGGACTGCTTCTTCCCAAAGTCAGTCGCATACTTCTTCAGCTTTTTCTGATAAGTCTTGATTCACTGCAAGGTTGACCATGCAATGCTGTACTCATCCATTACATGGCCAGTAGACCACCCCACCTTGATTCTTGCGACAATTTCAAGCTTCTTCTGCAGGGTTAGGGGCTTTCTTACCCTCTTAGGATGAGACAAGGCCAGGCAATAGACACAAAGAACCATATGCAACACTGCACTGAAGGCCACGTGGTCAGTGTAAATAACCTCATAAGGAAACCAATCACAAACAATTCAAACAAGTAATTGATTATGCGGGAATGTACAAAATTAGAAAACATTCTTTGTTACCTTGTGCACTGGTGCTTTCTGGATGCAGAAGAATTACAATGACATGTAATGATGTATGAGTTTGTGCCTACAGTGGGGCAGCTTACAAAAAACACAAGTGCTTGCCCACCCTTGCACCTTCTACCATATGCTGTTAAAATGATGATGTATCTGTATATGCAAATAGAAAGGTACAAGCAGTTACATTTTATGACTTACGTGACATAGTGATTTTAAGCTGATAAAAATTGCGAAAGCTTGGTCTCAGTCTCTCTTTCTGTCTACCTCTTTGCTTTGTCATTTTCACTGGTTTTACATAATTTTTTTGTTGGTTATCTATTATTTTATGCAGTGAACATTACTGTACGAAAAAACACCAAGAAATAAAAAAAGAGATATGACAGAGGAAAAAGGGAAGGTAGGTGTGTGTGTGTACTGTTAGTGGGTTCATGTGTGCGTGTGTGTCTGTGTGTACTCATATGTGTTATAAGCTGAACGTACGTATATAAGTGCATTTCTTAGTGTGGTATCAATTACTCTCTCTCTCTCTCTCTCTCTCTCTCTCTCTCTCTCTCTCTCTCTCTCTCTCTCTCTCTCTCTCTCGTTTGCACTGTGCTTGATTTATTTCGTTACGAGTTATAGTACAATACTGTAATATCCTTTAATAAAGTGAGGAAAAAGCATCAGCATAAAAAACACGAAGCAGAAAAGCTCTTACTAAGTTAAACACCTGCCTACCCCTCTCCATCTATCCCACACTTCATTCCCACCTCCCTTACAGCCGGGGAACTCCTTCCCTAGCCACCCACCTTCCAAAACAACCCTTTCTCTGGGTGAATCTTCTTGTAAACAGGTTTACTGCTGTTCTCATCCCATGGTGCCCAGCCTTTGCACCTCCCCTTCTACACCTTGGAAACTTTTCCGGGCCTCCCACACCCCCACAAAACCCTTTCTCAGTCTGTTTATGAGTGCAAGCAGTGTTACCAACATTTCATTAGAACGTGCAGCATTGCCAACCATCATAGTGGTTTTTTAAGTTTTCTGAATATATATATATATATATATATATATATATATATATATATATATATATATATATATATATATATCTCATAGTGGTTTTTTAAGTTTTCTGAATATATATATATATATATATATATATATATATATATATATATATATATATATATATATATATATATAAGAATCGCAGGGGAAACAGACCCGACAAACATCTCAGGTTGAAGAGGTTAAGGCATGTATGTCTCTCACAAGTATCAAGTTTATTATGCCAACGTTTCACATCGCATGATGCATCCTCAAGGCCGGAAAATTACAGACTATAAATACATAAAACGTCACGTATACAACGGGAAAAACCCCCCAAAAATTTTTAACATTTACAAATACAAAAATTAAAACAAGAACTTGAAAGGAACACCTATCAAGGCATGAGCTAAAAAATTACTAAAAAGACAGGGAGAAAATAAACATACGAAAGAAACCTATAACGAACGTGGAGAGCAAACAAACAGGCAATTATGCTATAAACAGTTGTGTGGACGACAATTGGGTGTTTAGTATTGGTACATTAGTTTTTATAAAAAGCGACTCCATCACCACCAACTCATCGTCCTTACAGGCAGATCCAATAATTTTAAGATCATTTATATCAAAGCAGGTACCACAAATCTTAGAATGGTTCCGAACATTGGATAGTTCGGGATTGGATAATGTGCAACCCGTACTGAAACTGACACCTTGGTAGGAGCAGAAATGGACCTTGAGAAGCCTCGTACATCCAGAGTAGGTTCCCAGACTACATCTGGGACAGGTATATTTATAAATATATATAAGTGGTAACATATTTCACCATAACTTCTACATGGAGAGAGAGAGAGAGAGAGAGAGAGAGAGAGAGAGAGAGAGAGAGAGAGAGAGAGAGAGAGAGAGAGAAGGGGTGGGGTGGGGGGATAAAGCTATTTCACTACTTTTGTACTTCATGCTTAATGACCAACACCATTTTTCGCCTACTTACCTGAAGCCGTGACTTCGGGCTGATGTCCAAAGACTCATTTTGAAGCCTGAGCAAACGGGAAGGCAGAGTGCTTGCCAGACCTTCGTAGTATCTCGGCCCAGGTGCCACTCCCATTTCAAAGTTCCTTTGGTAATGAGCGTCAGTTAGAAATGGCATCGAAGTTTACAAGCCTACATATGTGTATGCTGCATATTTGTATGATATGCATGTATTTGTTCATATTTAACACTATTTCTTTTTTCTAATTTGATTTGAAAACCTCAGTTTTTGTGCATATGCTTGTGTCTGCTCATAGGAGCAAGATTTTTTCTGATTGCAAACAAATGTAATATGAAACTTAATCTAATTAAAAGTAAAAATAAAAACAAAAGATATTTTTGAAAAAAATACGTTTTCAAAATTTGCTGTCATCATTCTAAAATTTACAAAATGAAGTCCTCTCAGGTTTGAATCATAAGCTTTCTGGCGTAGCAGACTCATCATTCTGTAACTTCTAAAAGCTAAAGTTTCTATCCTCCATACAATCAGAATATCTATATACCTTTTACCGTTTTACATTTTCTTATTCTCTCCATATGGGTAACAGATCTATCATTTTATTTGTATATCTCAGTCCCAAGCTCTTTTAGCTCTCTTTACTAGTCATATGAATTTTTCAGGCAATCAGCCACATTACCATAGAGCCTTACTTTGTTGCAGGTATAAAATAGGTCTTCCCATCCCCCACTAGGAAAAAAAACACGCATGCACATACTACACCTTATATATATATATATATATATATATATATATATATATATATATATATATATATATATATATATATATATATATATATATATATATATATATATAAGGTGTGATCATAAAGTATCGCGACTCTTGCTATAGTAAAGGAGCTAAAATATGCAGAATGAGGCCACTTGGCACAGATTGACCTTGACCCCCACTGTGCATGCACACAAATTTTTAGTCCTAGCTCACTTCTGCTCTTTGCAGCAGTGCTTTCAAGCTTCAGTAGTGTGTGGTCGTCGCACTGACTATGATGGAGAAAATTTTGCCAGAAGCTTGGCGATAACTATGCACAGTTGCAAAAAGAGGGGTGTGTGAGCCGCACACGAGTGTACGAGCGGTTCAGATGTTTTCAAGATGGCCGACAAAATGTCGATAGTTACGAACGTTCTGGGAGACCCGCAACTAGTAGAACTGAGAAAAACATCGTTTTCTTCAACAAGGGAATTGTTCATCATGAGTATGCTCCACCTGGTCAGATAGTAAACAAGGAGTACTGCTGTGATGTGTTGCGGCATTTGCGGGATGCTATTCTTCGGAAAAGGACAGAATTGCATGCGTCTGGTGAGTGGCAATTGCACCTCGACAACGCAACTGCCCATTCAGCGCAGCTTGTGCAGCAGTTTTTTGGCCAAGGTCAACATCCTCCAGGTCCGGCAAGCCACCGTATTTCCTAGATCTCGCCCCTTGGAACTTTTTCATCTTTCCAAAAATCAAATTCCACTTGAAAGGAAAAAGATTTCAGGACGTCGAGGGGATCCAAGTGAATGCGACAAGGCAGCTGCTGATTATCCCAGAAAACGAGTTCCAGGAATGCTTCCATCAATGGGAACAGCGCTGGATAAAGTGTTTGGCTTCCGAAGGGGACTACTTCGAAGAAAATTAAATGTTAAAATGCTACGTGTTGTAGTTTTCTTTTTGTAGCACAGTCCTGATACTTTACGATCACACCTCGTGTGTGTGTGCATGTGTGTGTGTGTGTGTGTGTGCATGTGTGCGTGCGTGTAAGGCTCAGTGGTTATGTGCCGCACTTGTAACAGTTTTGGTTCTGTGGTTTGCATCCTACCTACCTCCATTGGACAAGCAACCTCATCTCTAAACACTTGATGAGAACAGAAAAAGGGCAAGTATTATACATATATGCATAATACACATCATATGCTATAAATATATTTTTATACATTCTTCATCCCTGGAGGTTTTAGAAGTATAGTGTTTATAAAAAATAAAGAAGATCACTTATGACAAAGGGGAATTGCAAAATTCTCATTTTTCCTCGCTTTTAGTAAAAAAATCAAGAGAACATTTTGTACCTATTTCTTACCTTTCTCCTGCGCCAGTTCTTTGAGGATATATCTGAGTGCCTACGTTGAACATTGACCAACACTTTGAAGAAATGTTCTGCAAATAATCAAGGAAAACCCTACTGAAATATTGTCCACGCTGCGTATACATGAAAAAAGGTTTGAAGACTGTAAAAATTCATTCCGATTATCCCTTACATGCAGGTTAGAATACAAAGCATTTATGACTTGGGTGGCTGTAAAGCTTTTAAAAATACATAAGAAAAATCCATGATACTTTATATTATCAATTCATTATATCAGAAAACTTAAATTCCAGAAGAACGAATCACTTAGCCAAATTTTACGTACACTTGAAAATTACGTTTAAATTATATTATTTAAACTAATACAGTTCTACTAACATGTATCCATTATTCATCACTAAAAATAAAAATCTCAATTTATACGCACAGGACATGAATGAATATGAGCACAACTCATAACCTTACAGTCCCTCAAAAGGTAACGGAATTGTTTGAATGTTAAACCAAAACTAAAAATCCCCTGACCTAAAGGTTTAAATCTAAAATTAGTAACTTAGACATTAGAC
>JANJGK010000010.1:14352304-14414804 GCA_039081455.1 Macrobrachium rosenbergii | reverse complement strand
TTTTGATTCATTTGTATCTATTTATTAGTATTTTTTCTTTTTTAATAAGTGCTATCTCTTCTTTCTGCATTTCCCTTTACCTCCACTTGCTTCTCCCTAATGAACACCATATTCTTTGGAAGCTTGAATTTCAAGTCAATGGCCCCTGCGGGCTTGTTCAATATGAATAGGTTTCATCGAATGAATAATAATAATAATAATAATAATAATAATAATAATAATAATAATAATAATAATAATAATAATAATAATAATAATAATTATGTAAATTTAAAAAATATCTCAGTATAGAGAAGAAAATGAAAGTGCTTTTTTGAATAACGCACAAATAGGAATTACTTAAAATTCTTTGCCGGTTTCACTTAATGAAGCAGAGTAAATGTCAATACGTATAATCGCACACACATAATAACAGATATATAAAGATATGCATATACACAAACACAAACACACACACACACACACACACACACACACACACACACACACACACACATATATATATATATATATATATATATATATATATATATATATATATATATATATATATATATATATATATATATATATATATATATATATATATTGTCACGGGCACAGCCGTGGGGTGTGAGTGATGGCTCTAAACTATGCCTTAGGAAACGACAACTGACAAAGAGGGGGTCACACTCCAGTGATCAGAAAGGGTTGGTTAGTAAATATAACTCAGAATATACACAAAGTGTGGGTTTAAGTCTAACTTAGATTGTCCACTTAAAACATATAATTCACTAAAATATCAGAAGATGAAATATTTACAGGAGCTATCAACAGAGCTCTGTAGCACTATCCAAAATTACTGTACTAAAATGACAATCAATAAGCAAGAGTGCCACACAAATGTAAGCGATATGACTATACCTTCTTAGGCTAACACACTTCATAAATATAGGTTAGAATCCTTAGATAGTACAAGATGGGGTACTGCAAGCAAGACAAGGTTCACACTGTGGATCCAGATATCTTGAACGGATATGGCACCTGCAGTTTGCAGGAAGATGGCACCATTGACCTACAGGTAATTTCACACAACAGGTACTAGCAACACAGATCTCCAAAGCAGGGGATGTTGTAATATACAAAGGAATTTCGAGTGAAATTAACTTGGAATACGTAAGCAAAATAACAAAACACTGATTCTTTGACACTGGTAATAATAACTCACTGAAAGTTAACACTATAATCGAAGCAAAGGTAAGACTAACACTGGTATTCCAATATTGATAAATCAAACACCACAGTCAAAATCACAAGAATCTCTGAGAGAGAATTCGAAGGGGTATGGATATGAGAATGGGAGAACAGGTGGAAAATTCAGGTAAGAATTAAATGATGAGGCCGGACAAACAACTTCCAATCACATTACCTTAGTCCGTGGACAAGACTTGAGTAGATCAGAGCAAGTTTCCCGTAGCAGGGGCATCAATGAAAGCTACATCGCATACAGTCCCCCACCACAGAGGAATATGATGAAGGCGGAAGGGCGCTGCTGGGCTACAGAGTCATCAGTGCTCAAAGGGCAAGACAGTTAGTTGGGACCACCTTCAGAGTGACAGCATCAGAGAGACGTCTAGTAGGGACTCGATCGGAGTCCCTATCCAACAGGATTCTCAACAGGAAGACGTTGTAAGATACACTTGCCAAGGATGTCCCATCAGAGCCCATATTTATACTGGTCACGTTTTGACAGTCCCATCTTAATGGGGTCATCTACTGTCCTCTTCTCGGAGCACATGAATAATCCTGGCAGGTACCTGGAAAGGTCATTGAGAGCCATCCAATAAAAGGTTCGAGGGACAGAGGTGACAATAATGAGATAATTAGATTTGAGAGGTGGGGCTGAGTGGGAGGAGATGCAGGTGTGGGGCAGGTCAAGGAAATGATCCGCAATAGCATGCCAGGCAGCTGATCGGAGGGGGAATTTCCTCAGATGGCTCTCGTGGCAAATTGACTGGGTACTGTTTAACAATATCCAAGTAGTGTGAAGTCTCAAAGGGTTCTCTTTAATATGCAAAAGGGCTACTAACTTTCCCTTCGAGTGAGGGTTACCAGGTTGAGCCAGGTACTGTTAATTACTTTGGGTACGGTCATAAATTTACCTACTTAATTTGAAACCAACGCTGTCATTCGTGGAAAGGGCATGGCATGGGAAAACATCAAATGAACTCCACAAAACATCTAGTATTTCTTTTACGTTACGTTATGTTTGAACTATCAAGACGGGAAAAGCAAAAAGCAAACAGTCAAAAAGATGTTTGACACAATATATATATATATATATATATATATATATATATATATATATATATATATATATATATATATATATATATATATATATATAATATGTTTATCAACCAGGAATTCTTAATGCATGGTAGAGATAGATAAAATGGTGTACCGAATATCTCTCGTATAATCTGAGTTCACAGAAAAAAGGTAAATGAGTCAAACATTTTCGTCTCCCACATAACGCTGAAGTAGATGGATAACTTAAACCCTGGAGGCAACCATTTTCCTTACCCTTGAAAGTTTGTACATTACTGTACATTTTCTACATGTGTTTATGTGTCACTTTAGTTACCAGAGAAAATGAATAAGTGAATTAACTGATATCTCAACATGTAAAAGAATAACTTCATAAATCCATAATTCACTTGAAAATTTTCATCGAATTCGGCAACAGTCCCCTGACATTCGGTGTTTTCCCATAACAGAGAACGCAGCGGTCCGCTGCTGTACCTTATTCCTGTCATAGTTTCCCAAGGTTATACACAACAATCTCCTTCCCGTTGGTGAACGCCAGCTAACCCATATATGCCCAGTGATGCGTTCGTGCAACATTAAACTTGTGTCTGCAAGTTTCAAGCTGCAAGCCACATGCTTACCTTTTGTGTCTTTCTGGTGTCATCAGTTGATAGAGAGAGAGTTTAACAAAAGGATGTACGGTGAACTGCTGAAACAAACTGTACAAGAAGTGCATTACAGTGATTTAAATTTCAGTGTAATTTTCGTCTACCGCGTCTTCGAGAAATAATGGGTATGTATGAGAAATGCAACATATTTATAGATAAATAAGATTATGCCCTTATTAACAGATTGTCCTTTATTAGCGCATTTCTGATGTTCAAAATATGTTCCGAAAATCTCATTTTTATTGTGATGCGTTCACGCAACACTGGGTATCCCATGTCTCACTGATGTTGAGTATTCCACATATATTTCCCCCAGTATATTGCGTTTAAAAACGTTATATTTACATGTTTTCCTACGGATCACCATAAATATACATACACACACATACATACATACATGCGCACAAACACAACCATATATATATATATATATATATATATATATATATATATATATATATATATATATATATATATATATATATATATATATATATATATACATATAGAATATTTACATAAAAACCTATGTAAAGGCCTATAATATATATATACATATATATATATATATATATATATATATATATATATATATATATATATATATATATATATATATATATATATATATTCATAAACAGAGGTCATGAGAGCTTGACTGAGCTATGTTTTCTGTTGTAGGAATCTGACATTGGTGGAAATTTTGGAAGAATTAGAAAGGCTTTCAAGTAGTGAAGAAGATGACAATGAAGTTCATATTGTTGTTGAAGCAAAGAAACATGTATCCATCTACATATCTCCTCCAGAAAATGGGGGGATAACAGATGAAGATTCAGGAGAAGAGGATGATGTTGACATAAACAACCTACCTGGAGCTCAAATGATTTCTCAGGCTCTTATTAGTGGAGAAGCTCCGACAAAAGGTGGAAATAAGAAAACTTCTAAAAAAAAAAAAATGCAAAGTGATGCACTGGTGCAGTAAGGATATGGAACAAATAGACAACAACTCCCGTCAACTTTTTTACGGGCCATCTATTGCTGATTTTCCACGAACCCCACCTGAAATATTTAAACTTTTTCTTGATACTGCTGCCATAGAACTTCTAATATTGAAACTGTGAAACACGCAACACAAAATGGTAACCATCAGTTCTCTTTATCATGTAATGAGATGAAAATATTTGTTGCAATTCTATCGCTATCAGGCTACTGTTCTGTATCAAGATGCAGATTATACTGGTCAACGGAATTGGATACTCATAATGAGCTAATATCCAATTCAATGCGTCGAAATAGGTTTGAGGAGATCATGAGGTATTTCCAGGCTGCAGATAATACGGATCTGAATCCAGACGATAAGTCGCCAAAGTACGCCCATTTTTGGACATTCTAAATAAAAACTATCTTTCCTATGGTAAAGTCTTTGGGCCATCCACTATATCTATAGATGAGCCCATGATTCCATGCTTTGGAAGACACCCAACAAAACAGTTCATCCGTGGAAAGCCCATAGGATGGGGTTATAAAGCATGGGTGGCTTGCACTCCTTTGGGTTAAAGGAAAATATCAAGGAAATAATCCAAAAGAGCATGCAAGTGAATATGGATTAGGAGGAAAAGTTGTTCTAAACATTCTTGACACACTTCAAGCTGAATATCCAGGAATAAAATTCTCTCTTTATTTTGATAACTACTTCACCTCAATAAAACTCTTAGAGGATATCAAAAGAAGAGATCACGGTGCCACAGGTACCCTAAGAGCCAACAGAGTAGAAAAATATCCACTGACTATCAACAAGAAGCTTGAAAAGTTGCCAAGAGGTAGTGAAGAGCATTTCTTAGAGCTTCTCAAATTCTCGTTGTCAGATGGAATGATATTGGAGTAGTCAGCATTGGTTCTAATGAGCATGGAACGTTTCCCATGAAAAAGTTGAGCGATACTCGGCAAAGGAAAAAAAGAAAGTATCTATAGGTTGCCCTCGTTTGATTGACATATACACCCCCACCACATGGGTGGTGTTGACAGAACAGATGGAAATATTTGTCATTATCGCATTGCAATTAGAGGTAAAAAATGGTATTTGCTCATACTTTGTTATCTAATCAATGCCTCAATGAACAACGCCTGGCTTTTTGCTCGGAAAGGTGGGTATGATGATGATTTGCTTACACATAATAGGGCAGTTGTTCAATGTTGGTTGAAAAAGTTTGGAGAACCACCAAAAACCCCGGGAAAACGAAGGTCGCTGTTCATGAGCACCCTGAATACCGAGAAACGTTTTGATAAAATAAGCCATGCCACCATCGAAAGCGATCCTAAATGTAGAAGAAGGTGCAAAAACTGTCATTGCCAAACAATTTTTATTTGCAGAAAGTGTGATGTTCCACTGCATTTGAAATGTTCTGTTGCATATCATACCCAATAAGAATGGGTTTGTTTGTTTCTCTCTTTGTTGATGATAATTTACATTGCTGAATGAAGAATATGATTCCTTTTTATTTTGTTGAATTGAATTGTCATTTATTTTGCTTTAGATTTTGTATTCAGATACTACATCTGTAATTCACAATGTCCTTCATCTTTATTTATAAATGAATATTTTATGTTTCCTTGAAATGTAAATGAAATCTACCACATCTTCGAAAGTGATCCTAAATGTGCAGGAACTGACATAGTCAAATCATTTATTTTTGCTAAGAGGGTGATGTTCGATTACATTTGAAACTTGTAGATCATACCCAGTAACAATTGTCTTATTTCTTTCTTTCTTTGGTTACAATAATTTTCATTGTTCAATGAAGCATAGGATTGCTTCTTATTTTTGAAGAAATAAATTGACATTTATTTTGTATTCGGATACTAGCCTAGGCTAGGCTGTGTCCAGAATTTAGTGTCCTAAATGAATGATCATTAAATTTTTCTTTGAAATGTAGATGAAATCTATAATTAACGGCATAAGGTAACTGATATTTTAGACATTGCCCTATTCCTCAACAAAAAAAGAAAAAAAATTGGTTTATTTCTTATTCTCAGCATATCAATAAAAGTGAAATTACTAATATTCTTTTTCTAATTCACTGACAATTACATCAATTTCTTTAAAAAATTACATATAACTAAAAAAAAAGAAAAAAATTTTTTTCGGCATAAAATGCCCAGTGTTGCGTATACGCAACATTGGACAGGCACGTTGTGCCCAGTGATGCGTTGCGCAACAGTAAATTTTGGCCATAAACTGAAGAATACTCGAGAAAACTTGCTCAAACATTGATTTATGGCATAAAAACATCATAACCTATATCATATATGAAAATAATTTCATTTCAAGAACCTTCATCTTTTCTGGGCATAAGCTAAGCGAAGGACTTATTTCCATTTACAGTGGATAAGGGGCCCGGGAACGCTCATTGGAAGAGTCGTCTTGTTTTTATTTCACTATTAATCTTGCTTATTCCCAGTACATATGAGGAGTTTCATTATAACACACATTTTCTCACGATTTTCTTTTCCTAGGTGTACTTACAGATATTGTAAAATAAAGCCAAATTCCAAATACGATTCCAAAAGAATAGTATGATTCCCATTTTCTCCAGGAACGCCTGATCTATAAACAATCCAATATATCACATTGCCACCTACCTCCACAAACATCACCTAATACAACCAGCTTTTCATAACACTCCAAACTAACACGTAGTACTTTTTCAACGGTTCCTCAAACTTTTCTGACACTGTCAGCGTTACCCCTTTCCACCCTAAACCTCAAAACCGTCCCAAGCACAGCTTTACACTGGCTACAGGAAAACCTGTCAACAAAGCTTCTTGAGGGAAATCTTCCACGTACACAAAACGTGGGCACCAGTATATCTGCCTTTCCTCGACAGTATTTGAACAGATTCTCCGTAATTCCGGATTATAATTTTGATCAAGCCACTGACTTTGCCACTGGGATGAATTCTATTAAATGACAATAATATAGGCATTAATGATAATAGACATCATGGAATCTATATGCGGACTTTAAACAGACAGATGGTATTCAATGCAAGACGTACAGACAGCTAAAATCAGTATAAAACTTGTCTCTTCAGTAAAACAAATAGTCACCCATTTTGTTTAACGGTTGTTTTTCTTGATATTCCAGTGACGTGTTGGCTTTGCTTACCTGACACTGTAAGATAACTGATACGAACACTACTGATAGTTTTTTCCGTAAATATCTCTAAAAATTAATCACTAATAATCACATGTTTTATTGTGGAGGGCTTGCATATGAGAGAGAGAGAGAGAGAGAGAGAGAGAGAGAGAGAGAGAGAGAGAGAGAGAGAGAGAGAGAGAGAATGTATGTCCTCTGCTAGGTGCCTGGCCCTCTGTCAAACTAGGCACACAAAGGTCCGTCTGTAATCCCCGAAGGAGAACTTACATTCTTAATTCTTCATTTGAACTGATACTGAAAAAAAGACACGACCTTCTCCCACTCCCCCCCGCCACCCTGAGACGGTTTAGTTCAAATGGCCCCTACTTTAGGAGCGCAGGCTGCTATTATGAAACAATCTATGAAAGTATATGCACCACCATACAAATATTAATAATAAGCCGGAAATGTCCATTAATGCACACACAGACACACACATATATTCATTTATGTGTATATAAATACACTCATACATATATATATATATTATATATATATATATATATATATATATATATATATATATATATATATATATATATATATATATATATACATATATATATATGAATGTATTTATATCTACACATATACATATATGTAATTTTTATTACAATTTTGGACATGGCAGTTATTATTAATTCTAGATTTAAATTGATAGTCATTACTAATTCTAGATTTAAATTAAGAAAAAATGAAGTTATTCTGAAAAGATATATATACGTATATATATATATATATATATATATATATATATATATATATATATATATATATATATATATATATATATTATATATATGTGTTGGTGTGTGTATGTACCTATGTATGTATGTATGTATTTATATGCGTTGTTGCTGCCCACTAATTAAAAAAATGATATTTAAATAAAGTAGAACTTTCAAGATACTATGATGTACCTCCAGGACACGCTGCTTGTTTTTGTGGAGTAACTTGAGGTTCACGTGTATTTTTCAAGTCTTCAGATTTATCTCTGTATTAGACACCAAACAAAAGAAAAAAAATCGACTCTGTGACCATCCTGGCATCCAAATTAAGAAAGAAATGAAGTTGTTCTGATGCCCGGAAGGGATTCGCTCTCGGGTCCAGGGTATCAGTACGAGATAACGATAATTACCTGGCCACGAAGAAAGGATCTGGGCTTAGTAGTGACAAGCGTTTCCAAAACTGTGAAGAAATCGAGAAGTTAAGAGGGCACTATGGTTAATAAAAATGACATATGTACCTATGAGAGGCTTCGCCACCCAGCTAATCGTAACGCAAAGGGATTTAGAATCCCCAATCATAGTTGTTTGGAAAGCCTTGGGAGTGGCTGAAATTTTGTAACTACGCTGTAAGCGGGTATACCGCACCCTTCCTTGAAGTAGCCAAAAAGTCAAAATTGTAAGGACAGATATACAATGTAGACCATACATATGCAGAGTACTTGATGTATACATACAATTTACTGAAACTGAATTTATATCTTTTGATAATTAAGTTTATGCATTTGCGTAATTTCTGCCACAGACGACGAGTCGTTATGTAGTGTTCTGGTTCATCTGCAATAAAACTGTATTTACTATTTCAGTTTAATTACCACATTCTCATGATCTGCCTAATGTAGCGGTTACTTTAGGAGTAGTGTTTGTTTGAATGATCAAACGCGTTCATATCGTGTAAAAAGGCAGTAAGGAATCTATTACGATTATCATGAAGAATCATGAATGAAGATTAATGTCAGGTGATCAGTTTGGGTCGACTTTGTTAATACACTCGTTCAGTTCAAATGACCGTATCGCAATCACTTTGAAATTCTCTAAGGTGTACTTTACTGTTAACAAATTACTCTTAAGTGCATGACTATTTCCTTAATATACTAAAAGCTTTTTCTCCTGTTATTGGCTTTCAATATTCTGTCCGTGAGAGGTGGCTTTATTTGTAGGCTCGTTTGCCATTCCGAAAATAAAGAAATACTTTATTTACTGGCTGTAGCGACGTGATCGTTCTGCAAAGTAACTTTCTGCTTGTATGATTTGTCGACACGTGTTCAGTCAAGGAAGAAAACTGCGCTGCTTTCTTATAACGTTGTTCACCCTACACTTCATTGTTCGCCAATTCTGAGTATTAGCTCCGAGCCTGTTTTTACCTTGGAAACTTGTTTTTTCTACACTTTTAGGGCTTCTGATACTGGCGGTGCATTTGTTTGTTGTCGGCCAAATAGAATGTCCCTTCGCCGTGTTTAGTACTGGCCCGGGGGCGGCGGTACTCGTACGTTAACAAGTTATTGCACTTGCCGGAGGGGATATGAACAGTTCGAAACATGTACCCGTGCTCTGTCTCGTGAAGATCGCGTATGGAAACCCCTTGTTGGGTGAACTTCAGGGGTTAATTACAGGTTAATTACATTCGTGCAACAAAAATTGAACATAAATCCATAATTAGCAACCAAAAAACTGTAGAAAAAGTCAAGTTAGAAGGAAATCGCCGCCGCGGAGCTACTACTTAGATCTACCCATTGATCCTATACAGGTATATTTCTTTCTACGATGAACGAATTTTTATGGGAAAATGTAACCTTCATTGAAACAGCGTCATATATTCGATTAATCGACAGAGTGGGATTTGTGAACGTTACGCAATGCCCTCCGTGCAACAATTGATTAAACCTGTTCCCTTTGTTTTTCTTTCATTCTGTTATCTATCGGTCATAGTCAAAGATTTCTCTCCCCTCCCCTTCAAAAAATAATGAAAGAAAGGAATTAAGACAGAAAACCTGATTGAATCGAGGAATCTAATGTCAGTTTAATTGCGGAATCACAGTCTTCGTGAATCAGTCTGATTGATTCGATGTTATTGGCTTTTGGCTGCAGAGCTACTGGGCGCTGGCAATCTTTGCTTGATGACGAAACTACATGCTTGCGATTGCTCCTCCCAATCACATCATTGATTAAGTTACAAAGCCTTCTCTGTGATGCTTTCGCCATGATGCGATTCAGGTTAGGCTTTTGAAATATACCGTCGTGACCAGATTTTTCTTTTATATGTGTTTGTGGGTCCACTTGTAAACGCTAATTTGTCAGTCCTGACGAGCTTCTTTTGTTTTCCACAATTCACCTGTTCATTTCATAATTTTTGTCACATTAGTGGTTTAAAGATTCTTGTTCCTGGCTCCTATGTTGTTTTTCGTATTTTCGATAGTGATAATGCAAGAGTACTTGAAGTTTATCCACTGTAATGTAATAATTAAATTGAAAATATCCTGAAAAAACAAAGAAATGAGGAAGCTGGGTCAAAACAAATTTTCCTGCATCCCAACGAGAGCGTTCACGAGGCCAGGTTTAAAGAAATGCTCATAGATTGATAGCTCGAGTACAACCTAGTCTATGGAGGTCACTTTACGCGGTTTCGTTCACAGATTTATGGTTTCACGTGGATATTACTGCAATCCGTGTGACATTAATTTCTCCCTCTGGATCCCGTCATATTTCGTCCACAGATTTATGGTTTCATGTGGATATTACTGCAATCCGTCTTACATTAATTTTTCCCTCTGGATCCCGTCATATTTCGTTCACAGATTTATGGTTTCACGCGGATATTACTGCAATCCGTCTGACATTAATTTCTCCCTCTGGATCCCGTCATATTTCGTTCACAGATTTATGGTTTCAGGCGGATATTACTGCAATCCGTCTGACATTAATTTCTCCCTCTGGATCTCGTCATATTTCGTCCACAGATTTATGTTTTCATGTGGATATTACTACAATCCGTCTTACATTAATTTCTCCCTCTGGATCCCGTCATATTTCGTTCACAGATTTATGGTTTCACGCGGATATTACTGCAATCCGTCTGACATTAATTTCTCCCTCTGGATCCCGTCATATTTCGTTCACAGATTTATGGTTTCATGTGGATATTACTGCAATCCGTCTTACTTTAATTTCTCCCTCTGGATCCCGTCATATTTCGTTCACAGATTTATGGTTTCACGCGGATATTACTGCAATCCGTCTGACATTAATTTCTCCCTCTGGATCCCGTCATATTTCGTTCACAGATTTATGGTTTCACGTGGATATTACTGCAATCCGTGTGACATTAATTTCTCCCTCTGGATCCCGTCATACTCGTATTTCGTCCACAGATTTATGGTTTCATGTGGATATTACTGCAATCCGTCTTACATTAATTTCTCCCTCTGGATCCGGTCATATTCCGTTCACAGATTTATGGTTTCACGCGGATATTACTGCAATCCGTCTGACATTAATTTCTCCCTCTGGATCCCGTCATATTTCGTTCACAGATTTATGGTTTCATGTAGATATTACTGCAATCCGTCTTACATTAATTTCTCCCTCTGGATCCCGTCATATTTCGTTCACAGATTTATGGTTTCACGCGGATATTACTGCAATCCGTCTGGCATTAATTTTTCCCTCTGGATCCCGTCATATTTCGTTCACAGATTTATGGTTTCATGTGGATATTACTGCAATCCGTCTTACATTAATTTCTCCCTGTGGATCCCGTCATATTTCGTTCACAGATTTATGGTTTCATGTGGATATTACTACAATCCGTCTTACATTAATTTATCTCTGTGGATCCCGTCATATTTCGTTCACAGATTTATGGTTTTCACGCGGATATTACTGCAATCCGTCTGGCATTAATTTTTCCCTCTGGATCCCGTCATATTTCGTCCACAGATTTATGGTTTCACGCGGATATTACTGCAATCCGTCTTACTTTAATTTCTCCCTCTGGATCCCGTCATATTCCGTTCACAGATTTATGGTTTCACGCGGATATTACTGCAATCCGTCTGACATTAATTTCTCCCTCTGGATCCCGTCATATTTCGTTCACAGATTTATGGTTTCATGTGGATATTACTGCAATCCGTCTTACATTAATTTCTCCCTCTGGATCCCGTCATATTTCGTTCACAGATTTATGGTTTCACGCGGATATTACTGCAATCCGTCTGGCATTAATTTTTCCCTCTGGATCCCGTCATATTTCGTTCACAGATTTATGGTTTCATGTGGATATTACTGCAATCCGTCTTACATTAATTTCTCCCTGTGGATCCCGTCATATTTCGTTCACAGATTTATGGTTTCATTTGGATATTACTACAATCCGTCTTACATTAATTTATCTCTGTGGATCCCGTCATATTTCGTTCACAGATTTATGGTTTCACGCGGATATTACTGCAATCCGTCTGGCATTAATTTTTCCCTCTGGATCCCGTCATATTTCGTTCACAGATTTATGGTTTCACGCGAATATTACTGCAATCCGTCTGGCATTAATTTTTCCCTCTGGATCCCGTCATATTTCGTTCACAGATTTATGGTTTCATGTGGATATTACTGCAATCCGTCTTACATTAATTTCTCCCTGTGGATCCCGTCATATTTCGTTCACAGATTTATGGTTTCATGTGGATATTACTGCAATCCGTCTTACATTAATTTCTCCCTGTGGATCCCGTCATATTTGGTTCACAGATTTATGGTTTCATGTGGATATTACTGCAATCCGTCTTACATTAATTTATCTCTGTGGATCCGGTCATATTTCGTTCACAGATTTATGGTTTCATGTGGATATTACTGCATCCGTCTGACATTAATTTCTGCCTCTGGATCCCATCATATTTCGTTCACAGATTTATGATTTCATAGGGATATTACTGCAATCAGTCTTACAATAATTCATCCCTGTGGATCCGGTCATATTTGGTTTACAGATTTATGGTTTCATGAGGATATTACTGCAATCCGTCTTACAATAATTTATCCCTGTGGATCCTGTCATATTTCGTTCACAAATTTATGGCTTCATGTGGATAATACTGCAATCCGCCGTACATTAATTTCTCCCTCTGGATCCCGTCATATTTCGTTCACAGATTTATGGTTTCATGTGGATATTACTGCAATCTGCCTTACATTAATTCCTCGTTCTGGATCCCGTAATATTTCGTTCACAGATTTATGGTTTCATAGGGATATTACTGCAATCCGCCTTACATTAATTCCTTCATTCTGGATCCCGCCATATTTCGTTCACAGATTTATGGTTTCATGTGGATATTACTGCAATCCGACCTTCAATAATTTATCCCTGTGGTTCCAGTCATGTCCCGTTCACAGATTTATGGCTTCATGTGGATATTACTGCAATCCGCCTTACATTAATTTCTCCCTGTGGATCCCGTCATAATGGAAGGTCATTGTTTACGATTACATTATTCTGTTAATTAAATGCCACTGAAATGTTTTATAACACGAAGTGTTTGTACTAGTAAAATTACTCTTATATATCCTGGGTTATGTGGATGTTTCTTGAATTGTACACTTCGTGCACCATTTTGTCCAGTCATTCCAACTCCTTTCTTTATTGTCTTAAGCTCTGAATATTTGGCTGCCAAGGCAACCATTGCGAAAGTCCCAGTGGTTGGCTTGGCAGCCTAACATTCGTAAACTAACCAGCCATGAAATGCTGGAAAGATTTGATTAGTCTTTAAAGACTATTTCTCCTTGGGAAGTATTGATTTTATATTGCACTTTCAGTTGTACGAAAAAGCATTAAGCCCAAAAGCAGTGGCCGTCCCATTGATTACTGAATATTATATAACAAAAGAGATAACGTATCGTTTACTTGCCTATCAAAATTTTTTAACTTAGCATTTTGTAATTAAGATCACAATTCACTGAAACTTCCAATTGTTGAAGTGTTTATTGTAAGCATAAATTTCCGTCGTTGGACGGGAAACAAAATTGTCTTGAGTCCGAATTCCTTCTGCGATAGACGCAGCGCTTTCAAGGAATTCCGCCAATGACGTTTCTTTCTGCGGCTACTGTCCCATTGACCCCTCAGAGGAAGACTTCGATTTTAATCTCGCTTCTTCCCTTTCGTCGATTTTTCCCTCTCCTTCTCTTGGTTTCTCCTCCCCGACACTGTTCTTTTCCGTAACGTTGATCTTTGCTTGATATTGGAAATTTTCGGTCGCTAAACAGGAATGGGAACAAAGGGGAAGGGATGCCCGGATGAGCGATCCTTCACTGAAGCTCCAGTGCTTTGCTTCTTTCGCAAGGAATCGTGTGCCAAGGACCACCCTGCCCTCTGCCTTTCGGCGTCTGAAGGGGCTCCTGCTTTTCTTTCGATATATTTTGAGACAAGGATTCATGGCTGTTGCTGGGGAGGCAGTTTTCAGAGCATGCTTCTCGGTAGGAGAAGCTAAATACGTTAGTTGAATTTTTTGTCGTTTCTCCTTTTATCTTTGGTATTTTATCTTTACATACACCCTTGAGCAATTATGGCAGGTAAAGGTACAACAGCAGAAGTCTGCGTCCGCTTTTATGTGATAGCAGCGAATAGCAGTGGAACGTTGTCGGTTTCGATAAAAATTTTCTAGTGTATGATGAATTTATCTGAAGAGATTGTTTTGAATGTTGAAACATCTATTAATTTACTTATTGACTCATTTTCATTGGTAACCAAAGTGACATGCACATTTATATATAAAATTTACAAAATTCCAAAGATAATGAAAATAGTTGTCCACAGATCAAGTTATCCATCGACTTAAATGTTATGTGGAAGACGAAAAAGTCTGACATCCTCTTATTCTGTGTAATCAGATTATACGAATGATATTGGGAACGCCATTTTGTCTATCTTTAACATATATTCAGAATCCCCGGAGAATTATTTTCCATTGCATTTAAGGAAATAACCATAGATCGTTGAAAAATTATACAAGTGCACACACACACACACACACACACACACACACACACACACACACACACACACACATATATATATATATATATATATATATATATATATATATATATATATATATATATACATATATATAATGCATGTGCATTAGTATGTGTGTGGGCGTATATACGTATGAATATTTACACTGCTGCCTTCACTGAAGCCCGTAAAGGAATATGGGAAATTCCTGTTCGTGTGCTATTAAAAAAAATTTACTTTACTTCCCTGCACTCTGGAGATATAATTCAAATTTACATAAGTATCCATCATAAAGACAGAGATACTTCAAAAAAGAGTAGCAACAAATCGGAGAAAACCTCGTTCATTTTACTTACAGGAAAACTCGCTGAAAGTGCCGCGCAGGCACGAAGGGCCATGACCCAACGTTTTACAGTAAGCAGGATAAAGTTTTTGTCGCCGATGCTACGAGAGACCGGTCGGGGAAAGGATCGCACAGGTGAGCTACTTATCTCTTGCTGCTGGATACCTGGCAATTGTGTCAAAACACAAGTATAACAAAGACAACCACTGCATAGACGATATTTGTTGTTTATTAAAACTACAATTATATCAACAAATTGTATTATTTGTAACGGTTAAAAATAATGACTTTCGAATACCTGAAAAAAAGTTCATGTAGTCGAAAGTCTTTGTTTTAACTTACAAACAATGCAATTCATTGATATGTTGTGTGGATTTTTGATATACAATAATTTAATCACGACATTACGAATTTTTTTAGTATTGACGATATTTCTATTCGTGGCCGTCAAAGGACAAACACGTTCTGGCAAATACCGGAGACATTAAGATCCTTCATATGTGATATGTGTCAGCATATTAGCTAACAATGCCAGGTATTTAAAGTAACACGCACAAGTGAGCAAGAGCCAATGAAAGTTAAAGAAATACGTGTGGTTATAAAGAAGTGTGTATTGTTATGTTAAAACACGTGAAAAATACGCAAGAAGTGTTTCTTGTCTGGAATAATAATAATAATTATAATAATAACTGGTGTGAAGATAGTGAATGGCAATCCAGTTATTTAAAGATGAGGACAGGAAACGACAATTAGTATTCCAGCCCTCGTGAATCTTATTGGTTTTATGTGTATTTCCAACAGTGTGTCAAGATTTAATACATCATTTTATCCTCAACAAGAGCAGCAGTAACCCCAAACCTTTAAATATAAGAACTCAGCAGTGGAAAGGGTAATTCTAGTCGCGAAAGCGAGTCTCAAACGCCTGCATCCTTCAGATCACTCTCCAGACAAAGAGCAGAATGTCTCAGTCAGGTATCCTGATGTTGCAGCCAGAACTTCCGTTCCAAGCAAAGGCTGAACTTCTGGTACTCTTCCAAAGAAAATATGAAGTGACTGTGCTGCCCACTTTCAAGTCTTAAATCTGTTATAGTATTTGTGTATGGAAAATATACTCGTGCGTATTACTTGCATGTATGCACACGTACGGCTACATTAGGCATGCACACAACATATATATATATATATATATATATATATATATATATATATATATATATATATATATATATATATATATATATATATACATATATACATATATACATATATATATATATATATATATATATATATATATATATATATATATATATATATATATATATATATATATGTGTGTGTGTGTGTGTGTGTGTGTGTGTGTGTGTGTATGTGTGTATTAATACATTTTACCATGTTTATCGTTATTGCTTTTTTTTCAGGTTGATCATATTAAACCGTGAAATGAATTCAAGAGAGCAAAAAGCAGTGGTCATTACCGCAGGGAACATCTAGAAACGGACCTCAGTTAATCATCTAGCACATAAATCAGTCTCGGCGAGACTAGTACTGTAGCTCGAAGAGAGCCGAAGGGAAAAGGACGGAAATTATTTCAATGCGAAGACGTCGATGGAATACTCATTTTGCCACCTTTCTTGCCTTGGCTGTGGTTGTTTTAACACAGATTTTGCTCACGGTCCCCCGTGATAAAAGTCACCACACTGCAGTATCCATTCAGGTAAGGAAAAGTTGTACTTTCTTAGCTTAAAGGTAAACTTCGTATGACGTATTTATGACCTGAAATTTGGTCCATGACCGGTATTAAATTTTCGTCTGAATATACGATTCTCCCGAGAGATTAGAAAGTGATGTCACCAAAACTCCCTTTCTCTGACTTCAAAACAGCGCCAAGTTAATTCTGTATAAAACGTTCGTTAAAAAATGACTAGTTCCTTTAACACAGGTGTAGGCGTAATGAAGAAAGAAATGCAAATCGTCACCTAAAAGTGATGGGCATTTTTGGGGATCGTGGGTCAGTGGTTTATGAAGAGTCCTTTCGATTCCGCCGTTGATATACTTGAAGATAAAGAAACGGAATGAATGAAATAATTAATCATGAAATTTAAGCTATAAGAATAAGCAATTGGTACCTGCAGCCATTCAGCGCTGAACAGCGAAAAGGCGTTGGAGATATTAGACTGCAAAATATATATCGAGAAAATAAGTGAGATGATATTCAAGACCTAAAGGTGAAAACTGGGAGAAAAGTTCCCATTGCACTAAGAAGTAAAATTTGGACAGTAAGACAGAAGAAAGGAAGCAGGGAGTAAAAGACGAAAAAGCAGGCGCAACTAAGGGCCGAAGGGACGGTGCAAACACTCTTCGATAATGCCAACAGGGCACCGAGGTGCACTGATGCCACTGCCCTCGCACGGAGGTATAAACGGAGTGTCCTTTAGGTGCAAATTTATAAAAGATCGAAGGAACTGTGAATGACAAGGGGAGTGGTCAGGATTCACCGAACCTAAAACGACGTTCTAAATATTCATCCCAATACAAATATATATATATATGTAATATACGCAGGTGTGTCCTGCTTTTATATTCTAAACATAATCATTATAATAACGCTATTGACAATCTGTTTTGACATATGCAAAGACTAAACAGCAACTTTCCCAGAGCTCTGTATTATGGACTAAATGAAGTTAAAGCACACATTATGCAAAATGAAAAAACTGACTTTTCTATCAATAGCATTTAGTCATAAACTTATGGGTAAGATGATTTTTAGGTTTTGTGCAACATTAAAACAACTAATTTTACTTTTGAAGAACCCTAAGGTTATGAGTTCTGTTCTTATAAATTCATACTCTGTGCGTATGAACTGAAATATTTGTTATTAATTAAAATAACATGCCAGAAGAAATGCGGTATTTTAAATAAAAAGAACTGAAATATTTTAGCGTAAATTTAAATGTGTGAAAAACTTGGCTCAGGGATTCATTTATCTGGCATTAAAATTTTCTGATGTAATGAAGTGATAATGTAAAGTATCACAGGGTTTTCATATGCATTTTTACGAGTCTGGCTGTCTCTCATCTCTAGGTTATAAATGCTATGCCTTTAAACCTACTCATATAAGTAAGTACCCTGGAAAATATTTCACAAGGCTTTTTTCTTGATTATTTACAGAATATTTCTCCAAAGTGTTGGTCAATGTTCAACATTGGTACTCAGAAATATCCTCAAAGAATTGGAGCTGGAGGAAGGTAAGAAACGTTTATATGACTGCTCTCTTAGTTGTCTACTAAGAGGTGGGGGGGGTGGAGCTACTGCTCCTATGTAGGAGAAAAGAATTTCAGTATTCTTCCCCACATCGTTTCTTTACAAAACTTGCAGTTCCTCTTTCTCAGCAGTGATCTTCTTTAATAAGTATAATTGAACAATTCCTCATAAACACAATAACTCCATATCCTCCAGTGATGAAGAATGCCAGTCACCACATTACTAACTGGATAAAAGGGACAGACAGAGCAGTAATACCAGGATAAAAGGGACAGTTACCACAGTAATTTCTGGATAAAAGGGACAATCACCACAGTAATACCTGGATAAAAGGCAGACAGCACAGTAATACCTGGTTAAAGGGAACAGACAGCACAGTAATGTCTGGTTAAAGGGCACAGACAGCATAGTCATACAGTACAGTAATACTTGGTTAAAGGTGTCAGACAGTACAGTAATGCCTGGATAAGAGGGGCAGTCACCACAGTAATACATAGATAAAAGGGACAGTCACCACAGTAATACTTGGATAAAAGGGATAGACAACACAGTAATGCTGGATAAAAGAGACAGTCTCCACATTACTACCTGGAAGGGACAGACAGAACAGTAATACTTGGACAAAAGGGACAGCCACTACAGTAATTTCTTGATAAAAGGGACAGTCATCACAGTAACATCTGGATAAAAGGGAAAGTCATCACAGTAATATCTGGATAAAAGGGACAGTCATCACAGTAATATCTGGATAAAAGGGAAAGTCATCACAGTAAATCTGGATAAAAGGGAAAGTCATCATAGTAATATCTGGATAAAAGGGACAGTCATCACCGTAATATCTGGATAAAAGGGAAAGTCATCACAGTAATATCTGGATAAAAGGGAAAGTCATCACAGTAATATCTGGATAAAAGGGAAAGTCATCAGAGTAATATCTGGATAAAAGGGACAGACAGCACAGTAATACCCGGATAAAAGGGACAGTAATACCTGTTAGTTCACCCATGACTGTTCGATTGGTGAACGCTGGAATGAAAAAAAGTAAAACTGTCAGTCGGACCGTCAACACAAACCTCCCTACTCCTCTCCTTTCTCCCTCCTCTCCTCCTTCCCTCTTCCCTCACCCTCCTGCTCCCCTTTCCCTTTTCTCTCCCCCTACACTTAGACTGTCATTCAGAGTTTTCCCGGTCAGCTAGTATATATATATGTATATATATATACATATATATATATATATATATATATATATATATATATATATATATATATATATATATATATATGTATATATATATATATATATATATATATATATATATATATGTATATATATATATATATATATATATATATATATATATATATATATATATATATATATATATATACATACATACGTACACATGCACACATATGTATGTATGTATGTATATATACATACATACATACATACACACACACATATATATATATATATATATATATATATATATATATATATATATATATATATATAATATATATATATATATATATATATATATATATATATATATACATATACGTGTGTATGTATGTACATATGTGTGTGCATGTGTATTGGGTGGGGATACACCACGTTTTATATCTGTTCTAAAGTAAGGCTCAAGGTAATGAGATTATCGAAAAATACATACGATACGTAAAGAGGGCTAAAAGTACTTGGGACTGAGATATAAAAATAAAATTATGGATCTGCTACCCGCATGAAGAGAAAAGAAAAATAGAAAATGGTGCATACAGGCGTTGTGTTTTTAAGGATAATAGACAACTTGAGCTTTTAGAAATTACAGAATGAAGGGTCTGCCACACACACCAGCATGATTCAAATCTAAGAGAATTGTTTTTCGTATATTTTTGAATGTAGAAGTGCTGCGGATGAGGGCTTTTAAAAACATCTAAATTTCTGTAAGATCGAAATATTTTGTTTCATTTTTTACTTTAAATTAAATTTCTTATTACCATTTGTTTGCAATTGTAAAAAAAAAAAACTTGTTCTTATACGTAAACAAATACTGTACGTACGCACAGAAACTGAAATTTTGAAAATAAAATAAAAAATTAGTGTTAAGTGTATATATGAATGCATACATCTTACACATGTACAGAAATACACATATGCATGCCTGTAAGCTTCGACGCCAATTTTAACTGACGCTCATTACCAAAGGAAGTTTGAAGTGGGAGTGGCACCTGGGTCGAGATACTACGACGGTCTGGCAAGCACTCTGCCTTCCCGTTTGCTCAGGCTTCAAAATGGGTCTTTGGACGTCAGCCCGAAGTCACGGCTTCAGGTAAGTAAGCGAAAAATGGTGGTGGCCATTTAGCATGAATTACTAAAATATTGAAATAATCTTTATTAACCCCCTCCCCATAAAAACTATTGTCTTTGAAAAATGTTACCTATTACCTCTTTTTTTCTCATCTTCCACGAAGTTTCGTACCTTATTATTTGATACTTATTAGAGTTTAGAATAAAAGAGCATAACAGGTACTTAATAGTTACCATTCTACATAGCCTATACCAGCAGCATTTAATAAATAAAAGTGGTTCAGTGCATTGTTAAGAGGCATATTCGTGTGTCTTGGAATATTTGCTTGCATCCATTTATGTAATTTTCATTTTCCATTCCTGAGAGAATGGCACTTACTGACCTCAGAATTATTGTGTATGGTCATGTAAGTTAGATGTAACCCAAAGAACAAACACACAGTTTTTAATATTATTATTGAACATGAGCTAAAATTTTTATGGGATAATCATAGTCCAGTAAATTGTGAAGCAAATTTCCATAAAACAAAGGCACATGTGAAAAAGGATAGAAGAGAAAAAACTGCGAATACATGCATATAAGACATCGACAAACAAATATCACCATACAAAAACTTCTGTGCAAGTCAGGAACAGAGGCAGTAATGCAAGGTACTTTAAGGAACTTACAGCCTGTTCTAAACCTACACCCATCGGTATCTAGGCTAGAGCCAGGAAAACATCTCACAGTATAGCTTAAATTGATTGCATGAAGAAAGACTCGTGGCAGAGGGAAGTATCACGACGTTCCTCCTCAACTGGATGTGAATGCTGTGTTTTGCAAAGCAAGCGGCAGACGCCAGATCTTGGAGCTGATGGAAGATGGCCAAAATGGATATGGCATGGCGGTTGCCCAAATCCTAATGGTCATTGTTTCTATGCAAGTGTCACCACTCCGACATCTTTCAAGATAAAGAAAGAGAAGAAAAGAATTACTTAAACAGGCACGATCGAAATTTCCAGACAAACCTAGTCGGAGGTCACAGTTATGATGTTATCCTTTACGTGATTCAAAAGATGATGACAGGTTACTTGTTACGAAAATGGGACCTGGGGAAATTACTGTCACTCCGACTGAACTATCCTACCTGCTAATCCGTTCCACATCTCATTTAAGAATAGCAGCACCTTCACTTTACATTTGAAGGGGGCGCGCCATTCCAAGAAAAGTTGCATAGTTTGCATAATGTAATATCTTGTTTCCTAGATCAGTAATCATGTCGTTAGTAGATTAAAAGCAGCTAAGATCTCTGAATACTGCTCTTGCAATCAGAAAACAGGTCAGTCGTATGCTCATTCAGAACCCCATCAGTAAAATCTGTTCCTTGTAATAAAAAAAAAACTTGAATAATATCCAGCACTAAGCCTTGAATACTTATCTTGCGAAGGTTTTTTATAAGAGAATTTCGTTAATTTAGTCGGAGCCTAGACTTTAATCCACAGATGAAGCACGGAGACGCAAAAGGAATACTCGATGTTAGGTCGCAAGTACCTTATGGACTTGAAGATCAACTTTTCAGCGTCGAAAAAGAAAACATAAGCTATGAAATTTGCCCTGTAATTGTAACTAATTTAGTTAGCACAAAAAGAATGTTACTGAACAGGTGCCGTATTCCATAATTTCCGTTCATGTGGTAAAAAAAATCTTCTAGAGAAAACAAAAGCACTGAATCTTGGTGAGTTGGAAGGCAAGGACCCACACTTTTTTTTTAAATAGGCTGTAAAAAACCTATATGCATTTTCTCAATCCTGCCCGAGCTATCTAGGATCATTGTAATGTCTCCTAAAAATGGCGGGGAGTGGTTCAAGAGGGAAATTAGAAGAAAAAGAACGTCACCAGAAGATTGTTCAGCCTAAAAAGCCCTACAAAGCTCATCTTTGTCTTTATGAGAAAAGTTCGGCCAAAGCTGAAGAAAGGAAGCAGTGGTTACAAAGAAAATGGATAAAACTGAGGAGAGCGCTATTTGAAGGTTTCTATACTTCAGCCTACGGAAATATAACCAACCAGATCAAGAGAGGCAGGATTAATAGAGTACAGGGTTAGTCCGCTTCTTACCAAAATAAGGACAATCTCGCGCACGACGTCGTCTGGCTGCATCTGGCTGAGGTTAGGGTAAAGGAAAGTCATCAGTCAGTATTTGACCTCACCAGAGTGAAAAGCACGGAAACTCTCTTAACCCGGATTAAGGCGCTCTTCACCTGGTCAGTCCCAGGATTAATTTGGCCAGGATTAATATATAGCACAAAATTTAAACAGAATTTTCTTATCCCTTTTTACATTGAATGATGTGGGTTGCTGATGATAGTTAAGACTGTCACTAAAGTATATATATATATATATATATATATATATATATATATATATATATATATATATATATATATATATATATATATATATATATATATATATATATATATATATATATATATACATATATATATATATATATATATATATATATATATATATATATATATATATATATATATAGTATATATAGTACAGTATATACATATATATAAGAAATTTTTTTATCACACCGTGATTTATATACAATCATGAAGCTACAAATGTCGCTTAATATTAAATTCACGCTACCTCGGGAATATCCCCGATGGGGAATTATCACTGAAGAGGAATTTATCAATGATAAAAGGATTGGTACTGCCGGGTCGCGATCTCTTGACACAGATACTTATCCAGCAACTCCAGTCGACGTTCTACCACTGAGCTATCAAGAGAAGTATAAGTCAATGCCGAGTCTGCTGTACTTGTTTACCCATCGTGAGCGGGGAAATTGTACTTAGCCTTGGTATTAACCCACCTCCGCCATGACAGTTCGTTGATACGTTTGGAACTCACAGCTCTTATTATGAAATTTTTTTTATCACACCATGATTTATATACAATCATGAAGCTACAAATATCGCTTAATATCAAATTCACACTACCTCAGGAATATCCCCTATGGTGTATTATCACCGAAGGGGAATTTATAAGTGATAAATGGATTGGTACTGCCGGGTCACGATCCCTCGACACAGATACTTATCCAGCAACTCCAGTCGACGTTCTACCACTGCGTTATAGAGAGAGGTATAAGTCAGTGCCAAGTCTGCTGTACTTGTTTACCCGTTGTGAGCGGGGAAATTGTACTTAGCCTTGGTATTAACCCACCTCCGCCATAATAGTTCATTGGTACGTTTGGAACTCACAGCTCTTATTATGAAATTTTTTTATCACACCATGATTTATATACAATCATGAAGCTACAAATATCGCTTAATATCAAATTCACACTACCTCAGGAATATCCCCTAGGGGGTATTATCACCGAAGGGGAATTTATAAGTGATAAATGGATTGGCACTGCCGGGTCACGATCCCTCGACACAGATACTTATCCAGCAGCTACAGTCGACGTTCTACCACTGAGTTATAAAGAGAGGTATAAGTCAATGCTGAGTCTGCTGTACCTGTTTACCCGTTGTGAGCGGGGAAATTGTACTTAGCCTCGGCATTAATCCACCTCCACCATGATAGTTCATTGGTATGTTTGGAACTCGCAGCTCTTATGAAATTTTTTTTTATCACACCATGATTTATATACAATCATGAAGCTACAAATGTCACTTAATATCAAATCCACGCTACCTCGGAAATATCTCCGATGGGGAATTATCACCAAACAGGAATTTATAAGTGATAAATGGATTGGTACTGCTGGGTTGCTATCCCTCGACACAGATACTTATCCAGCAACTCCAGTTGACATTCTACCACTGAGCTATCAAGAGAGGTATAAGTCAATGCAGAGTCTGCTGTACTTGGTTACCCGCTATGAGTGGGGAAATTGTACTTTGCCTCGGCATTAACCCACCTCCGCCATGATAGTTCATTAGTACGTTTGGAACAGGCAGCTCTTATTATGGATTTTTTTTTATCACATCATGATTTATATACGTACCAATGAACTATCAAGGCGGAGATGGGTTAATGCCCAGGCTAAGTACAATTTCCCCGCTCACGACAGATGAACAAGTACAGCAGACGCGGCACTGACTTATGCCTCTCTTGATAGCTCAGTGGTAGAACGTCGACTGGAGTTGCTGGATAAGTATCTGTGTCGAGGGATCGTGACCCTGCAGTATCAATCCATTTACCACTTATAAATTCCCCTTCGATGATAATTCCCCATCGGGGATATTCCCAAGGTAGCGTGAATTTGATATTAATATATATATATATATATATATATATATATATATATATATATATATATATATATATATATATATATATATATATATATATATATATATATATATACAGTATATATGTCTCTGTTTGTATGTAAGCATGTACATATATTAACCAAAGAATGTAAGGAATCATAAAAGAAACAAAGACACAACTGGTCCAGATTTACACGGTTAGGCCTACTGCATTACCCAAATAGCAATAAAAAGACACATGGAGGATCATATCAATCCTTTAATTCAGGATTATATCAATCCTTTAATTCAACAGTACCTGGAGATTGACGGGGACCTCTCTCACCTAAGGTTGTGAAAGAGAGAGAGAGAATGCATGTGGGCAAACAATTACCATAGTGACCCTTCATTTCTTTATTTTCCTGGTTTTCTTCTACGGTGCATACCAGTGACGTCACAAACATGCGCAGAAACACCGGGACGGTCTAACTCTGTACTCTATTAATCCTGAAGAGAGGTATCATTTTCTACCATGCGTTTACCCATTCTCTGTCTCTCTCCCTCTCTTGGGGACACAAACACTATACACTATATATATATATATATATATATATATATATATATATATATATATATATATGTGTGTGTGTGTGTGTGTAATTCTAATAGCCACAATGCCCTCTTAACTTCTCGAATTCTTCGCGCTTTTTTGGATACGTTACCTCCTTGTGAATATGGTAACGCGGGTTCGATTCTCGCGACCGCTATTCACAGGCTCTTCAATTTCTTCCGTCTGGATATTTTCGGCTTCGTAGTTACAAGCATATCCAAAAAAGCGCGAAGAATTCGAGAAGTTAAGAGGGCATTGTGGCTATTAGAATTACATATGTGTCTGGTAAAAGTGACCAGTAGATTCTACATATATATATATATATATACATATGTACACACACACACACACACACACACACACACACACACACATATATATATATATATATATATATATATATATATATATATATATATATATGTACACACACACACACACACACACACACATATATATATATATATATATATATATATATATATATATATATATATATATATAGAAATATATATTTCTATATATATACATATATATTATATAAATGTTATATATATGTATGTATCCATACGAGTATATACATATATATATGTATATGTGTATGTGTGTATATGTATATATATATATATATATATATATATATATATATATATATATATATACATATATATATATATATATATATATATATATATATATATAATATATATATATATATATATATATATATATATATATATATATATATATATATATATATATATATATATATATATCCCCACATCTATCTAAAATGGTAGACCATTGCATAGGATTTAAGCTCCTAATAGGAAACTCAATTTCTTTTAGAAACAAAAACAATGGCATATATATATATATATATATATATATATATATATATATATATATATATATATATATATATATATATATATACTCAACACGGATTCTACATCAGAACTGGTCATCACAAGATCAGAATCTTGGATAAGGACTTTTTCTTTAACTTAGTAAGCATTGTTAAGGGTCGATAAGGGAATAAATATGAACATGTGTTTCGTAATTAACCACCATCTTACGTGTTGTATATAAAGACTATGCCACTCCACATACTACTTATTTGGGATATTAAAAAGCTATACAGAGAGTTTTAATGTGTTTGCAAGAAAATGTATATGAGGATACATGAAAACTAGGGGGATGGACGAATGAATGTTAACAGGGAATGTGAAAAAAATGGAAGCGGTTATTCTTATAAGCACATGCAAGTAAATCTAATGGATGAAGGTAAGATGACAGAACGCAGAGTTACTTGTTAAGGAAGCGATGATGTGGCAGTGTTTCTGGAATGGAGTGTTAACGGGATCCCTGGGTGGAATGTACGAACGGTATAGTGTGAATGCTATGGACGAATGAACGAAAAGGCAGAAGTTGCTGAAATGAGCTATTTGTGTAGGATGTGGGATATGAGACGAATTGAAATGGTGAGAAACGTAGAGATAACCAGAAGTAGAAAAAAAATATTACTTTAGGCTCTAGGATGGATCAGAGTGTGTTTAGATGGTAAGGTCACACGAGAAAATGGAAGAGAGGGGGGACCCAAAAATACCAGACAGATAAAAGGAAGGGGTATTGGAATGGAAGGCTCTTAACATTTCGGGAGTACAGGATAAAGGTGTATAGGGCAGCGTGAGCAGACATATGAAGCAGCTCATATTGTGGAGGTTTTCCTTGTCTAAGACTCTGACTTGAATTGCTGGTTAATTCCATGCCCAATTTCTTCACATATATTTTTGATCATATAAATTTAGGAGTTGAAAAACCATTATTTTCCTACGAATGATCTTTTGGACGTTTCACTATTTTTATCTTAAAAAAAAAAGATAGTGGAACCGATCAAAGTAATGTTTGTTATTTCACAATATTACACGAATTCTTTAAGTTTTAAACGCCCCCCACCCTTGCCAAATCATACTTCATGAGCCTACAGGTAAAAATCAAAGTAAAATTTCTGCAACTTCCAACTAAAACGTCAATGCAGCTGACCGAAGGTCGCCTTAGTTATTTGGACTGCACAGTACGACACTACACCTCCGATGACATCATAACCTGCGCTGCAGAGAGACGGAAGACGAAGAATCCTTTGTGGATCGCCTTCGTCGGTGACTCGAAGATAAGAGGCAAGTTCAAAGGATTCCTCCAGATGACCAAGAGTTTCCACTGGCATATATTCAATGCCACTTCCCAGGTACAGTAAATACAGAGTCAAATTCAAAGGTCTAGTGATGCTTATCAGTCACACGGGTGAAACTAGTGCAATTTCTACACTTGGTATCCAGTGAGTGTCGAAGGACTTTTGAATTAAATGCCACTTTTCGAACGGGCCCTAGACAGTATACAGTCACGGGTTCCTTGAAAGGGTACTTTACTGAGGAAACATGCATCATTTAACTTAGTTGTAGTTTATTAGCCTCTTTTTAGTGTTCGCGTTATTCTGAGAGTTTAATGAAACTATAAATATAAGTTGAAAAAGAGCATAAAATTTTATTTTCACATTTATTTTTACTTTTGAGATTTGTCTTAGATATTGGATATAATACCTAGCGTTCCTAGTCATGGAAACATTATAAAAACTTATTTTAATTTTACTGAACTGAGCCAATAATTTTTTAGAATATTGTTTTCAACACAGGATATTCATTCACTGAAAGATCTTCCATTCTGAAAATTATGCATTACTTTTATTTTGTAGTTGAGAATGCAATGAACTGCAACTTCGCCCGTTTGGGAAATGGCTAGATAATGCAGGTTTACAAGCAAGTAAGCAAGAAAGCACAGCGCGAATGGCAAACTGTTTACAGTTTCTGCATACATTTCCCATTCCTGAACCCTCAACAATGTTTGCATCAACAACTTACTCCTCGACAGGAAACAACTTCTGTCACCTGGGAAACATTTATCCTGCACCACACAAGACAGTTCAAAACTGTCAGCGTGGTGGGAGAGCAAGAATCCAGGATCGATTTCATATGGGCCACTAAAGGATGGAAGACACTTTGGGGGTTTAATGGGAATCAGCCAGAAAGACATCTGGAAGACTGGGCCTACAGGGCGGAAAAAGTACCGGATATTGTCATTGCTGGTCAGTGAGAGATATAAGTTCCTTTATCACTTCCATTACTAGAATCTTCCAATCACCTCCCACTTCTTTATTACCAAAGCCGCATTATCATCATTTTATGAATACCTTTATTCTGATAAAAGTATTCATATGGCTCAACTCAGCAAAATGATCAATGCAGCTACGAACTAAACAGATAAGACAGGAATTATTTATTACACATGGTGTCTAAATATTGCAGTAAGTTATAATAATATTTGTTCTGCGAGATTTTATGAGATTAGGTTGAGTTCATAACGGAGGGATGCTGTGGTACCGTACAGTACAATGTGGAGAGACCTGCTCATCAATGCTTGGTGATCCCTCAGTTATGAACGGGTTCCACGAGTTCTTACTAATTTGGGGAAATAGTGAAAACTAGGGTTTCTGTCAGTTTTAGGAAAAAACAGGTTAACTGTTTGTTTCCTTAAATGGGTTAAATGTTTAGTGCTAAGACGGAAGTGTCTTTCTTCTTTAGGGGAAAAATGGCAGCCTGAAAATTATAGTGTAATAAATTGTTTATATGGCAGGCTTTGGACCTTGGATTGTCCATGAGGAATTTGCTCTTCACCAGGAAGGCTTAGCAAGTCTGATTGATGTCTGGATGGAATGGAAGACTGTAGCCAGAATCTTGAACACTTTATCTGAACGTACTACAATACTCGCTTGGTGCCAGTCACGTACAAGGTAAGATAAACCAATCATTTCCAATCCAAAACTTGATGCCAGAATAAGATATGGTGATGTTTTCCTTACAGTACATGAAAAACTATTAACTTAAAAAAATAGTGAGTTTATATTCTTGGTTCACCTAGGCAGACTTTAACAGTGGTCTAAAGTATAATTCTATTTACCAAATAACTTTGACTCTAAAATGGACATTTTTTGGAAACACTACTGGCATTCAGGCAGGCGACCAAGGTAATTAGCTAGTATGACCCATTTTTAAATTATGTTGAATCTTTCTGCGAAAAAATCGAACAACTTAGGCAAACGACAAAAAAGAGGGTGTTCCAAAAAACCAAGCCACGGACCTAAGATGGGCTTAACTGGGAGCTTATTATGAAAATATTAACAGCCATGTTTGTGTCTACTTAACTTGTGTTTTTGAGCTCCTGCAATACAAACATCTACTTTACATCATAAACCTGCAAACCTACTCATCAGCAGCTTACCAGCACTAAAATAATTGAAACTTTTGCACTTTACTTCTTATAAAATGATTCCATAAGTGAAGATCATGTATAAATATTTTCACGTTCTTCCTCTCTCATATCAGTCATAAGTATCATTTGCCGATAAATTATTACTAGAGAGACTATCATACGAGGATAGATACACCGAAAGAGAAAGTTTACATGTTTAAAAATTCCTCCAAGTATTTTATTTACTTCACAGACAAGCCGCTTTAGCTGATTATATCACAGAAAACACACCTAAGAGACTCGCAGAGAGGTTATGGAGGATCTTTCACATAACTCGTCAAAAGTCTGGGGCTGCAGACTGGATTGACGAAGCTATGGTAAGTATTAGATCTAGCATTCTGTATCTATTCTCAGTACACAAAGAAAGCTGTTGGAAACGGGTGGACCTAAATCAAGAACAATATCAAAACAATATCAATGCTTTCTTGCTCTTTGGAAGAGCTTTTTTTTATACAAATCGTAAACATTTTCTATAATTTATGACTGTGTATGACCGTTTGAAATACTAACAACAAAGACAGAATGTGTCTCAAAGGAAGCGTGTACTTAGGTACAATACTTTGATGGGATTTTTAGATTATTTTGGAATTGGTTGTGTTAGGTTACAATAAATATGTTGAGTTAGGTAACATCATTATTTATTATTATCAACACAAAATGAATGCAAGAGATTTACCGTAGTTACCGGTTGATTTAAAGATTACCCCGGGCCATGGATAAAGGCAAATCTAATTCTTTACTTCTTGGCGTTTTTATACTCGCTTAATACCATTTTCAAACCAAATGAAGTGAGTCAAAAGACATGGGAGGAATAAACATAAAAGCATTCTGATTTGTTTACCAGACTATTCTGAGTTCATATTTGTCACTGCTTTGTCGTCTATTATCACCAGCACGTAGCCCTGCGAGATACAGGGGTCATCATTTGGGATTCGATGGTGCCCTTCAGTCTGAAGAATATCCAGGAATGCCAAGTCCTCCACGATGAAGGATATTCTGAGCATCCTATCTACCTCAGTGATCTCCAGTCCTGTAATGACACCACTCACAGTGATGGCTCCACCATTCATGACGAGGATACCATGATTTTAAATTACTTATGCAATCACCACTTAGACAGTCATAGTGATACTTATTGTTGTCCGTGACGTTTTCTGTCTTTGTTTCCTGAAATCTAGATACCAAAATAAAAGTAGCCCTCAGACATACTCCTTCGATTATATTATATAGAAGTGTCCATTTTTAGGGCATTCGTAGTACTAAACAAGTTGGTTATATTCACGGTAGTCGTAACAATTAAGAGAGCTGCACTCCATTGTACGTCAGGTTATACTAATTTTAGCAGTCTTTTGATAATAAATTGGTACCATTACGAATGGTTTGAAACAGCCGCTATCTCCATTATGTACGTCATGAACATCCAAGTATCTACGAAACATTAGTTTGTTTTTTCTTTAAGATTTTGCAGGTTAAACCACATTCCTTGCAATGTCAGGGTCAGTCTTCATAGAATCGTACAACGGGGTGATATTTAATTTGGTAAATCACAGTCAATCGTAGAAAATACTAACCAACAAAATTAGATATACCTTATTCCCTCAGGTAACATGAATATCTACAATCCTGTTTGTGTATGAATAATAACAGTTTTGTTAGAGAGGAAATAAAGACCCCTGTCATTGAAAAGGACGTATTTAACTTAAATATGTAACAAATTATAATGATTCTGTTTTGAAACCAAGCTTTTTCTTCCCTTGAGCTTGAAAAAAAAATTACTTTAATGCACCGAAATAGGCTCTCAAAGGAATTATATATATATATTTTTTTAAATCAGCGTGACCATTCACATCAACAGATTCAAAGATAGCGTGACTGATTACGATCAATGGCCTGTTGTATTTCTCAGTTATCAAAATCACTTAATCCAGAATAGAAAGAAACTTTCCGAGCATTTTCTTTCCTTGAAGTAGCAATGATTCCTTGCATGTGTGCTTTAAAATAAAAGAAGCCTTCCATACACACGCTGTATATTTGACTCGAACATTATGAGTCTCAAGGAGGCTTCGACCATGAGAACGAAACTGAGTACTTTTGCCAGCAGTTGAAATAAGCTCTACAAAGTGAGTCTCGGGCATCTCCTTAGATTCCTGAATATAAATGAGCCTTCTTCTTCTTCATGCTCAGGAAGTTATTTGTTGAAAATTTCAAAGAACTCTAGAGTGTATTTTCTCCAGTGAAGGGATGGAACAAACTGTGAAAAGCATAGAGATAAACAGAAAGGGAATGAATATTCCAATGTGTTAGAAGAAGAATAAGAAGAGAGAACACTAAGCATTTAAAATTACTCATGATCTGAGGTCACCAGGTACCCTCAGATTTCAGCAACTGAGAACAAGATGAAAAAAAATAAAAAACACTTAAACTTACAACGGTTCGTTGTGTGTTGCAAATCTCTCTCTCTCTCTCTCTCTCTCTCTCTCTCTCTCTCTCTCTCTCTCTCTCTCTCTCTCCTCTCTCTCTCTCTCTCTCTCTCTCTCTCTCTCTCCATGACAAAGTGAATAATCCAATATTGCTTTCCAAAAGGAACGTTCCGAAAGGACATCAGGAAGCACGGCCTCTTGCTCCTAAATCTAACCATAAGCTAGCCCTTGATGCAGCTTATAAAGGAAGAGTATACCGCTGACTGTTTGCTTGCTTTTTTTTTTTGGGGGGGGGGAGTTGCCTTCGTTAAGGACAACAGCCTGCTGGTAATGGAAATGCACACTTCTGTACACATTTATATATGCTTATCATGTAATATTTCTAGGAATGTATGAGGCCTAAAAACGTGCACATACGAAACGCTGAATGATTACACTTGCGACAACAAATAATTCGAAAAGCAAAAGCGAACATTAAATATGTCTGTAAGTATATCAGGAATAACAAGTATTAAGTAATAGGGGAAGATATTCTATACATTTCATATTTTTCATAACCTCTTTCGTATTTTCGACATAATTCGATTTGGCCAAGCAATTTGCACTTGACTATAACTTCTCTCGTGTTTTGCTTATTTGCTAACGTTTCTAGCTTAACAAGATTTTGCGATTTATCATTTCTAGTAATTTACGATTATTCCTGGAGGCATTTTGCTTTAACCGTCTACTGAATACGATTCTGCCAACATTCTTTTTTTTCTGTTCATAAGAACTTTCTTTTTACGACGGCGGAATGACCTCGGCTCAACTTCGGGACTTTTGCAGTCTCTAAAAATGAATAGGAATAAAAAATAATGAATCAAAGGACTCGGATGTAAGAGCTCATCTTCAAACCTCTAAAACCATAAGTCCCTTGAGAGTTTTGCCTTTCGTGAGAGAGAGAGAGAGAGAGAGAGAGAGAGAGAGAGAGAGAGAGAGAGAGAGAGAGTTTTCATTCTTTTCATATAGTTTAAAAAGTACCTAATGCAATATAACCAAATGAGCTTGAGCGTCCTTCAAAGGTTTTAAGCATTTGTTGGAAATGTTTAATGCATAATATATATATATATATATATATATATATATATATATATATATATATATATATATATATATATATATATATATATATATATATATATATATATATATATATATATATATAATGTGTGTGCGTGTGTATGTATGTATGTATGCATGTATGTGTGTGTATATTTTATATATATATATATATATATATATATATATATATATATATATATATATATATATATATATATATATATATATATATATCTTCTTGTGTTCCATAAGCTAGTGATTAATGGTGATATATAAATAGAGCGGAATATGGTAACTGTCAAAACCTTCCAAAAATTCAATTTATCAAGCTGCAATGTGCATTAAATTGAGCGGTAAAATTAATGAAGGGAGAAAGGAGTACCCCTCTTTTGTTTGATTTGCGCCGTTCCTCGTCAAAGCTGCTGTAATGTTTAAAATATGTGCAATGGGTCATCAAACTTTCAAGACTGGATGTTCAAAATACTTGTCAGACTTGCTGCGCATCATGATGAAGCCAACAGACAGTCAACACAACGGTAGCTGCAGCTGGTTTCAAGTCACCTGAGGCAAGGAGAACTTCGAAATGTTTTAGAGCCTGTTCAGACCTAAGACTGTACTAGAAGCTCCCGCTCGATATCAGCAACACTGAAAGTATCAAGTCATTCGAGAAAAAATGGAAGGCTCTCTTACTCGTTAAGTGTTTTGATAGTGTGGATGTGACAATTAATACGGAGGGGGAAGGGGGAGGGAAGGGGAAGTGGAGGGGGATGGGGAGGGAAGAGGGAAGGGGAGAGGAGACACAGCTAAATTAACACTTGATTGTGTGCTTCGGAAGGGGGAGGGAGAGGGGAGGGGAGTGGGAGGGGAGGGGGAAGGAGATGGAAGAGGGAAGGGGAAGGGGATGGAAGAGGGGAAGGGTAGGGAGAGGACACCGCTAAATTAACACTTGATCGTTTGCTTTGGAAGGGGGAGGGGGAGGGGAGGGGACGGGAGGGGGTGGGGGGGAGGGGGGAGGGGGAGGACACAGCTAAATTAACATTCGATCGTGTGCACCGGAAGGGGGAGGGGAGGGGAAGGGGGATGGAAAGGGATGGGAATAGGGAGAACACAGCTAAATTAACAATTGATCGTGTGTTGGGGGAGGAGGGGGAAGGGGAAAGGGAGGGGGATGGAAGAGGGAAGGGGGAGGGATTATACCGTTTTATAGAAGATAGATTCTATTGAGTCAAAGAAGTTGTGAAAAATCCGAAGAGTTTCACACAAATCTTGAGATACTGGGAGAGGTCACTGGTGGGTCACTAGAGGTCACTGCTGACCTACTGATCAAGTAAGGTATTGTCACCGGGATTGAGTGATCATGTAAAATTTCCAGTCCATCGGACGAAGGGAACAGGTCGAAAATTGAGTTACAAGATTTGAGATGACAGACAGACAGACGCAGTAGTCAAGTTAAATAAAAGCATGTAAAATAAAAGCATGCAAAAAGACAAGGTACTTGGGAGGTGAACGAGTGAATTGATGCAGGAAAGCTAAAAAAAAGAAATATCGTCGTATTTATATATGGAGGCAGTACTCTATAGAGTGTATGGCTAATGTATATGAAGTTTTATGCATTTTCTCATTAACAGTTGACTGAATAACACAGACCTTTTTGAGAACGAAAGAAACGGGATAACAAGGCCGGGATTACGGAGGAAGAGGATAAATGGTAGGTTAAATCAGCAGTTAAATTATGTTTATGAGTAAGGATAGTTGAAAATAGCTTTTGATAACTAGGAGGAAAATAGTGGTAGACCGAACTGAGTGAAAATGTAAATTACAGATTTTCTTAGTCCTGAAATTAACTCTCACACAAGAAAACGTGTGTAATTTATCCACTGGATATGATTTTTTCCTTACTGAAAGAAGTCTATAATACTGGCATTTAGTTACTAACAAAAAAATATTTAGTATAATCTTTATCTCCCCCACCTGCCTCTCTCTCTCTCTCTCTCTCTCTCTCTCTCTCTCTCTCTCTCTCTCTCTCTCTCTCTCTCTCTCTCTCTCTCAATCGTAGTTCTATTTATTCTCGGGTGGTTAGCTATTTCTTCATCTTATCAGGTCAAGGCTGTTTCGATTCATATATAAAAACGATTTGTGAAAATCATATTCCTTATAGATTCTTTAAAATAAGCTGCTAATTTTTTTTCAGAAATCTTACACCAATGTTTAATTCATAAATCATTTTTAAAACCAAACACATTTTTGTCTCTGTTCTAGGCTTCATTTTTCTAAAGTCTAAGCATTTTTGTTCATTATATAGTTTTACAAGAGAGTTCCAGTCATTATGCATTCTGTTCTAAAATTCTAATATCAAATTTCTTAGCTTTTATCCTTGTCATGGCATCGAAACTAAACTTGAGTCTCCATTGCAATCTAGGCCTATGAAAGGATACTCGAATGAGGGTGAAAGAAGAATAGGACTCTAATTGGTTACAGTTCGGATTTCCTGCAGGCAGGCAGGTATCTTCAAGTTTCCTTTGGTCGGCATGTACAGCCTCTGAGACAGCCTAGAGGCAACACTAAGCAGAGGACATTTTCGATCAGTTGTAAGTGATCGTTAACTTTTTTATTGCACTCTGGACCACCTGTAGCGAACTGACAACCTTCGATTCCAGATCACGCGGGCAATATTTTCTCCCTTCTTCCGGTGTCGTTTACCCCGACATAAGATCACTGCAGTATATTAAAGCCCTCGATGATCGTTGGGCACAGAGCACCATAGAAGTCATCCCTTTTCTACACCATCGTTGCCTTCAATAAAGGGAGTGTTTTAGTTTTCTGTAAAAGCAAACTATCGTGCCGGCTTTGTCTGTCTGTCCTCCCTCAGATCTTAAAATCTATTGAGGCTAGAGGGCTGCAAATGGTACGACGATCTTCCATCCTCCAATCATCAAACATACCAGCCCTCTAGCCTCAGCACATTTTATTTTATTTAAGGTTAAAGTTAGCCATGATCGTACTTCTGGCAGCGGTATAGGTACCAACAACATAGGCCACCACCGGACCGTGGCTGAGTTTCATGGGCTGCAGCTAAGAGTTTTATGGGCCGTGGCTGAGGACACCATCGGACAGAAAACAAGATTGCGCCGAAGAAAATTCAATATATATATATATATATATATATATATATATATATATATATATATATATATATATATATATATATATATATCCTATATATAATGTGTCTGTCTATCAGTCTGTCAACTCTCTGGCGAGTTTGAGGGCGCATGAAGAGGTGACTGCTAGAAATGTAATTGGTGTAACTCAAAGACTGAAAAATATACATATAAAAAAGTCAGGAATTAATCTGTTTGTGAATGAGATGGCTACATGGAGGTGGCATTGTAATTACAAGTAGAAAGCTGACAAGGGTAAGAAAGGTTTCTTTGACTGATGGAAAAGTCTCAGGCTTCAATATCTATGGCATGTAGGTACATTTAAATGACAATTGATATAACATAAATTACAAAAGTCTTTAAAAGGTTAGTCGGTAAAAAAATAATTGTAGACAGTGTGGAATGTTACACAGTGGAATATAATAACTACGGAGAATAGAAAACACAGCTGGTCATTCTCATTACGGTAAAATTCCAAAGTATATTGAAAAGAAACCTTGTTTTTGTTGTTTCTTGATATGCATAACATCAAAATATCCGCTACTAGTATTACGCAGATAACCTGACATTTGAAAATTCGACGTCCATACCATGATTAGTCAGACAATACCAGTGTAACCAAATTCCAATAAATTCTTGGCGTAACCGTATGATACGCCTTCGTGGCTGAGTGATATAAATAGTCCTTCACTATTAATGCACGTGGGTTCGAATACCGCTAGGAAAGAAAATAGCTCCTTCGTTTTCTACCATCCTCGATGCAAGGTCATCGTGGTAAGTGTGTCCAGAAAGTCTGAGGAAACGGGGAAGTTACGAGGTCGCTGTGGCTATTACAAAAACACAAAGTTCTTCATGGGGAAAAGATATGGAATATGGTAAAACATGGGCTGGGGTATTGCGCAATGTGATGAAGGAGAATACCCGAGGTTTCTGGCACAAATATCGGAGTCTGAAAGATTATGCCAAAACAAACAGGAAAAGAGGATGCAAGGCGAGGCGTCAATAACAATATCAGCTACTCCTGCTCTGTACATCGACCACTCACTCAGGCAGCTTATATTTCCTGCCAGAAGCGTAAATACTTTGTTATGAATAGTTCGTCGGATGGAGATTGCAACATGAGAGAGAGAGAGAGAGAGAGAGAGAGAGAGAGAGAGAGAGAGAGAGAGAGAGAGAGAGAGAGAGAGAGAGAAGTTAAAGTATACCTGAGTTTTACCAGACCACTGAGCTGATTAACAGCTCTCCTAGGGCTGGCCCCAAGGATTAGACTTATTTTACGTGGCTAAGAACCAACTGGTTACCTAGCAACGGGATCTTCAGCTTATTGTGGAATCCGAACCACATTATACCGAGAAATGAATCTCTATCACCAGAAATAAATTCCTCTAATTCTTCATTAACCGGCCGGAGACTCGAACTCGGGCCTAGCGAGTGCTAGCCGACAACTCTATTGACTCTCCTAACGAGGAACTAGAGAGAGAGAGAGAGAGAGAGAGAGAGAGAGAGAGAGAGAGAAACATAAAATTGGAGGAAATCCGTTTTAATCGTACTGGTAATTATTTCCCTGTTCTGACGAAAATAAGCTGATGAAAGCTGATAAATATCAAGTTTGTATATCTCATGATTTACATATTTCGATTCTGCTTTTTTTATTTTTAGTTTCGTTTTTACCTGTTTTTTTTTTATGATGTAGAATTAAATTTCCAAAAGAAAAGTGAATAGGCACGAAGCTCTCCCCGTTTAACGCATGCTGACGACTCTGAAAATATTCCCGAGACTTTCTTATCTCGGCTTCGAGGGTTCTACACTTGATGAGTCGGCGATAAAAGAGAAACGATGAAAGAGAATTTTGCTCTTAGATGAACATGATCGATACTATTGTAAAAGTAGCCAATTTTTGTTTTATAAAACTTTTATTCGAAGATTACGGGCCGAACATACATACTTTTTAGAAAGGAAATATTTATCCTATGTCCTAATTAATAATTTATTTCGCTTCCGAGTTGGTTAATTATCAACATGGTGCACGAAATTTTCGGAAACTTATTACCGAAAAAAAAAGGGGAATTCTGACGCTTTGAATTTATCTACTAGGTCTTAAAATAAGAAAATTAGATAGTTTATAAAAAACATATGGGTATTAACTAGCAACTACTTATGAATATTCTCTTCTATAATTATTTTCAGTTCTGGAAACATTGTCAAAGACTGTGATAGCTGAGCAGTGTGGAAAATAAGATATTTCTTTCCTTGTTTTATTATCTTCGTTCGAATTTTGATCAATAGTTCTCTTTCATAAAGGGATATGCCATAGCACTAGCGCACAATGTCCCATGGAGTGAAGTTACATCGAGTATAATCGATGAAAAAGTCTGCTTTTCGCTCGCATTAGCCTTGGGTAATAAAAAAGGCAGTGGCTACTGATGTCTCAGCAGGTAGACAGAGAAATGCGCTCCCCAGATCCACCTATCGCTTCCTCCCAGGGACAGCAAGACCGCGCGTCACCGAAAGTCGGTCAGACCTGAGAGAAACTTGGATCGAGACCACCTGTCAGCAACGATATCACTGAGCTACCCCAAAAGTATTCTTGTATTTTTGAGACAACAATATCGACAATATTTTTCTTAATGAACTCTTTAGTGGGTTGGAGGACCTCTTGGTTACCTCGGGCATGTCCAGTAAGTTGTTTAGCTACATACCTGCGTCTACACCTCCCTCAACCGCCACATTTTCGCGGAATGACTGCCCACTCTCTTTTGAAAAATGTCTTCGAAATACAGAGATGCATCTAGCTACCAACTAAACTCTTGTTTTCTCACTGATGTATATATATCCTGCTCTCTGACATATTTAGTTACCTATATGTTTTATGGTAGAATATGAAATATCACTGAAGTTTCTTATAGAAAACGCGAAGTTCGGATCTTGGGCAATATCTCTTACCACGTTAAGGTGTACCCTGCCCAAGTAGGAACATATCTATATAAAACAATCAAAAGCTTGACAGGTTGGTTACACAGTCACAAGGACTCTTTGCGGCATCCCGTCTTCTCTTCAATGTGAAGTAGATTTTATGAAAGGGATTTATTTCCATAATACGCGGGCTTAATACAAAGTGTATAGTACTTAAGTGTTGCGTAATTTTTCAAGAATTATCATCATAAAAATAATTGCCTTGAATCACTTTGAAGTTAATTGGTTCCAACTAACAAGGACATATTTGCGAAATAAAAAAAAAAAAAATTTAAATTCTAGATAGGGCTGAGCCACAAAAGTAGAGTTAAATATACATTTTGGAAGGAGTTACGGAAAAAAGTCAAAAGCACTAAAAATGTCTGTCAATATTATCTACAGTAATTTCAGAATAAATGTTTTTGATGGGTTTCTTAAGTGTTAGCAGTAACCACTGTAAGAAAAATGTGAAAATTTTACTTTTTTCTACTTGACGGTAGGGGTCGCTTTAAAAGGTGCTAAGACCCCCCAAAACCGCCTAATGAATCAAGCAGAAAAAATCTTGAAATTAAGGTAGTACCGCATCCAAGAATGATAAACCTTTGAAAAACCTTTCAATGGAAACAATAGTAATGGAATGTATTGAAATTAAAGTTTCTTTCGAAACGCTTATAGTATATGTAAAATTTCGAAAATATGTCCACGCAAGATTCTAGATATAAGCCTAAGAACAAAAACCGTTTCTCTTTTACGATGACAATGAACGAAAAGTTCTGGGTTTTGTTGCTCATTCCTTAGATGGTAAAACTTCTGCTTCTTGGGAAATCTTTAAATATTTTAAAAACACTGCGTGAGAAAGAGTTTACGTTCAGGTAAAAAAGAACAGTAATCTAAAAGGAAAGACTTTCAAAAAGTTGCCTAAAACTCTTGTCACTAACTTCGGAAAGGCTGTCGACTTTTCTGTCGTCACCGACATGCGATAAGACTTTTGGTACTTATTCCCACCTCTGTATAGCACTGACTTAAAAAAAAAAAAAAAAAAAAAAAAAAAAAAAAAATCAAGCTCCCAGAATAAAAAAAGATCATGTTGAATAAATGCTTCGATTGCTTTCTTTTTCATTTTACGTCATTTGTTTTAGGTTTCATCTCTAACGTCATTCATAAATTCGCAAGCAAATACGCACAGGAATGCAGGCTCATCCAAACAGTCATAATAGTTCCTCGTTGGACAAGTCGGTAGAGTTCTCGGCTAGCACGCTGCTAGGCCCGAGTTCGAGTCTCCGGCCGGCCAATGAAGAATTAGAGGAATTTATTTCTGGTGACAGAAATTCATTTCTCGCTACAATGTGGTTCGGATTCCACAGTAAGCAGTAGGTCCCGTTGCTAGGTAACCAATTGGTTCTTAGCCCTAGGAGAGCTGTTAATCAGCTCAGTGGTCTGGTTAAACTAAGGTATACTTTTTTTTATACAGTCATACACAATAACGAATATGCCTAACGAAGTACTCACGATAAAACATCAGCTATTCGTATTTTGATATTGATTTTTTTCTTGGAATTTACGCTATTGACAAAGATTTTTTCTAACCCGAATTTAGAATTTCACTTTCATTAAAGGTTTAAGTATCGTTGATTTGCTTTCGTTCTAGTCATCATTATTCAGGAATCACTGTATCTACAATAACAATGGTAATATCAGGAGACATATTAGTAAAAGTGCAAGTTAACATTAATAGTAGTAGTAACAAATTTATGTCCAAATACTACGACCTAAAGATAAACAGGAATACTGGTCCCTCATACCAGACCGCATTTTTAGGTTACTTTTCATGTCACTTGAAAAAAAAGTTAAAAACTTCCATAAACAAGTTAAAATGGCAAATAAGTGGAAATGAATTCAGTGTTCATTTTAGTAAATAAAAATCTGTTTTGATCTACACACCTGGACATTTTAACTTCTATTGCGCAACATTAGACTGTACTGCCTGTGATTACTAATTAGTTGAAATATTTAGGTTTCTGCATTTTTACACATTTTGATAACTTAATTATTATAGATCCTAGTTTTATCAGAAGTATTTGACACATTTTACACGTTTGCATTGGAAAATCCAGGTAATGAATTTAGAAAGTAAGGAAATATAATGTGAACCGTGAAAGAGGGTGATTAATATTGTCTCTAGATTTTAAATGTACATGATATATCATCTTTAACAAAGTGAAAAATGGTAACTCATAGGAAATTGTTATGTTAAACAAAGAGACAAAAAGAGACACTTGATTTTATTTTAATCTCAATATCGACTTACGTCAGAGAGAGAGAGAGAGAGAGAGAGAGAGAGAGAGAGAGAGAGAGAGAGAGAGAGAGAGAGAGAGAGAGAGAGAGAGAGAATAGATAATTTGTGTCAGAATAACTTGGAGAGAGAGGGACTAAGTAATTTTTCTTTGTATTCAGATGGATATGATCACGTCAAAAATAGAAAGAGAGAGAGAGAGAGAGAGAGAGAGAGAGAGAGAGAGAGAGAGAGAGAGAGAGAGAGAGAGAGAGAGAGAGAGAGAGAAATTTGTATCATCATAACAGTGGGAAGGACTAAGCAATCTTAATTAGCATTCAGATGGATATGGTCACGTCAGAGATAAGCAGATAGTTGGGAAAACAGAGAGAGAGAGAGAGAGAGAGAGAGAGAGAGAGAGAGAGAGAGAGAGAGAGAGAGAGAGAGAGAGGGAGATTAGAAAATTTGTGTTAGTATATGAGACAGAGAGTGAGAGAGCGGAGCAGATGTAATTCTAAATTAGCATGCAAATGAATATGGTTACGTCAAAGAGTGAGAGTTGTTTATCAGTTGTACCGATTGGCAAATGTATCTGGCTTTATCACCTGGCTGACCCTGTTGTGTTTATTGCTTTGTTCTGAGCTAAAGAATCGGAAAGACAGACGAACACAAATTGAGGCAAGCAAATGGACTTTCAAGGCCAATTTGCACTCCTTACTCTCCACAATTCCACTGTTATTCATTACTTAAATGCTTGCTGGTATAGCTTTAAGCTAAGCATCAAAGGATCCTTGAATTCTACCGAGCTTCAGAGATTCAGAATGATGAAATATGAAACTGAAGTGGTGGCTATATCTATTGCCAAGGACTGGTCATAGTGCAATCACAATACATAGAAGTTCAAGAAGCTTATTAATAAAAATGGAAACTTTTCTTTTCCAGCAGATATGTGAGTAAACCTCAGAAGAGTTGCCCCGCGGGTCATGGACAGCTGGAAAGCAGATCAGTAACATCAAGGCTAGACCTTGGGTAACATATTGCAAGAGGACCATATCCTAAAGTAACCGTCCCTTAACCTAACCTTAACCAAGGGCGCAGTGCTCTGACACAATATCTTGCATAATAGAACATGTGCACAGCTGTTTGCAGAATTACCCCTACTGAGTCAATTAGGAACTAAATAAACAACAAATGGAGGTTTTTATATATTATTAAGTAAAAATAAAAATTTAAGGAATAATAGACAATTATTGTCGCAAGGCACCGAAAAACGAATTAAGTTACGTATCTTTTTACACTGTGCAGTGAAAGACTAACTAAAATGAAAGCTAATACAGCATTAGATTTCCTTCTGGCTCACAACAAGACAGCCAACATTGGACATCTACACATGAAGAGTGTCTGTCTGTCTGTCTGTCTCCCTCTCACTCTCTCTCTCTCTCTCTCTCTCTCTCTCTCTCAATCTGTGACGTAACCTTTACATCGATATGAAGATTAAGATATAATCATTCTATTCCTTGTCTTCTCTGTCTGCCTATACGTTGCTATTTCGTATTGTAATAAATTATTTATGATATACATCATGTCGTCCGTTTAATATTCAGGGACAGTTAATCACCCTCTTTCACGGCTTGCATTACATTCACTACTTTCTGAATTCATTACTAGGATTTTCCCCTGCAAAAGTACAAAATGTGTAAAAAAAAATTTCTGATAAAATTAGGGTCTAAAATGACCAAGTCATCACACTGTAAAAAATGCAGAAACTTTGTAAAAGTATATCTAAACCTTCAAGCTTTGATTATTCTATACAGATATGCTCCTACTTAGTTAAGGAACATCTTAACGTGATAAAATATTACTTGAGATCAGAACTTCGCCTAAAAGTGACTCAACAAGTATCCATGTACAGTACTATTAACAGCTAGATCCACTTCCGTATTTAGAGGCCATCTCTAAACAGTGACTGAACAGCCGCTGCGTAACAGCTGTGGCAGTTGTTCGATTGATGTGGCCGCAAGTTTGTATCGAAACAAGGACTTGGACGGACCCACAGATGCCCAAAAGAGGTCTTTTATCGACTGGCTGGATATTCATTGCAGACATGGCGGTGATGGCTCTTGCAGAAATTGACCAGCGCAGAGATGAAGGATACCGTAGTTAAACTGAGAAGAGAATTGTTAATAATGTTTTCTCAATCTTCAAGAATACTGCTGCGGTGTGACAGGGAGAGTTCATTGCACGTAAACCATAATTATGTTCAGGGATTCACTTCTTGGCCACGCCAAAGGTGCCTCATTTTAATGTTAGTCGTAGTAGTTCAGTAGTATTGTCACTGACTGGTGGTCGCCAACTAAATTTCGCTCAAGTCTACAGATTTTCAGTCATACGTTCTCACTGCCTCTGTGAACTACTGATGGGTGGTTTAGGGGAGTGCTTTTGTTTACCTAAGGAATCATCGCTAGACTTCGCCTTTTTCACCCACGGCTCGGGTAGCGGAAAACAGGCTTAGGCACTGATTATATGTGTGGTGTAAGTTCTGCAGGGTACTTCGCGCAAGGTTAGACCTGTTCCCTGTCCTTGCTGCTGACAGGAGACCATTAATAAACTCTTATTAAAGAGAACTGTTGATCAAAATTCGAGTAACGTTAATAAAACATAAGGGAAGAACCATCCCCACCCCAATTTTCCACGCAGCCCCGCTACCAGAGTCTTTGATAGTATTTCGAGAATGACCAATAATTATCGATGCAAATATTCATAAGGAGCTGCTAGAAAATACTCTTATGGTTTTTTTTAAATAAACTAACTCATTTTTTTATTAGAAAATCTAGTAGGTAACCTCTGACCGTAAGAATTCCTCTTCCGTCACAAGTTTCCGAAAATTTCGTGCACCATGTTGAGACCGAACCAACTCCGAAGCGAAATAAATTCTTAACTAGGACATAGGCTAAATATTTCATTTCTAAAAAGTGTGCGTGTTCGGCCCGTCACCTTATAATAAAAGTTTGATAAAACAAAAACGTGCTACTTTTAAGATGATATCGGGCGCTGGTATTAAAACAGATTTTTCGATAATGTTTATTTAAGAGCGAAATTCTCTTTCATCATTTTTCTTTTAGCACCGACTCATTAAGTGTAGAACCCTTGAAGCCGAGATAAGAATGTGACTGGAATATTTTCAAAGTCGTCATGTTTGTCCCTCTCTCAATCTTTTGACCTTGATTTTTCTTCTTGAAATTTAATTCTACATCGTAAAAATACAGGAAAGTCTAGAATTGCAAAAAAGGACGCATAAAAGACTAGGTAAAAAACGGAATTAAAAATAAAAACAGCAGAATCGAAATATGCAAATCACGAGAGGCCCTCAGTTGTATGCCAATGCCATTCCAACCCCATATAAGCAGATTTTTGTCGGAAATCATTCTTAATCCTTTGTGAATGGGCCGGATTTTAGACGTATCCTGCTTAGTCATTGTGCGCTACATTTAGGATCCTTGCCCTATTTTTTTTCCTTTCTTTTTAAGAGGTTAATAATTAATTTCTTCGCTTACTGGTCCATTCTGATTTTGACATTTATAGAGTACTGCACCACTAAGGGGACATTTTTTTCTTCAGTCTTTTACGTATCGTGCTTTCTAATTCACCGATAATTAATCTGAGAGAGAGAGAGAGAGAGAGAGAGAGAGAGAGAGAGAGAGAGAGAGAGAGAGAGAGAGAGAGAGCATAAACTTATAAACAACGATCCATCAAGCACCTTTCAGAACATCCCAGAGCAGCTTTCGCATTCGGTACACCGTCTCGAATAATAACAGCCACCATTCACCATTCAGAAGGCGAAGGAGGCAGAGGAGCCACTCTCATTACGTGATCGATTCCGCAGTGAGAAAATGCTTTGGGAAACAAGGATGCGATGCGACTCCATCAGAGATTAATAGCACATTTGCCAGAGAGACTGATGAATGAATCACACCGAAAGGCTGATACCATCAAATATCTTTACTTTGCTGGTTTTCGTCATTTCATTTTTTGGGTCTGCGACTGATATTACTTCGTCGTTAAGCTTGGCTGCAGCGGGTGTTTACACATTACACTGAAAGAAACCTGGATCTCGTTATCAAATCGTACAAACATTATTCATTTTCCGATTTAGTATTCAGGGAAACAGGGTGGTTACTCGTCGTGTTAAAAGTCAACAGGTATCATCATTACATGTTCGCTTCGTGTTCATCATCATCTAATTTTATATATGCGGTAATTATTACTCTGTCAGCAAACAGAAGGGTAAATCATGTAAAGGAATCACGCCCTTGGCTACGCCCTTTGTTGTAAGCAGCGGCATAGGACGTGTCCTACGGAGCACCAGAATTGCCTTGCTGCCGCACAAACCGCCAGCGAGACAACGAGACCCACCGACCAATAGAAATTCAGCACCCCAATGACGTAATGTTCAAAAGTTTAGGCCTAGCCGGAAAGTCCGCATCTAGTAATAAAAACCGTGTACAGTATGAACATTTGTAATTTAGTCCTGAAGATGTCGCCGGCGAGCGAGGAAATGTTCCGTCGACTATAATAAGTAAAAGGAAAGAAACGTGAATAATATTTCATTATTCCTAAGAGGCTTGCTTGAAGAGAAAAAGAAGAAATATAGACTGACTCAAAGTCCAAATGAACAGATAGTATCTGCGGATAAAGCAACTTACTTCAACAGGAATTGCATAAGAGAAAAAATAGGCCATATATATACTAATGATAATAATGATATAATATATATATATATATATATATATATATATATATATATATATATATATATATATATATATATATAATATATATATATATACATATATATATATATATATATATATATATATATATATATATATATATATATATATATATATATATATATATATGTGTGTGTGTGTGTGTGTGTATGTATGTATGTATGTATATATATATATATATATATATATATATATATATATATATATATATATATATATATATATATGTATATATGATAATTCTTTTACTTTGTATATCTCTAGATAATATAAATTTTGCCAGTAACAGAAATAATGATGATGAAACTAAAGTGTGAAATGAAACATTTCATGGACCAACGCTTTGTTGGTGGTCCTGCTGTTTGTTGCTGAAAGCCTCATTGCCAAACTTTTTGGCGTCTGCATTTTGTCTGAGCATCATTTCTGCCTCGTTGACAACGGGGGAGTAAATATGTTTCCCTGACAGCTCTCAATGTGTTTCTATTTGTATAATTTTCTCCTTTGGAATATTTGCACGTATCCATTTTGTGGGAGCTTTTTTTTTGAACTGGACTTTCAGTGCTGCCCTGCCCGTTCATTTCCTAAAGCCGATTCTGTGTTTTGACGTAAATGTTGTTAATATTGGTTGGGAAAATGCTTTCGCGCTTATACACATTCCACATGATCGCGCTTATACGCATTCCATATGAATGTGTCGAATTCCATTTTCTGGCTGCAGGCGGCAATGATTATTGTGGTTTTATTCCGTATTTAAGGAATAGTTTTAGCTTGAGACTGAAAATTAATCAACACCGTGTACCGAACAGTACTATTCCACAATCCTTAAAATTAAAGACTTGTTTTTCATCATAAATATTTGCTCTAGAAAATCCATAGGCTAAAACAACCTGTGAAATATTCCAAAGGTGACTCGCTTATGAGCCCCTTGTTATCTAATCATAATTTTAAACTTAAAAAAGCTGGGTCATTTATGAGCGGGTTTGTTCAAGATGCTTTCATAAAACATCCATCTGCATCATTTATAATTAATACACCAACATCGGAATTTGAACAGGACTAATATAATCCTATGAAGGCTTAAACTGCAAAAAGCTACGAAATTTTTTCCTAATCATTTTCTGCAATTCACAAGCCTCAGTTTTAATTACATCATGTTTACTTTTCTTATATTCAATGTAATTTGTTAACGTTTCACGCCATAACGTCAATGCTTCTGGAATGGTACCGACCTCCTATAATACTTCCTTGCAAATCCTATACAACGTGATGTTGGCTTCTTCATGCAAGGCAATTCTGAGTTTTTCTCCTTCTTTAGTAAAGTGAAATCTATTAATTTTATTCCATTAGCTTTTATTCTCTCCACAACACTTATTAAAAGCGCTTCTTGTAGTGAAAATTGCTTATAACATTACCCAAACCCCAATGCCTTCTTCTTAAAATGACCACGAAGAGTCGATGAAGATTTTAGCAAAGAATTTTTGCTGCCGAAGGTCATGTTCGAAACTGGCTGACGCCGTCAGATACAGGTCAGGTCTATCTCTGGCTTCCTTTAACTTTGTATCATACCTTCAGTTCTGCCTGACTTCACTTCAGAGCATCCACTTCTCTCCAGTTCCTATCATCGTCATGTCTCCACTTTCCAAAATCTCTTGACATTCGTAAAAGTCTGAATTAATCTTCCCATAACACCCATTAATCTTTCCTCTGTGATACGCGTCTTCAAATTATCAATCATCATAACGAAGAGATATGGACTGGGTGCAGGTCCCTGAGGTAACCTCGTAAATCACATCACTCTGCATCAGCACCAATGATCAGACTGAAGAGTTTTGTTTTTCGGTACATTTTCACTTTCAATGTCAGTCATCTTTCAGTTATTCCATCCTTTCTCACGACATTCATCCCCCACACACGCTCACACACACACAAAAGCGTGTATACATATATATGTATATGCATACGTATGCATATATATATATATATATATATATATATATATATATATATATATATATATATATATATATATATATATATATATATATATATATATATAGTGTGTGTGTGTGTGTGCGCGCAGGAATGGAGTATTTCCAACATAACACAACCGTAAAATTCTAATGCAACGATAGGATTCATAATCTCATGATTAAGCCTCTCCATTTTTCCACGAAACTTCCATCTGAAAACAAATGCTTGGTTGTAGCAGTTAAACGCAGAGCCTTGTATTTTCCGTGTAATTTGCTGGTGGCACTTGCGATACAGCCTGCTTTACAACTTGTCCTGAGCGACTAATGAAAGACAACGTTTATTGTGCTTTTATTGCGGGATGCGGGTACATATTAAACCCAAGCTCCTATTAGGTTGACTTCAAATATTAAATGAGCGACATATTCTTTACAATATTAACGTTTGCAAATCTACCTGCGCGACTTTACATTCTTCCAATATAGAAGAAATAAAGAAAAACAAAACAAAAATAAATATAAAAACATCGCTCAACGGTCGAGCACAAAAAATTATTACATGACAAAGGAAAATATCGACTATATATATATATATATATATATATATATATATATATATATATATATATATATATATATATATATATATATATATATATATATATATATATATTATATAAATATATAATATATACAGTATATACATATATATATGTGTATATATATATATATATATATATATATATATATATATATATTATATAAATATATACAGTATATACATATATATATATGTGTGTGTGTATATATATATATAAATACATATATATATATATATATATATATATATATATATATATATATATATATATATATATATATATATATATATATGTATATATATGGGCATGTAAGTACACCGCCCTCCCAAAATCATCAAAGACATACCCAACCATAATATACCATGGCACTGCGATATTTTAATAAAACTCTAAGCTAATAACTTTGAAAGTATCGACGAGACATCATGATATATTGTTGCGGATTTAATCTCTTACATAGCCACAAACACATACACACATACCACTATACAGTATATATATGTGTGTGTGTGTGTGTAACTCGAAGACAGACACAGCTGTCAGACATCGCTGTGAAGTCAATGCCCTTACTTCATGACTTTACATATCCAAAGAGATCTTGCCGGATGTCACTCATGAATGAAACATACGAGGAAGTCTTTTTACCAACCAGATCCTCCATTTGCATATGCCATTAGAGTCATAACCGGTTTTTGCGAGAATACCGAAGTGTCATATTCCTGTATATAACCTTTTGAAAAGAGGATTTCCTTCCGTCTCGTTGTTTCTAATTTATTTTATTCCTTCACCTTCATTTCTGTTCATTTGTGCGATATTTTCGCAGATATTTCCTTTTCTGGTATTTCTGAAGTCAGAAATATTTCCTGTTTTATATTAATCAGAGGCGCTTTTCCATATAGGATATAACTTCGAAGTCTTCAAGCTTTATTATTTCCTCTTTACCCAAAATAACGTATTATTATTATTATTATTATTATTATTATTATTATTATTATTATTATTAGAAAATCTAGCCAGAAAACTAGAATAAAAATTATATTGTGAATGCTGAATGAATACAACTGGTTATCCTACATGTGTTTGGGAGATATTGCAAAGGAAGAAGCTGGGGTCAGAGAATAGGTTGGTCATAAAACCACCAAATCCAAGAAGGTTTTCGAATCTTTGAAAAGGGTCAGGAAGAGAGGAGGAGTGCCCTTGGAGGTTACATTTTGCATACATCAAGTGACTATTGGTCCAGTTTTCTTTTTCGGAAGTTAAGTGTCTACTTGGAACTTAATTATAGAAAACATTTGGGAACTTCTGAGATGAGTTTTGCAGAATGTGAGTGAATTAAGAGGGTTTAAAATTGCTTAGTAAAGTGGAGATATTTGTGGACGATACGTTTATTAAAAGACTGAATACTTTGAAATCCCTGGAGAGGAGGGGATGAGGAGACGCAGTAGCCTACTTACTGGGATGAGGTAGTCAACGGCTGCTGAAATGGAAAGAACTTCCAGGGAGCTCCGCAATGTGATCAGGAGGGATGTGCTTAGACTTGTGGAAGGACTGGTGTAATATGAAATATGTATGTGTGTGTGTGTGTATATATATATATATATATATATATATATATATATATATATATATATATATGTGTGTGTGTGTGTGTGTGTGTGTGTGTGTGTGTGTGTGTGTGTGTGTGTGTGTGGAGGGGGGGAGGGGGGGGGCTGCTCCTGGATGTATGGAGGATGAATTGTACCCATCTGTCACCTTTAGCTAAAGAAAGGAATTTGGTTACATTGCGCTGCAGCTGCCTCCAAATCACCCTTTGGTAAGGTGTACACAGTGTAAGTCTCTCTTGTTAATTGTGCTGCTCCACTCACTTGTGGAAGACTAATTAACGATTAGTTAACTGCGAAAGGACCTCTCCTAAAATAAAATACAAATAAAAAATGGGGAGGGAAGTGGTTTTCGGACGCGTTAGCCGGAGAAGAGGAGTCATAATTTGCTCTGTCAGTAGCTATAGTGGCCCCACTCGTTAACATGTGTAAATATTTTAGAGTACTCTATGAAAAACTTGTTTTTTTATGAAGGCAATGTCATCAAGAAATCATTACGGTGAAGTAAATTATCTAATCTTGTTACGTTATTTCCCGTATTTATATCTATCATACCAGGACCTGCCATATGATACCTAAAGATAGATTTTACGTGTTATACATGACTTTGGTTTATGTCTATGAATGAAAACATTACACTTTATAGTGTAAATGAATCTCTTTACTTTTTTCTTTTATCTGAAATCGTTACATCAGCAAAACGAAGAAATAAGACGAGTCGCCCCCTTCACCAAGACAATGCGCGGCACATGCAAATACGTTTCCCACAGACCTCGTCTTTATCTACAGTAGATGTAGATGAAGTCAGCAGTTTCTCTGAGAGACATAGGCGCTGATGCTTATGGCACAACGCCATAATTCGTGAGGTGCAGCAACCATGGATTGGATATTCGTTCTATGCATTTAGATAGGTCCAATCTGACTGCTTCCAGCTATATGTTGCGTCATCGGTTAGACTTCGCCCAAGGATTTATAATAATGAGTTTGGTTTCAGTGGTTCGGTTTTTGAGTCTCCCCGCTGTTTATTGTGCTATGTGTGCGAGCATGTGAGAGATGCAGAGAGGGGAAGAAGACAAAAAAAGACTGAGAGAGGGTGAGAGAAAGAAAGAGACAGCAAGAACATTTTCAACATTTTGCAGGTAGGAAATCACATGTTCACCATTCTTTCCAGACAAGCCTAAGGCCCTTTTTTAATAACTCCATTTTTTTCATTTTCTCCTTTATAACATTTTCTCTGATTTTCACTTAACATAACTTGACCGCAACACTTCACCAACTTTGCAAGTTGTACTTATTCCAACCTGTGTGCGTCAGCACCTGTTCTTGCCTTTAAACTAAGTCTGAATAAACATATTTGTTTCTTTCTTAATGACTTTCTCTTATTTTATTGTGGGATTGTAATTTTCATTACAACCTCAATTAGGGTCCTACCATGCAGAAAGTTTCATTACAACCCCAATTCGAGTCCTACCATACAGAGAGATTCATTACAACCCCAGTTCGGGTCCTGACGTGCAGAAAGTTTCATTACAACCCCAGTTCGATTCCTACCACGCAGAAAGTTTCATTACAACCCTAATTCGAGTCCTACCATGCAGAGAGATTCAGCACAACCCCAGTTCGAGTCCTACCGTGCAGAAAGTTTTATTACAACCCCAGTTCGATTCCTACCATGCAAAAAGTTTCATTGCAACCCCAATTAGGGTCCTACCATGCAAATAGTTTCATTACAACCCCAGTTTGGGTCCTACCATGCATAAAGTTTCATTATAACCCCAGTTCGATTCCTACCATGCAGGCGATTCCTACCATGCAGAAAGTTTCATTACAATCCTAATTCGAGTCCTACCATGCAGAGAGATTTATTACAACCCCAGCTGGGGTCCTGACCTACAGGAAGCTTCATTACAACCCCGTTCGTATCCTACAATGCAGAAAGTTTCATTCCAACAACAGTTCGTACCCTACCATGCAGGAAGTTTCATTACATCCCCAGTTCGTAACCTGCAACGCAGAAAGTTGCGTTACAACCCAGTTCGTATCCTACCATGCAGAGTTTCATTACAACCCCAGTCTGGGTCCTACCATGCAGGAAGTTTCATTACAACCCCAGTTTGTATCCTTCTGTGCAGAAAGTTTCATTACAACCCTAGTTCGAATCATACCGTGCAGAAAGCTTTATGACAACCCCAGTCCAGGTCCTACCATGCAGAAAGTTTCATTACAACCCCAGTTTGTATTCTACCATGAAGAAAGTTACATTACAACCTCAGTTCGTATCCTACCATGCAGAAAGTTTCTTTACAATCCCAGTCTGGGTCCTACCATGCAGAAAGTTTTATTACAACCCCAGTTCGTATCCTACCATGCAGGAAGTTTCATAAAACCCCAGTTCGTATCCTACCAAGCAGAAAGTTTCATTACAATCCCAGTTCGTATGCTACCATGCAGGGAGTTTCATTACAACCCCAGTTTGTATCCTCCTGTGCAGAAAGTTCCATTACAACCCTAGTTCGAATCATACCATGTAGAAAGCTTCATTACAACCCCAGTCCAGGTCATAGGCCTACCATGCAGAAAGTTTCATTACAACCCCAGTTTGTATTCTACCATGAAGAAAGTTTCATTACAATCCCAGCTCGTATCCTGCCATGCAGAAAGTTTCATTACAACCCCAGTCCGGGTCCTACCGTGCAGAAAGTTTCATTATAACCCCAGTTCGTATCCTCCCAAGCAGAAAGTTTCATTACATCCCCAGTTCGTATCCTACCATGCAGGAAGTTTCATTACAACCCCAGTTCGTATCTTACCATGCAGAGTTTCCTTACAACCCCAGGTTCATATCGTATCATTCAGAAAATTTCATTACAACCCTATTCCGGGTCCTACCATGCAGAAAGTTTCATAACAACCCCAGTTAGGATCCTACGGTCAACGAAGTTTCATTACATCCCCAGTTAGAGTCCTTCCATGAAGAAAGTGTCATTACAACCACAGTAAGAGTTCTACCACGCAGAAAGTTTCATTACAACCCCAGTTCGAACCCTGCCGTGCAGAAAGTTTCATTACAACCCCAGTCTCGGCCGTACGATCCAGAAAGTTTCATTACAATCCCAGTTAGAATCCTTCTGTCCACCAAGTTTCATTACATCCACAGAGTCCTTTCATGCAAAAAATGTCAGTACGACAACAGTAAGAGTCCTACCATGCAGGAAGTTTCATCAAAACCCCAGTCCGGGTCCTATTGTGCAGGAAGTTTCACTACAACCACAGTTAGTTTCCTTCCATACAGAAAGTGTCATTACGACCACAGTAAGAGTCCTACCATGCAGGAAGTTTCATCACAATCCCAGTTAGAGCCGTACCATTCAGAAAGTTTCATTAAACCCCAGTTAGAGCCCTTCCATGCAGAGAGTGTCACTACAACCCCAGTTACAGTCCTTCCATGCAGAAAGTGTCATTGCAACCCCAGTTAGAGTCCTGCCGTGCAGCTAGATTCAATACAACCCCAGTTAGAGTCCAACCATCCAGAAAGTTTCATTACAGCACAGCCCCTGTTGGAGTCGTTCCATGCAGAAAGTGTCATTACAAGCCCAGTTACAGTTCGCCCATGCAGGAAATTTCACTACAACCCCAGTTAGAGTCATACCATGCAGAATGTTTCATTACAACCAAAGTTATAGTCCTACAATAAAGTAAGTTTAGAGTCCATCCATGTAGCAAGTTTCTTTACAACCACAATTAGAGTTCCCCATGCAGAAAGTTTCATTGCAACCCCAGTTAGAGTCCTACTGTACAGAAAGTTTCATTACAACCCCAGTTAGATTACTACCGTGCTTAAAGTTGCATTAAAACCCCAGTCAGAGTCCTACGTTGCAGGAAGTTCATTACAACCTCAGTTCAAGTCCTGCCATGCAGAAAGTTTTTATTACAACCCCAGTTCGGGTCCTGCCACCCAGGAAATTTCATTACAATCCCAGTCAGAGTCTTACTGTGAAGGAAGTTTCATTACAATTCCAGTTAGAGTCCTACCATACAAAATGTTTCATTACAACCCCACTCAGAGTCCTATTGTGCAGAATGTTTCATTACCACCACAGTTAGAGTACTGCCATACAGAGAGTTTTTTTATTACCCCAATTAGAGTTCTATCAAGCAGGAAGTTTCATTAAAACCCCAGTTAGTGTCTTACCATATAGAAAGTATCATTACGACCCCCAGTTATAGACCTACCATGCAGAAAGCTTCGCTACAACATAGGGGCCTACCATGCAGAAAGTTTCATTACATCCTCAATTAGAGTCCTACCCTGCAGAAAGTTTCATTACAACCCTAGTTACAGTCCTGCAGTCCAGTCAATTTTATTATAACCCCGGTTAGAGTCCTACCAAGCAGAAAGTTTCATTACAACCTTAGTTAGAGTCCTGCAGTCCAGTCACTTTTATTATAACCCCAGTTAGAGTCCTACCAAGCAGAAAGTTTCATTACAATCCTAGTTAGAGTCCTGCAGTCCAGTCACTTTTATTATAACCCCAGTTAGAGTCCTACCAAGCGGAAAGTTTCATTACAACCCTAGTTAGAGTCCATCTTGCAGAAAGTTTCATTACAACCCTAGTAAGGTCCTACCATGCAGAAATCCTCTTTACAACTGCAGTTAGAGTCCTGCCAACCAGGAAGTTTCATTACAACCGCAGTTAGAGTCCTACCATCCAGGAAGCTTCATTACAACCTCAGTTAGAGTTCTACATCCAAGAAATTTCATTACAACCCCAGTTAAAGTTCTACTATCCAGAAAGTTTCATTACAACCCCAGTTAGAGTCCTACCATCCAGGAAGTTTCATTACAACCCAGTTACAGTCCAGCCTTGCAAAAAGTTTCATGACAACCTCATTTAGAGTCCTTTCATGCAGGAAGTTTTATTATTTGAATTCCAAATTTAGATTTAAGGGTTTCCCCAGAAACGGATTCAAACATATTACGGAATCGAGATATGGTACGAGCATAGTAACTTAATCCCAAATAGCTTGTTCAAAGCCCGGAAAACGATACTTTCTGGCACCACACCCGCTAAGAGGAAAGGATACCTTGTGAGAGAATCTCACGCACATGCCAATTCCAGGAGTGTCATTAATGACAATAATCATAAATATACTTTTCGAATGTTATGAGAACAATGGTGTTAGAAACAGACTTTTTATTTACTTAGCATTTTTATTCTAGCTAACTAGAATACTGAATTAACGTCCCATTAGAGACATAAATATGTCTTGTCTCCAAAGCAAAACGAGTTTTAAAATCTCACAGATGATGCATGCTTCAAGTAAAACACGTCTCATAGTGTGGACAAGTCATCAGAAGGAGGCCATAAAAAAGATTTAATGGGAGCAAAACATACGAGCGAGTGCATGCCATCATAGCTGAAGAATGCCTGGCGTGTAATTTCGTGTTTAAGAGTCATCATGATGTCAATATCTCTTCCGAAATTGGCTTCCATATGAAACTCTCAAGCCCAGCGAAATGACTTCACTTGGTGAATTCATTATTTTTTAACAACGGAAGCTAAGTATTATTAAAGTTGAAAGTGACAGTAAAACCAAACATTTTTAATGCATCTTATTTTCAAGCCGACGTTATTTCGCACAAGAGGAAATCAATGGGTGAACAATTTCGAAAAGGCTTATTTTGTTTGGTGTTTGTTTTCGTTTTCTAAAATATCAACCAAAAAAAACGTGGAATAGTTGGGGTAATTTTTAACACAATTTTATATATCGCTTTTATTTGCAGAAGTTTAGATTTTTTTTTTACTTTATACTTGTTTCTTATTTTTTGGCATAAGTTTTAGGTCCCATTTCCTTTTTTATAAAAATACGCTGAGGAAGTAGAATTCCTAAGTGATAATTTTGGAAAAAGCTGAATATTTACTTTATAACATAAAGGACTATGGTACTTTTTAAAGAGAAACATACAATTCTCGCATGTCCGTACCTCTCATTCTAGAAGAGAACTTTGTACCTACCTCTTGGAGATACCTTAACAACCATATCGGATTTCCAATTTATATTATGCGATAATTTTAATTTATGTTTTGGATGCTTGGAGACGCCGATGTGCCTCTAACGCAAAAACAAATGTTTATGTGCAAAGAACAATGCCTTCTTCCTCTCCTATTTGTGTGTTTTATCCACAACTTTTACTTTTGTGTTCCTATTCTTGTTTCATAGTTAAAAATAACAGTAAAAACATAATACTGATAACAATCATCATGCCAGTATGGTAGCGCAAGTACAACCCATTATTATTATGATTTCATTTAAATCCGCAAGTAATAAATCACACGCACATTCGGATAAGCACAGGAAGACACTTGTAAAGGGAACCTTCACCCAATTAAATAGCTTCGGCAGAAATCACAAACCAAACTAACAGTCAAAGGAAGCGACTTACTGGCCAATACAATAGCCTTGGTTAGTCGACACGGGAACCACAAGCGTTATGACACCAAGGGAAGGGTAGCCTCTATCAGAAGGCCCAACAAGTATGAAGCTATCCACAGGCCAAACAGTGCGACCGATTTCTTACCGTTAGGTAGCCGCGGGCAAAGCAAGTCAAGCTGACAACTAAAAATCGTCCTGGTGACGAAAGTAACATACCCTTTTCTTCTTTTTTTTACGACCATGTGGCTTTCTAGACTAAGTGACTGATTAATAAAACATTAATTTCATGAGGAAAGGAACTCGTCAGATGTCACAAATTATTTGATTACGGACTTCTCTCATTCATTTCGAAAGATGAAACTGGACCACAGGGTGCTGATTTAATGTATTAATTATGAATGAGGACGATCGGATGATTCTAATAGGCATATTCACTTGTTTTAATGCTAGAGAAAATGGTGAAAATACGGATTTAATCTTTATGGTATTTCCACCATCATTATTATTCATGCACAAGTCAAATAACATAAACACTTTCTGGAGAGTTATTTCTAAATATATATATATATATATATATATATATATATATATATATATATATATATATATATATATATATATATATATAATTCTTTTGAATGATTTTTCTACTCATATCCAACCTGGGCTCTGAATAAAAATTTCCCTGCACGAGAAATACGAAATTAATGTTATCTGTAAACATGGTGATGCGTGAGCACATTTTCACTCATTTATTAACATCTACTGTATATTCCAAAGTTTACACCAAGGTACTACTGTAATAATCTTTGCCAGATTGAAGCCAACTAGGAGACTACCTAATACTGAAAGCGACATATTAGTCAGGAAGTTACCTATATAGATGACAAAATTTAAGTCGATCATATCTTCGATGAAAATGTGTGTTCAATTTTGACAACATCCGAGGTAAAACGGAACTGACGTTTGTGCATTGAAGACATCACAATTGAGTTCGACTTCTATTTTAGCACACCAGCATTACCTATTTGGTGCAAACCCAGGCGACAATCAATGACCCCGATACTTGTCACGCCAGATAATTCCCAACAAATCAATCAGTTCAAACGGGAAGATTCTGAAAGAACCAGAATATATAGGCTATATAGCATTTTCTGAGATCTTATGATTTACGTATACCATAGATGCACATCTCAGTGAAATGACCCTATTTAGGTTTTTGGCACAATTCTCTCTCTCTGCCTCTCTCTCTAAAAACACACACACACATATATAGGCTATATATATATATATATATATATATATATATATATATATATATATATATATATATATATATATATATATATATATGTATATATAAATATAAATATATATATATATATATATATATATATATATATATATAATATATATATATATATATATATATATATATATATATATATATATACATATATATATATATATATATATATATATATATATATATATATATATATGTATATATAAATACATATATATATATATATATATATATATATATATATATATATATATATATATATATATATATATATATATATATATATATATATATATATATATATATATATTATATATAGGCCTATATATATATATATATATATATATATATATATATATATATATATATATATATATATATACATACATATATATATATATATATATATATATATATATATATATATATATATATATATATATATATATAAAGTAGCACTGTATTTTGTCCAGTAAGTGACTGCTTAGTAATCGCATCACCTAATAACAACCCTTAACAAGACAGACAGCTAAAGAAGACAAACAACAAACATATCTTTATGAACGGAACTGCCTTCACGAACCTATTTAACCGAAGGAATTAGCCATTTCCCGGTTTAATATCAGCGGAAGAAACATTTTTTGAAGACGTGTATCAGATGTAGGAACTGAAATATGCCTTACTTCGAGTTAGCTCGTTCTATGGCTGCTGTAAAGCGAAGGCATAAGTGTTTGAGCTTAAAGAGCACGATTGCTTTCTATTCTCTAATCATGCTAGACTTTCATATAACTGGTATGTTATTTACTTGTTACTCGTTAACTGTTTGTTTCATATTTGTTACTGTCAACATTGTCTGTGTAGTTTACATGTTATGGATTTTTCGCTGAAAGGTAATGGTAATTGTATCTAATTAAGCATCTGTTTCTGCTTATGGGATTGAAGGCTTTCGTTTATGTTTGGAGGAAATAAAGTAGAAACGCTGCCGTGATTTGTATTTTCCCCTAGATTGCTCTCTCTCTCTCTCTCTCTCTCTCTCTCTCTCTCTCTCTCTCTCTCTCTCTCTCTCTCTCTCTCTCTCTCTCTCTCTCTCTCTCTCTATATATATATATATATATATATATATATATATATATATATATATATATATATATATATGCTATATGCATATAAAGGACCTAATAATGAGACAATCACAAACAAGGAAGCAGTTAAAGACCTTGGTGTGATGTTGAATAGGAATATGTTATGCAATGATCAAATAGCAATTCTATTGGCAAAATGCAAAGCAAAAATGGGAATGTTGTTCCTTCACTTCAAAACAAGAAAAGCTGAACACATGATTATGCTTTATAAAACGTACGTACGTAGTCCACTTGAATATTGCAATATAATATGGTACCCACACTACCAAAAGGATATTGCACAAATAAAGAGTGTACAAAGGTCATTTACAGCTAGAATAGAAGAAGTTAAGGACCTTGACTACTGGGAAAGACTACAATTCTTAAATTTATATAGTCTTGAAAGGAGAAGAGAACGCTACATGGTAATTCAAGCATGGAAACAGATAGAAGGAATTACCGAAAATATCATGGAACTAAAATTATCAAAAAGAGCAAGCAGAGGTAGATTAATAGTGCCAAAAACTATACCAGGAAAATTAAGGAAAGCACACAGGACATTAATCCACCACGCACCAGCATCGATAATGCAGCGTCTATTCAATGCGCTACCAGCTCATCTGAGGAACATAACAGGAGTGAGCGTAGATGTGTTTAAGAATAAGCTCGACAAATATCTAAGATGCATCCCAGACCACCCAAGACTGGAAGATGCAAAATATACCGGAAGATGCGTTAGCAACTCTCTGGTAGACATCAAAGGCGCCTCACACTGAGGGACCTGGGGCAACCCGAACGAATTGTAAGGTCTGTAAGGTAAGGTCTCTCTCCTATATATATATATATATATATATATATATATATATATATATATATATATATATATATATATATATATATATATATATATATATATATATATATATATATATATATATTGATATTGCAACGAATGAAACTTCTTTCCAAGGAACCTCACCCGTTTTTACATCCGCAACATAACAGAGAAAGATATAAAATTCACTTCAATTGTTTTAGTTACTATAGCTCTGGCTCACTTAAGGTAGGTTCTTGGGCCTACGAGACGTTGTGTGGCGGCGGGTGATCAGCCAGTACCGAGTGGTAGGCGGCTTTCTTCCTGTCTCATTTTTGTGTCTCTAACTCAGAAAACTAGCAATATGTTTATATTTCTTCATTTATCTCACGTTTCGCACAAGATAGGAAAGTTTTGTTTATACCATAGGATTCGGTATTAATTGTACAACTAAATCACGATCCCCTGAAATCAATAAGATAAAACACAAAGGAATTACAACAAGTAAAAGTGAAGAGAGGAGCATTTCATTCTTTATACCTGTTTTTTTCTTATCATCGGACTTTGCATCATTCAAGCAATCAAGATAAAATAAAACTTGTGTTTTCATACAATAAATTCACTCTGAATACTCTGGTGCTTTCACATTTTAGATGCGCGTGATATGTGTAGAGAAAATGAAGAATATGTCTTATTATGCTGCATCCGCACTTGACTCAGTTTGCCAAGAGACGGTGAAGATGACCTGCAAGACAGCGTTGGTCCTCTCAGCCGTTGACAGGTGCCAATTAGCGATATGAGAAGTTTGCAGTTTCGACAATATTTGCCATATTATTATGTCATTACATTTTCTGTAAATAAATGCATAGAATTCCCATTATGACTGTCGAACATTTTCACTCCAGTATCATATATGTGGTATTTCTGGACATATCTGATAAAAAAAAAAAAAAATAATCAGATGGATGCATCTGGATGTGCTGGCTTCAGTTTAGACATAGCCAATACATTTCATGGTAAGAAATAAAAAAATGTACTTTCGTTCATTGAATGAACATACGAAAACCATAAGCTTTTGATGTTATTGACCAGAGAAACAAGCAGCCATAATAATGAACTCATCATTATGTAGGCCTCTTATTTATCATGTAGCCTACAGTATGTATGCTAAATTTTTCACCTAGACTAAATTGAACCCAACACATCTAGATGCATCCATCTGATTATTTTTTTCTTATCATATATGTCCAGATATACGGACATATATGATATTGGAGTGAAAATGTTCAACAGTCATAATGGGAATTCTATGCATTTATTTACAGAGAATGTAATGACATAATAATACGGCATATGTTGTCGAAACTACAAACTTCTCATATCACTAACTGGTAACTGTCAATGGCACCTTAAAGCTCTTGCTGTTTACAGATCACCGTCTCTCGGCACTACTGCCAAACTTAGTCAAGAACGGATGCAACATAATAAGACATAGTCTTCATTTTCTCTTCACATATCACAAGCATCTAAAATCTGAAAACATCAGCGTATTCAGGGTGAATTTATTGTATGAAAACACAAGTTTTATTTTATCCTGATCGCATGATTGATGCAAAATCCGATGATAAGTAAAAACAGGTATAAAGAATGAAATGCTTCTCTCTTCACTTTTACTCGTTGTGATTCCTTTGTGTTTTATTTTATTGATTTCAGGAAATCATGATTTAGTTGTACAATTAATACCGAATCCTACGGTATGACCAAAACTTTCCTATCTTGTGCAAAAGGTGAGATAAATGAAGAAATATAAACATATTGCTAGTTTTCTGAGCTACAGATGTAAAAATGAGACAGTG
>JANJGK010000010.1:14309804-14347304 GCA_039081455.1 Macrobrachium rosenbergii | reverse complement strand
CACAGTACCTTCCAACGACTCCAGTCGACGGTAACCACTGAGCCATCAAGAGAGGTATAAGCTAATGCCGAATCTGCCGTTCATGTTTACCCATCGAGAGCGGGGAAATTGTACTTGGCGTCGTTGGAAGGTACTGTGTCGAGTGTTCGAGACACTTCAGCACCGATCCATTTATAACTTAAAAATTCCCCCTCGGTGATAATTACCGTTCGGGGATACTGCCGAAATAACATGAATTGGATATTAAACGACATTTGTAGCTTAATGATATATATATATATATATATACATATATATATATATATATATATATATATATATATATATATATATATATATAATGCCAGTGCAGATGCACTTATCAATTGGGGTTCCCTTAAAGTAAGTATAAGTCGTTCCAAAGGTATATAGTGAATTGAGTGTCAATAAATATTTGTGACTTAATATATATATATATATATATATATATATATATATATATATATATATATATATATATATATACTTACATAACTACTGTACAAACACACAAACACACACACACACACACACATATATATATATATATATATATATATATATATATATATATATATATATATATATATATATATATGTGTGTGTGTGTGTGTGTGTGTATGTATGTATATGTATATAGCCTATATAAAATCATTAAGTTACAAACGTCGTTTAATATATATATATATATATATATATATATATATATATATATATATATATATATATATATATATATATATATATATATATATATTATATATATATATATATATATATATATATATATATATATATATATATATATATGTTTTGTTGTTAAACATTATTTTTTTTTACAGTGGATATATACAATATATACAACAATCGTATCGGTACGCCGAAAGCCTACTTTTCCACCAGTCGTAAGGACTAAAGAAGCGGAAGGTCACTAAGCACGTTGAAATGAAACAAATCTTCTCACTGACTCGAAAGCAAACTTTCCTTAAGGTCAGTCAACAACGGAAAAAAGAATTCGTACTCATGAATGCAATACAGTATTAAACACAGGTAATAAACTCTCCAAAGGGAGACTGAGATGGCTGGGACGTGTCATTCACTCAATCCTGGGGACAACAGGACGTGACAGACCTACTTGGACGAGAACTATGAGATGGAAGGCTGGAGGTGGGAGCCTTGTTGAGATGAGAGCACAGGAAGGACTGAAGTGGCAGGATTTCACAAAGGATTTAAAACTTTGGAGGCAATAACGAAGATGATGACCAAGATATCTTCACTTGTGAAGAGTGCGGTTTCACTGGACTAAGGATATTCTCCACAGTAAACAAGATCATTTTCATGGCGACATTCGAATCTCAATCGCAATGCATCAAACTTTAACTTCGATTGGCCATCCAATTAATGTGCTCACTCGGATGCAGCCAATCCGTTCAGCCGATTACTAAATATTTTTCTAAAACAAACTCGCACTCACATACCTAGGTTGATCAGTGCTATATGCTACTCTGGCCGACATTCTCAATAGATTGTTTACCAAAACAAAACTGCCAGACTTTCATAAAGCATTCTGACTAGAAAATCATTCGCTGTAGAGATGTGTATTCTACATGAACCAGTTTGAACTTACACAACTGATTAAGAAAACACGTAAACAAATAATTTAGTAATAATTCATTTTTTTAACCGCAGAGCGGGCATTGTTGCAACTACTTACATTAATTAGGCTATAGATATCCAAATGAACTTTGTCATAATCTATCGATTTTTCATCCCCTCACATTCTCATTTGCCATACTTTTCATTTATATAAACATTAAGGAAATAAAGGGTGAAAACTACATAAAAGTCATTTTACAGAACTTCGAGCCAATAAAATATGTTATTCCTCGCCCTCCAGTGACAAACATCGAAGGCAATACCTTATTCTCTAAAGTGGAATTCTTCCACTACTTGGGCCTCTAAAGTGGAATTATTTGAAAAACACTTCTGGGAATTTAATCTCCTTCAGGTATCTCACAAAGCTTCTTAGTAAAGGTAGCAAATCTCTCTACTCTAAGTACGTCACTCATAGCCAATTACCTCCTGTTGAAAATAATATTGTGTAAAGGGGCTTTCGATCAACTTCAGCTGGTCGAATTTTGTTGCAATAAATGTTAAATGTGGTCTCCATGGGCTAATTTGAAACACCAAAGGGAATTCTTAAGTAAATCATCTTGATATCAGTATTAGCTATTTTCACATGGTACATTTTTACTCGACTTCTCTCTCTCTCTCTATCAGGTCCATTTGGACATTTAAAAACTGTTCGCTTGTTATGATAAACCAAATCTATACCGACTGAAAAAGAATAAAGAAAGTAAATATGAAAAAAATCTATAATAAAAATCACGCCTGGATGCTAAAACTACTTCACCAGTTGGGAAGATACTTGAGCATTACAAACCCAAATGATCTGTCATTTATTTAGAAACCAAATGACTCAAACCTGCCTCTAAACTGCAAAGTCATCTTGAAAACCAAAACACAAGTTGAATATATTTTTTACAGCCTTGACAGGAAAACTAGTGGAACATTTTTCATTTTTTAAAAGCGCCCATTATAGCCTAGTAGCGCATTGTATTCGTGGCATTGTGGGTTCAGTAGCAGTTACTGTAGGTACTGTAGCTACGTGGCTTTCGGTTTATTTTAAACCTTTTCCCACCAGTCTTCCGTTTTAGTTATCCATCTTCATTAAGTTTACCTTTCGTCAAGTGTTCTCCCCTTAATTAAATCCCACGAGCACAAAGAAAGTGTACAGTTGTTACCCACTATCAGATTAAACTATTTTAAGACTATAATTACGAACTCTAACAAACTGTAACATCATCAACAGTATTGGGCATGGCGAAACTTGTAACCAAATGACATCGGGTAAAATACAGTAATGGGGGGGGGGGGGGCTTGGCAGTAAGATGCAGTGTGGTTGTCTCATGTTTCCGTAGCCTGTGGCTCCAAGCTACCGCCAGTACCCTATTTAGTATTTTTAAAAATATCTCTGGACTTTTAATCAAAACGGTAAAACATTCAGTATGCAGTGTCTGTAAGAAAAATTACACCACACAAAGTTTGCAGTCAAATCTAAAACCATTAAAGGTAAACTTACATTTTAAAATAGTTTTTGTGCAACACCAAAATCTTTCGGAGAACAACCTATAAAAGTGATAATTGGCAACTTTCTCTGAAATACATAAAGCCACCACACATGATTACTATGATTGGTGTATAGGCCTATGCGAAATTTCCCGCTTGTTACTTCTCCAACTGTAATTTCATTTTTACTATAAAATTCAAAGATGTTACTTTTATAATATCAAAGTTAGCATCATCTGTAATAATTCCTTTTTTCATCAGCGTAACATTTGTAAATATCGGTCTACAAAAGTGTTACTAGCCTTAGTAACAATTACAATTGTTACGTACAGAGCTGTACCATTTGTTGCGAATAACACTTTTCAAGAAGGCACTATAACAAATTATTCTTCGCAAATTAAAAAAAAAAAAAAAATTTACCCCTGTTCATTTTAGATATTAAGGTTAATAAACACTAGATACAAACTGCGTACAAATTTCCAGTAGTGTAAAAGAAAGACAACTCGTCAAACAAGCCCCTCTCTGTCTCTCTCTCTCTCTTTTGGTTGTAACGGTGGTTGAGGGATTTAAATTAGCCACGCCAATGATCCGCTGGTCTTGAAGCGCAGTACGCCTAGTGCAACGGGGTCGTCCACTCCTGTACAAGGTTTTTAGGCTACATTACCTCTTCCGTCTTATAAACACAGACACACACGGTTGGTCTGCTGATGCCCAACGACTGATCAGTGTCGCTTATTGAAGCAACAGCTTTATGCAAGTTACGAATTGACGACCTATAGGGATGAGGTGCTGTCCGTTCGCCGGTTTTCAAAATTACCTGAGCGCGTCCGTTGCCTTTTCCCGCCCATTTGTGACGTCATAAGACAGGAGACAATATTAAGGAGATTTTTCTCTTGTTTCATGAGCGCATTTCCGAAATAATTGTGGAAGACATGCAATTTTCTTTTTCCATGTAATCTCCCAAAAGCATTAGATACTACGTTTCAGCAATCATGATTAATATCTGGATTCAAACTATTTCTCCTTGGCTTTTCATAGCATCAACGTCAATTTTTCAATACGTTTCGTTGAGCCGTTGTTTGGTGAACGAAAACTACTGAAGGACTGGTGCAGGATAGTTTTGAGTGAGTGTGCACGATTTATTGTACCAAGTTATCTTCCTTATTAATGAGCCTCACTGTGGTCAATTCACGTCATGCTTCGTGACCCGCCGCTGAAGCACCTCCGTGAACGCTGCCATGATGGCTGTTGTCTAATTTATTTATACGAATACCGAGTCGTGTTATTTAATGAACCGTGTAACAATTTCTTTACATTCATAATGAAAAATACATAAAAAAAATAAGCACATTAATATGTTAGAATATTTTCTATGCAAATTAATTACTGATCGAGACAGTTTTGAATTTTCAAGAAATTATAATAACCTGGTCATGAATATATTGATGAGCACACTGACCGTAGTAGGATACTGCGTCATTAAAGATAATGACAACAAAAACAAACATGAAGGAAAATATATAAGTTGTATAAAATTAATACAAAATAAAAGAGAAATAGGCAATTAATATACTTATATAAATGCAATAATTCAAAACACCGTTATAACTGTAAAATACCATATGTAATAAAATATAAAATACAATACAAAATACAATTTTGTTTCTGATATATTAATTAGTGGGCCCTTTGGTTACAAAATCTCCAGTTCCTCATTGGACGGGTCGATATCGTACTCGGCTAGCACTCTGCTGGGCCCGCGTTCGACTCTCCAACCGGCCAATAAAGAATTAGAGGAATTTATTTCCGGTGATAGAAATTCATTTCTTGGTATAATGTGATTCGGATTCCACAATAAGCTGTAGGTCCCGTTGCTAGGTAACCAATTGGTTCTTAGCCACGTAAAATAAATCTAATCCTTCGGGCCAGCCCTCTCTAGGAGAGCTGTTAATCAGCTCAGTGGTCTGGTTAAACTAAGGTATATTTAACTTTTTTTTTTTTACAAAATCTCCCTCTCCAGTAAATGAAAAATTTTGACTCACAATGTCAGTACATAAATCAATTTTCTCGGTGTCACAATATCTCCCCATTGCCCTCATAACCGGGAATCAGAATAATTCACTTTGGAATAGGCTACATTATTTTTGTTTTTTGGCCATTTCTATATCATTATTCTTACGCCTTGTACATATGCATCATGAGCTGTATGGAGAGAGAGAGAGAGAGAGAGAGAGATTTTATTAGACTGTTATATAAGTAAATAGTAACATAATTACTTGAATTTCCCTCCCGGTCTTGATATATTAATTTTGCATACAAGAATAGAAATGGCTTTCCTAGTTAGCCTAGTTAGGCCACCAGGTTACAGCATATTCACAATCACCTACAGCAACGAGAGAGAGAGAGAGAGAAATTTGTAATAGTAATTTAGTACCAAATCTGCTTAACTTTTCCCCTAATCAATTTTATAAATATAATTTTCAGTGTCTACGGGTTTCCTCCTCATCATACTGTCCAAAGCCTACTTTCGTCAATTACCCATACTAATAAAGAAGGAAAAAACTATACCTCTAATACCGGTAATCAGGACTCCAATCACCTAACTTTTGCTCTAATTATTAATAAATCGAATTCCCTATTTCCTACAGCTAATTGTGTTTCTTCATAACGACGCTAGATTACCTTCCACCAAAAAAATTCCTAGGATTTAGCATTACTACTTCTTTAACCAAATAAAATATACGCCACTGAATTCCATAATCGGAAGCATCATCTGTTATCGGCAGTTTGTTCATATAACTGAAAAGGGTAAAATTTCTAAGGCGGCAGTGGAAATAAATAATGGTGAAGGGTTATTGGAATGTGTGTGTGGTTATACATACATACATATATATATATATATATATATATATATATATATATATATATATATATATATATATATAGCCTATATATGAATGCCAGAATAACAAGGTAGCCAGGATAATCCACATTTCCTTCGTATACGACAACCATTAGGGTTACGAGTATGGATAAGAGTGAATAGCATGGAAAGTAATCCTTTGCATGATGGCATTCATAAAGTTCATTTTAAAATATATCGTGATCTAGAACTCAGGCTGTACTGTATATGACGCGCTGAGTCTGCTTTAAGGTTCTCAAAACTATATTTCGTTCTCTGACATTATTTTGTCCACACACCTTCTTCAGATCCATAATTTCACTGAGTGAGCGAATACGGTCTTTGAGCTTATTGAAACCCAACCCATACATACACACACACACACACACACACACACACACACACACACACACACACACACACACACACACACACACACACATATATATATATATATATATATATATATATATATATATATATATATATATATATATATACAAACACACGAAACCTGCCAGTCACTTTTTTAGCCACAATTTCTTAACTTTTCGATTTCTTTACTTTTAAGTATACCTATCACTGCAAATCCCTAGACCAATACAAAATTCTGATGCTCCTGACCAAACTAGAATCCCACCAAATATGTCAAAGAGATGTTGCCTAAGGCGTTAGGGTCTCTTTCCCACTCCATCGCCTACTCAACACCAAGGATATGTATATTACCGCTCATGCACACAGAGATCTGTTGAATTCAGATATACGTTACTAAAGCTAGAATGAGACCCACCATTACTATCGTTACAATGCCTAAACGTTTAAACGTTTATTGTTTTGCAGGGTGAATATATATATATATATATATATATATATATATATATATATATATATATATATATGGAATATAGTTATCAGTTTTTAACCCAATAACCTTCATATCATTTGAATGCTTAGTAATGCAGGCTTACTCAAACACGAGAACTTGGGTCATTGTGGCTTTCACGAACACGTACATATACCTAATAACAATTCATCAAAGGAGTGTAATATATATATATATATATATATATATATATATATATATATATATATATATATTATATATATATATATATATATATATATATATATATATATATATATATATATATATATATATCCTAAGCATTTATAAAAAACTTAGACACTGTTACGATTGTGAAGTCTCATGATTGGTCTATCCGAGCTCTAGTAGCGGGTAGTGGTGGAGTAGCTGGCTGCAGCTGTAACGCCCAGTAGCTGATCGGGAACCGCGGAAATTAAAAGTGCTGAGTGCACGCTGCGATTTTATTAGTTCATTGTGTTTATTTGGTACAGTATGCACCTTATAACTGCAGAAATGGACACATGAATTCTTCAAGAGAAAATCGAATAACATTTCAAAGGTAAGCGAAGCTAACTGAATTGTATTTACCCATAATTCTGTTCTTGTCATTGTCTTGCCAGCGCGGGATAGAAACGCAATTACTGTGGCACACAGGTGCTGCGACGATTTCAATTTTGAAATCAGAACATCATTACTCTTACATATGCTACACAATATAATGAAAAACATGCTTGTTTTTAATTTAAAATGCTTACTAGGCCTATAGGCCTAAAGTTTACTGGTTGCGTCAACATGCTACTGGGATGTATAAGGACACCTGCTGTATTTTGTCACTCGAGAATTTTTTTGTAGTAGCTAGGCCTGTAGGACACCGACTATGCCAGCAATTTTTCAGGTTTAGTCACGTTAAGGCAACATCAGAGTTGATTAACAAAAAGCATTTCATCAAGTGGTTTCTCAGCGAAACTCCGAAAGTCACACTTGGTGAGAGTTTTTCTGGACGATGGAAACAAATCGTAGGCAACAACTTCTGTTGTTCCATTCAAAGTCAACTTATTCGTATTTCTGGCTGTGTAGCAAATCCCGGTTTAATTTATGTTCTCATCAAGCGATATATCTCACAGATTGGTAATGGCGAGAAAATGAAGCCTAGTAGCAGATGCCCTCAAACAACCGGACTCTGTTGGTATGATGCTGTATCATTTAAACCTTACTCTAAGTACAGTACAACATAATTGCGGATATATAAAAATAATTTATGGTAAAAGTTATCGAATCATCATGCCAAGGAAAAAAATAGCTCTAATAATGTTAATAAGGATAACAATGTTGGACAAGCCAACGCTAGGCCTATGCCTGTTGACCGGTCGTATATTTTATCTAGTTTGTCCTTTTATAAACAATTATTTTCCAGATAAGTTAAAATTACTTTCACAAGTCTCTCCAAATATCCTTCTAAAGACTTCGAATAGAAATAAAATTACTTAGCTGCCCTTCTCTGACGTCAGTTTATTTTACATGGCGATCAGCGTGGCGGGAAAATTTCATATTTTGCTAAACGCGTTTTCAAAACTTTTGCCAAAAAATACCCAAGGTAAGACCAAAGTAGCTAAGCATGCTAAACAAAATGCAGTTTGATAAACGAATGTAATGCCGCCTTCACCGCGACGTTATTTCTCGCTTGCCATTAAAAATGCTTGAGGGTAGGGACGCTATTGTTTATGTTAACATGTCTTGTTTTAAACGTATAACAGTGATGGATAAAGGCACTAGGGTGTGTGTGTGTGTGTGTGTGTGTGTGTGTGTGTGTGTGTGTGTGTGTGTGTGTGTGCGCGCGCTACTATTGTATGATATCTACCGCCTATTTTCTACATTTGACCCCTCAGGGGTTAGTACTAAACACGGCGAAACAGTGTAGGTGATTCACTGTTTCGCACTAGCCTTGGGGGATCAATAGTTTTGTGTATAGTTTGAGGAAGTAATTGCCATAGGCCTTAATTGGGTTGTTTGGTAGATAGCATCCTAATTTTTGGTAGGTCGCAAATAGCTCGGTAGATATACTATACAGGAGCACTGTGTGTGTGTGTGTGTGTGTGTGTGTGTGTGTGTGTGTGTGTGTGTGTGTGTGTGATTGTAACACACGGGAAAGTAAGCAAAAGCTTGCTGGACTTGACACAAATACCTTAAATCTACACAGTCGTGAAACTCTACGGGATTACTCACCAAAAAGCAGGATTCCCATTACGCTTTTGAGCCTCTTCAATTCTCCTTTGAATAGAATCGATGCTTTGGTGTTGCATTGCCTCCTGCACCTTGGGGAGGCCATTGGCATGATGCTCCATAGGTTCTCGTTGGGGGATAGGTCAGGGGAATTAGTATTCAACCCCACAGCCATCAGACCAAACAGTGACATTTTTTAACACTAGTCCTATGAGGTGTTCTCTGGAATGAAGCGTCCAGTACTTCATTACGAAGCCAATCATAAATCACCTGGTAAACAGTCTGGTTCTTGGGGAGAAAAAACTAAATTCCCATAAGCCCAACAGCCAAACAATCCCGCACCATAACAAAATGAAGGGATGTAACAGTCTTCGATTGTTGCGGTTATTGCACAGAGCGCCAATAACATGGAATGGCGATATCCCTGCCAGAGTATGACCTCTGGCGCCTATATTGAAATGTCTCGGTCCAGCTCGTAGTCTTATACTGTAGAGACGAAGCGCTACGGCAACTTTGTTTCTCTCTCTCTCTCTCTCTCTCTCTCTCTCTCTCTCTCTCTCTCTCTCTCTCTCTCTCTCTAGTTTAATTATTATAAGAATACGTTATTTTTTATAGGTAAATTAACCATCATTGTAAAATATATTTCGAAATACTTCTATTCTGAGGCTTATTGTAGTTGAAGTAAAGAATTTTGCATTCTAATCCGTATATAAAATATTTATTATTATTATTATTATTATTATTATTATTACTTTACTAATATTTTATTATATTAATATTATTATTATTATTATTATTTGACCCAATTTCACAGGGACAAATTACCTTCCAAAAACAGGTTGACCTAAGCCTCCAACCATTGTGGTCAAGGTCTAAGCATCTGCTCTTGGATCTAAGCGATGTCTAGCTTAAATGACTCCTGTAAATTACAGGACTTTCTTTGAACACAGTCACTAGACACTAACTGAACAGTAATGTACAATCATTCAACACTAACACTCACTATATACTTACACTCACTAAACAATCACACTTACTGTACACTCACACTCACTAACCACTCACACTTACTACACACACACTCAGTGACACTAAACACTCACTGGCTGCTCAACATTCACTAGGCATTCCCTATACATTAAACGCTCACAAAACACTAAATACTCACTATACCCTAACCACTCACTAATCATTCACTAAGTACTCACTATACACTCAACCCTATACATTCATTAAACACTAAACACTCAATAAACATTCACTAAGCACTCACTATGCACTCACTCAATCTTATACATTCATTAAACACTAAACACTCACTAAACATTCACGAAGCACTCATTATACACTAAACATTCACTAAGTACTCACTATATACTGAACAATCACTAAACATTCACTAAGCACTCACTATACACGAAAACTCACTAAACGCTAAACTCTCATTAAACACTAAATACTCACTAAACCCTGAATGCTCATTAAACCCATAAACACTCATTAAACATTCACTGAGCAGTCACTAATCACTCATTAAACACACAAAACACTTACACACTAAACAATCACTAAACACTAGCATTTACTAAACCCTAAACACTCACTGAACATTCACTGAATACTTACACAACATTCACTAAACCATAAACACTCACTAAACACATAAACATTCACTAAACCCTAAACACTCACTAAACATTCACTAAACACTTACTCATTAAACATTCCAATAAAAAAAAAAAATTCACAATCGCACTAGGCCCCTGTTCAATTTGCGCGGTTACCAGACCTTTCAGGATGGCCGCAAGGCTATGCAGCTCCGCCCTGGTGGAAGACCACCGAACTACGTAGCACTGGTGCATAGATTGCATCTCCAGGTATTTGACCTCTACGGGTTATTGCCCATAGGCGGTCAGCCCCGTCCCATCCAGCGTGATCACCATCATGGAAGTGGTCTCGTTGCCACAGAGCACTTTTCTTTACTTCTCTATTTGATAACGCTTCTTATCTGGTTTTACTTTCTTGTCACCAAGATTCTCGTGGTGCCTACAATGAACCGTACGTACACACGTTATGCAAGAGCAAGTTATTTCCCAAACTGAGGTTCTCGATCGAGCTATTGAATAATAGATTCTCAATTAAGGACGCCCAAGAGTGTGCGGGTTGGAGGGAGAGGGGTGACTTTCGTAACTTTCCAGAGGACTTAAATTGGGGGCGGTGGGGTACCAATAATCTCTGGCTTTTCGAACCCGTCTACAAGATACTAAACGGGTTGCTACTTCACGCCGGTCTACTGAACTATACTACTTTGATTGTTAACCCTAGTTCCTCGCTGGGTGAGCAGGTTCCGTTCTCAGCTACCACCCTGTTGGTCGCGAGTTCGAATCTCCGACCGGCTAGTGAGGAACAAGAGGAATTTGTTTCTGGTGATAGAAATTCATTTCTCGCTATAATTTGGTTCGGATTCCACAATAAGCTGTAGGTCCCGTTGCTAGGTAACTAATTGGTTCTTAGCCACGTAAAAATAAATCTAATCCTTCGGGCCAGCCCTAGGAGAGCTGTTAATCAGCTCAGTGGTCTGGTTAATCTAAGATATACTTAACTTTGATTGTTAACCCAGCCTTAAGGTACTATGACACGACTACATCAGGGGACGTATTTCACTTTGGTATTATTTCGAAGCCGAAATAAGGAAAAAAGCAGCCAATTGAAGCACTAACTGAATATATATGGTTCGCCCTCACAAGGTCGAACTCACACTAATTACTTACTTCCCTTTTTACTTCCGCGTTACGGGGGTGGAAGGAGGAGCACAGAACGTTACCGATTAGTCAATTTTCTCGGCTGATTATCTTCAGCTCTGAGTCAAAAGCTCAAACATTAAGTAGTAATGGTTTCTATGAGGACAACTGTCACAACGCTCTTTATTATATTATGTATGTATAAATTATATATATATATATATATATATATATATATATATATATATATATATATATATATATATAAAGAAGACTGTAAATATAACATCAGAAACCGTAATGTTGAGTGAATAGCATCCTCCTCATTTCTATCCAAGTTTCCTTTCTCATTTCTTGTATTTATCCAGTGAAATATTACAAATAAAATAATCGAAATATGTTAAATTATATGTGAGCGTTGACAATAACACTGGGCAGATTTTTTCACACGCTTAGAGTTTACTCAGAGTATATAAACATGAGATGTCAGCGCACGACGCTATTTAGGACGAGGCTCTTTGCTGTTTTGGATGCCCATTAATTGAGAATGACTTTATTTTGCAGACAAATCCACATATAGGCCCTCGAATAGATCATAGATATTTAAGAGATTTTCCAGGGAATATATTTCCTATAGTGTATTTCCTCGCCACAACCAATAGAAACTCGAGCTAAAACAGTGTCGAAACCGGTTTTCAAGTGCTTTGCCCCCGTCCTGCAGCATGATAGATACCGTTTTATTAGATAATGGAATCCGCTTATTCGGTTCGTCGTCACAGCCGCGAAAGACCCTCCGTGAGAGATTGCGTAGGCGATATTGTTGTTCTTATTGTTATTTGAATAAGGTTCCAGTTAGCTATATGCCAACTAGAGCTATGCCCTTATTGGGAAATACTTGTACTGATGTGCGCTGATCTAGGATTGTAGCCAATGAATCTGAAAGATACGTTATCGTGCTCTGGCAGCCTCCCTTTACTGTTTACAGAAGCGGATACACTACTGACCTGTAAATTCTTTTATAATTTTGCCCGTGGTTATATTTTGTCGATAATGTTCCTTGCTAAGTATACCGTATATTACCATTTTACATTCTTAAATTTTTATTATTATATATATTTAGTATGATATCTCTGTACATAGAAAACCCGCAAACGGGGAAAATTCTGGAAATCTGACCATAGGTCAAAAAAAAAAAATGTAATAGTGATTTTTATTAGTCGATCTCATAATATTTAGAACTGGGATAAGTATACATTAGTAAGTTTTTGCCAAACTATTCATATCATCAAGACTTCAGAGCGAAAGCCTTCTGTTAAACAAGAATGAAGTTTTGCCAGGAAATAAAAACTGATCTGCTGAAAATAGTAAATATAATTCCCTTTTGTTGTTGCCTTATCTCATTTTATGCCTAAAATAAAAGGTACTCTAAATACCTTTGCCATTAGGAAGCCTCAATTTTCGAAATGTATCTTGGTATCCAAATTGGGCAAAGTAAATTTGTTCCAAAGTTAGAATGAATATATCAAAGGGCGACACATTTTCTGAAACTCAGTCTAGTCTGTAAGTAGGTTAAAAACAAAAATTTGTAGAGATAAGAAGCCGAGGAAATTACGTACTAATGTCTGAGCACTACGAACATCCGTTTCTTGACGTCCTCAATCCCGGATAATCCACAGGCGTCGTCTGTGCTCTAACTTTCATCGTTACTGTAATCTTGCCACAGATTCTACCACTGGCTGTGTAATGCAACGCGTGGTAAAAGAACCGAAGTTTTTCTATTGGGACAATTTGGAGTAATTTTTCTGATAATGGCTTCTGTGTAACCCTAGAGAGAGAGAGAGAGAGAGAGGATGCGTTCCAAATAACAGTTCACTGACAAATAGGGCCTTTCTTCGACTAATATATATATATATATATATATATATATATATATATATATATATATATATATATATATATATATATATATATATATATATATATATATATATATATATATATATGCATAATATATGTGTATGTGTGCTTGTGAGTGTATGTTTGTTTTGTATGTGCATACATACCCCATATACACATACATATATATACATATAAACAAAGTATATGGCCACGGAGACACTGAAACATTGGAGTGTAAAATCTTTTGCCCCTGCCTGAAAAGGCTTTAATTTAAAGGCAAAATGTCATCTTGCGCCACATCGTTTCTCTTACCTCTTGGTCATAATATATTACGCGTATATTTCATTCTGTCTTAATTCCTGCGAAAGGAGTGTTATATATGTGTGTATATATATGTATATATAAAAGATTCATCGTTATATCAAGATATAAGGAAAAGTCTTGAAAAATCTCGCTTCACTTCTTGTCTCATCACCTCCCAAAAGAGGTCATGAGACCTCAGTTTTCCTATTCATAAAGCTTTTGATATCTGTCGTTTCCTCCCATTTCTATGGAAACTCAGAGCAAATCAAAATCATCTTTTCTGAGGTAAAAATGCTTTTAAGTCTTGACCCAGAAACGTGCTTAATTTTTCCCCAGGGCATTGTATGGCTTGTTGATATTTTTCCTGCTACATTTATTCTTGTATACTGTTTTCTTCCATTTTGTTCTGTAGAACTGATCTATGCTGTTACTTTATTTCATTACATGAATATTTATGACATGCAAACATGTGTCCTATACCATTTCTCTTGCATTTTCTTTTCTTTTCTAATATTTTTGACAAATAGATCAGACAATTTCAGCTTATATGTTAGGCCATAAAAATGTAAGTTTCATCACGGCGGCAGATATTTGTTGTAATCTATAAGAATAAAACTCAATGGCGTCTCATATATATATATATATATATATATATATATATATATATATATATATATATATATATATATATATATATATATATATTGTTAAAATGGAGACCAGAAAAGAACTTATGAAATCCCAAAGTTGATCGGACCTTTGGGACTTTATTCGCTGAAGCGTTTCAGCATTAATGCTTAATTTCGCGACTCTCATGTCTAGAGACAGGTGACCACAGCTTACATTTATAATGGCAAATGGTGGCATATTCTTGACTGAGATTTTCTGTACTCCATCCTCAGCTTTGCAATGTAGACAATACTAAAGGGATTTGCAACGTGCCTACGGCCCCTTGCTGCCTTTTTACTTTACTTTCAATCCCGCTTCCTTTCGTCAGCTTTGTTGCCCAACCTACCTATTATTTCTTTGTGCATTTGTTTGATTGTCTTCCAACTCCATTTTTAGATCTTTGTGCTTCACCTTTATTTTTAGGATCTCGTTATCTTGCTGTCCAACCACTCTAAGTCCCCCTTTAATTGTCTTGGGCGTTGAACGGCCGGAAGTGCCCCAGCACTTGGCTTGACGACTAAATTTTATAAATCTTATCAGGTTCTCCTTTTCCATACTCTTTTACTTAATATTAGATATATTGCAGGCATAAGAAGTAGGCCGTATTTCTTTAAATAAAACATTTTCATTACTCAATGCGATGTTTTTTTGAAATGGAAAACTTTCTTTTTTTCCATCTCGTCAATCGCTTTTGCTTATAATATTCATTCGTTTGAAATTCAATGTTTTTAACTCTTAATGAAATTTCTGTGGCTGTTTCAGGGTATGGTAATTTCATTACGGTCTCCATTTACAGTTCTGACAGTTTTATCAAAGCTTACCAACTCTAGTTTTATTTCAGTCGTCAACAACAAAAATAAATCTCTATATTTTAGTGATTTTTTTTTCTCGGAAAAAATGTCGCTACCATTATTCTAGACTTCCCCGTTCTAGAAAATACTTATATACTTCAATAATTAATAACGGCGTTTCTTATGTTAACAGAATTATATTTACATGGCCTTCAGATGTCGCATTTCAAAACTCCCTTTCCCTCACCCCCCACCCCCCGTCACACACGCACCTACACATTTCGAACGGGAATGTTTCAGGTTTTGTTATGAGGTGTCATCAGTCCACTAACAAAAGCATTTATTGTCTTTATCAAGGCATTTGAAATCCATCTCTCTCTCTCTCTCTCTCTCTCTCTCTCTCTCTCTCTCTCTCTCTCTCTCTCTCTCTCTCTCTCTCATTTTTTTTTCCACAGCACATTTCTTTCGAGCTTATTGGCAATGGCCTCACATTTCCTTAACTACGTATTGCCGGCAAAGCAGAAATCCTAAGTACTGTACTTCTATAACATTACGACCTCGCTTCCACTTTATCGTACTTCGTTCAATTCCCTTCCCGTCTTTATTCGAGAAATATTTCTCAGAGGCGATAACGGTCCCCGCGAATTGGACCAAAATGGTGTTTCGGATTCGGAGAAAATTTGAGCACTAGAGTTTCAAAAATACTTTTCATTGGCGACAATTTCTTTCTCTAGCCTTGGCCTCAATTGTCAACCCACATTAGCTGGGTATGCAGCTTATGCTTCTGAGGACAACAATTTAAACTTGTTTGCAGATGTAAAAGTACTGGTGTGTGTTGAATATAAAAGGGTGGAAATGGCTGAAGGCAGTAGCCAAGAAAGCAGAGGGACAGGGACATAAAGTAACGTAGAGTGATATGACAAGCTTTGAACTGTTTTTATCCAATATCTTTTATTGCTTCGGTGAACATTTGGTTAGCTTTCAAGATCAAGTTTAAGATAAACCAGGAACAAAATCCGACCATTTTTATCTGTTTCCTGAATTCCTATCAACTGCCAATTACCAGCATTATGAATCAGTTAGAAGTTCAATTAAAAGCCCAGGAGTCAAACATCAATTAAGGTAGTGGGCTAGAATTGTTCAAGGTAGCAGTGAATGGTCCCAAGGGCGCAGGTGAACTTGAATTCAAAAAGAGTATAGGCATCCTTATTTGCAACAAAACGGGGAAAGTTCGGTCTACTGTAATTAATTCAGAAACTTTTCTTATTTCACGTCGTCGGGTTGGCAACATGATTTTTTTTTAATATGCTGCTACGCAGAAAAGGTGTAGATAGGTCCCTAATATTGACAGCCGCTGCGAAACTTTGCGAATAAGAAAAAGTTGCACCTGCTGGTATTGGTGACCCAATTGTCGGATTAGAATTTGACGTGAAACTTTTCTCCGTAATGGAAGTGAAATAAAAACTTGGTTATTATATTCTTAGTCTGAAAAAAATATAATGTCGGCATCTAAAGAATATAGATATAAAATAACTATTGAGCAGACTTGTAGCTGTAGAGGGTGAATTATTTCTATGCTTAGAAGACGAATCCACGCTAAGCTCTGCAAATATATGCATGATTTTGGTACGTAGGGAAAATAAATAATATATATACGTAAAAGACCTGTAGTTGTAGGTGAATACCCACTTCTGTTCTCGCAAGATGAATACAGATTAATATTATCGAATATAAGTAACAGTACTTTTGCCGCTCATCTTTCGTGGCGCACAATAGACTGATGACTAATAATTCAACTTCAGATTCATCGGGAAGAAACATGAGACCTTCCCTTTTTCTCCTAACTCTGAATGCAAGCAAAGGTGATATACATTTTCTCTTCCCCTTCAGCAAATCTAATATAAGTTATTTTTCTACATGTAACCTAACAGTGCTTCGATATCCGTCTACTTATTTCAGTCAACTCTCTGAGAGAGACAGAGAGAAAATGACGTTTTACGCAGGGTATTCGAAATTATACACACACACACACACCTATATGTTTTATATACATACATATATATATACTGCATATATATATAAATATATATATATATATATATATATATATATATATATATATATATATATATATATATATATATATATATATATATTTTAGAGAAAAAGAGAATTTTAAAATTATTACATAAGTCTCGTCATTTCGCTAAGTAAAAAAAAAGACATAACAATATACAACAAAATATTATGACAACGAAGCAAATTGTACAATTAAAAAAAAATGATTACGTCAGTTCATAACGTGTGTTTGAAAGTGAAAATCCTATATCGTTTCATAAATTCTACAAGTACGTGTAATTTTTTTTTTTTTTAACAAAGTATGTCAGAGCACGTGTAGCTTTCATTGTTTGTACCATTTTTAGAAAGTAAAAAAAAGGGGGGGAGGGCTAGGGAGGCTTGATTACTCTAGGCATGCGAGTATAGATAGAGAGCAAATAAATGTAAAAAAGAAAAAACTTCATTTTTACATATATCGACTCTGGTAAAAGGACTCAGAGACGCAACCCAAGTGAGGAGACAAATATATTTTGGGGAAAATGATCTGAGAGCTTTTCCCGACTCCCCTATTTTCGGAATGCGTTTTTGCGAACATGAATTATATACATTGTTTTTCTGAAGCCACGTGAACTAAACAAAATCCCCTGCTTTGGTGTCAGTTTTTCCTTTGAATCTTATAAAATGTCTTTTTTTTATTTGAACACACTAGATGTAATTTGTATGATGCGAAGTTTGACATTCTCTGTTTACTTGTAATTGCAATATTTGTCATAATATAAAATATCATTGGTATCTAATCTTTATTAGGCTTGAGTAATGAATTAGTCTATTGCTGTACATCATTTTTTGTCACTTATTTTGAAAAATGGGTTTTCTTATGATTCTTATTTTAAATAACTTAATTTTTTCGTTATTTCCTTTTCTCCTTCTAATGCATTTGAAGTCTTTTGATGTGTTCCAGTTTCTTTTTTTCTTGGCCATATAATTTAATTTTCATAACTTCCCTTCACTGGTACCCCGTGTCTGTCTTCGATCTTTAATTTATTATTTGTCCTAGCAATGCAATTTTTCCTCTCCAACATACATTTCAGAACTTTGTATTTTGTATTTTTGTAGCAATATGTTGAGACAACAGTCGCAAATAGCATCAGCCTCCCAATGACGTGGCTTTCGGTAGCGATATCATGGAGCCACATTGTGTTTACATTCCAGATGCCATTGTCAGATCATAAGTTTCTTTGGCTCCTCGTTCTTTTCAACATATTTCTTGCAAAATATTTCTAGTTAGTCACGTTAGATATTGTAAATATTTAAGCTCATTTACCGTTGAGTTCTTGTAGATTTTATCCCATTTATTTTACGTGATAAATTATCAATTGTTTTCATTGTAAAGGTGGAATGTATAAAAAAAGTTAATTACATTTCTGCCTAAACCATTAAACTCAAATAAAAAAATATATGTATTTATTATTTCTTAAGTAATGATACAAAATATCCGTGAAATATTGTTAATAGATATTAGTATATTTTTATGGGAAAAAACTGCCTACGGTCAAACAGAAAAGGAAAATCACACATTTAGATCTTAATTTCTTTCTGGAATTTGTTTGAAGTACGTGAGTTCTGAAGGTGACTGATGGTAACGCCACCATGTGAAAGGCTATCATGAAGGACAAAACAATTGACCAGCTTCGTTTTGACTCCTTCGGGGATGCATACATTCAGTACTTGCAGGCACAAGTAAGCGTATTTATTTGTGTAATTTACTTATGGGACTTAATTTTTATACACGTTCTGAAGAAATTTCGAGTACAGATTGGCAACAATAATAAGTTATTAAAGTCCTTCACAAAGAAGGCATCGTGCTTACCCCATACGAATGGGAAAAAAGCACGTTAAAAGAAGAAGAAGGAGATAACTGAAGAATGTCCTTATGCCAGTACAGTAGGAATGCACAAAATTTCCGTAAAGCATCAGGAACTTCCAGTAACCAATTCATCTGATACATTTTATATAACGTTCTTCAACACAACCCGCTACGTTTCATTAGAGGCAACTTTCAATATTATTCAAATACCACGAAAGGAATAGACGAGGAAAAAAGCTAGAGAAATATTCCTGGGAGGACACTGTCTTGCCACGCAAGAGGAAGACGATGCAAGAAAATTGTCCTTAGAATATAGTGACGTCATCGCCCCAGGGCAGTCTTAAAGAAATCTTGGCTCCTCCACTAGAGACATTCGGGAAGGAAAATATGATAAGAAAAAGTATGTTTTTTGGAGCAATAGCTATAACCGTTTAAATTTACCTATACTGTACACATTTCAATTCTTAGTACTAGAAATCGTAACTACAGTAATAAATAAACAGGTGATATATATATATATATATATATATATATATATATATATATATATATATATATATATATATATATATATATATATATATATATATATATATGTGTATATATATATATGTATACATATCTATATTATATACCGAGCTTATCCCCACGGGGGGTAAAAAGCCATTGGCCCATTGCGTTGACTGAAATACTTGTGCTTTGATTTACCCGAGCCCTGATAGGGGCATGGGGCTGGAATTCCCATCCTAAAAGGGTGTGCTCAGGACAGAAAGTTTAACGCCCTCTGAGCCAAGCCTATATATATATATATATATATATATATATATATATATATATATATATATATATATATATATATATATATCTGTGTGTATGTATGTATTTCTGTATGTCTAATATGTGTTTGTGTAGAAGTTAAAAAAGAGAGAGAGAATTCACGTAGAGAAGAGCGCTGAGCAAGATTGTGTAGAGTTTATGGTATACGAAAAGTCTTGAAGTAACCCTAGACAGAGAAATGTTAACTGCGAGTCAGTGGCAAATTGATTTGGAATTATCTTGCGCCAACCAACACAAAGAAGAAAAAATTCCTTCTCTTACTGTTGCTAGGTCAGTCATGTCCTTCTTTGGATCGGTGTTGATAAAAGGGCCTAGGTTCCAAAAAGTGTAGGCGTTTTAGACTGAGTCGCAGATATGTCATCACAGCTCATGTAGTGGTGATGTTTCATCTGAATTTTCCATACTGGATGATATCATATAACTCACATTCTGTGATAATATCAGATGTAGTGAAAGTCCTCTTGCACTATGACAAGAATTATTAGTGTTAAGTAATAGATTATCCCAACTCTACCTTCCATAGGTTCATAGCTGTTATTGGTGAAAATATTTTGTTTAATGGAAAAGCATAAAACTGTAGCACCACAAAAGTTTATTGTTTATAGTTGCACTAGTTTATAATAAAAGAAATAAGATTTAATATAAACACAAGACATGCAGACTAACAGAGTTTATATTTTCAAACAACAATTCATAGTGTAGGATACTTTGCTTCCATGCTGACTAAGCTACTTTCTCTTGTATTTCAAGAAAATATATCGTGGCTTAATCCATATTTTTCATAAATGTTATGTCTTCTTTTCTGAGAAATCGTATCGCTTTCCCTTTTAAAGTTGAATTTCATGGAACCCATTCTTGGAATCTAATGGCACTGTTTTTTAATCTTTTGAGTACGCAAACTCAGTTTGTAGTTCCCATGTTTTTGAAGAGAGCAATGGCCATTTAGGCTGATGGTATCCTTCCTTGCTTCTCAAGAGTTTAGATAGGCTTGACCTAGTACTTTGCCCTATTTTGCACTTACTCTAATTGCTAACATTTACTCTTCATCTTGGAAGCCCACTGCAGAACAATCTGTTTCAAAGGAAGGCAAATCAATCTAATCCCACAGCTAAGTTAAGTGTATCTTAGTTTCACCAGACCACTGAGCTGATTAACAGCTCTCCTAGGGCTGGCCCGAAGGATTAGACTTATTTAATTTCTTCTTGCGCTTACTATGAAACTCCTCGCTGCTCCTCTTCCGTAATATCTGAAATATCACATTCTCTCTGGTCACCAATATGGGTACTACAAGTCAGAATCAACTAGGGATCTCATATCCTCTCTTATTACTTGTAGTCTTCAGGTCTCAGGAAATTTGATAACTCTAGAGGCACTGATCTTGGTATCTCTCGTATGTTTGAAATGAGATTCACATGAAATTCTGAAGAATTAGGGGCTATGGCTTTACTCCTCTGTAAATTCACTTTGCATTTTTCATCAGACTAGTTATTTTTGATGTAAGTGACAAAGTTGGATTTATGCTTTCCTTGTCTGTATAGTGCTCCTCAAAGATCTGTTATCTCTCATCTTTCTCCTTATTTTCATTAATGAACTCCAAGAGAATTCCATCACATTGTACCTACGCGTGTGTGTATGAGTCGAGCCTTCACAGTTTGTTGTCTTTCCCTTCCAAGTCCCTTTAGAAATTCATTTTGTTGAAAAAATCACCAAATTTGAGTTTGTTTTAATACATTCAAAGCTTGTACCATTCCCGTCTCCTTATTCCAGGAATACTTCTACGTCATAATGACTTTTAGAAATTTAGGAACCAAAACAGATTCCATCAGGATGTTTAGCTTCAGAGTAAATAGCTGACATGTTTTGGAAGAATCAAATTACGGGACTGGCCAAATCTACATATGTGAGGTTGGATGACCTCATGTTTGCAGTAACATTCAAGTCTGGTTGGGCCTTCAGATTTATTTGGAACCTTGTATGGAATACTCTTGTATGGAATACTGTCTTTGTGGTCATAGAGGCTTAGACACACTCTTTTGAAAATGTAGAATCATAAATTCCAATCTGATCATTGTCTGAGCATTAGTTTCCAACATTTGGTTCCATTGCAATTTCTCTACTTTTTTCTTGTTACAGTAATTTCACGTCTTGAATTGCTATCAAGGGCCTTTTACTTTTACTCTGCATCAATTCTCTTATCGTTCTTATACAAGTCAGACTTCGTGACTTCAAAAATACAGTTTAGCAGTTGCCCAAAGATACAGGCATCAGTACACGGAATGACAAATAGTAAATATTTCTTTACACATTTTGTGAGCGCACAGTAAATGTACAGTAAAATACAATGAGTGCTGGAATCTGAATGTAATCATATGATACATATTGCATTATAAACAAATAAAACAAAGGAGCTGGAAACTATATAACAGTGACAAAGATAATGTCTGCAATGCAGACACTTAATTATGCAAAAAAATTTCTATTCATTTTTCCTTCGGACAACAACAGCGTGAACCATTATTGTCCATGTGATGATTGCATAGTAAATTGAGGATCATCGTATGTTCATCCCCAATTGTAAATGAGTCTGGGTGAATGTCGTCATCACATGCATGTGCGAAGTATGTTGGATGTTCCATCATCCCGGCGTCGTGAAGGGCTTGGCACTCCTTGATGTTGAGAAAGCCAGAGGGTAACATCGAGTCCCAGATAATGGTATTGGAGTTGCGGAGTGCCAAGTGCTAAATGAATGGAGAGAAAACCATGCTGGTTGTAAGATCTTCAGGACTGATACACGCACACACACATTCACTGTAGAAGTATTCCAGTAGGGTTTTCACCCTTAATAAACAATCCTGGAAGGAATTTTTGGAAGAAGCTGAGATGACTGTTTTTTTTTTAAATAATATAAAGGAGGTTGCAAAAAATAAATAAGAATAATATATTTAGTATACTGTGAAACGTGTAAGGAAAGTTTTGATAGAGCAGCTGAAAGAACCGTTAAAATATATTGAAGGGCAATGGGAATACAGCAAAGAAGATGGAGTGACTCAAAAGGTTTTCATGAGACATTTGTGTAAGAAGTTCAAAGTGAAGACACACTCAATCTGACTCTTTAAGTCACTAGGCCTATAGGAGTCATGTCTGTCCCAGATTACCACTTATAATAACCACTATTAACTTTCTTCAGTGTCTGGTATTTTATTGTGCTATAAAATAAAGCAAATAAACAAAGCAAAAAATCAAAATGAGAGCTAAAAATCACCAGAAATGACATATTCACGTGCCATAGAGACTCAGGAGTTAGACTTTGGTCCACATATCAGCGGGTCATAAGTGGTCCAAAGGGTCAATCTAGCAAAGACTCATAATAGAACTGGTATAGGTGCAGTATGGAGAGTGCTGACAAAACATGGTATGAATGGAAGCAAACTTTGTGTAGGAGCACTTAGATGAGAGAAAGAATGATTTCTTTCCGATGCTGGTTGATGCATGTCAAATGAAGTTGGTGCAATGAAAATTTACCGTAAGTGGTATATATATTACCATAATGCCAGCATGGTTCAGGTTATTAAATGTATGAATGTACAGATTAGGATAATTGGGAACAAACTGTTATCTCCGTAGTTTGTTTCCAACGGCAAGTGCCCCATGTAAGTATCAAATCAAATTTTGAAGTATGATGTCCAAGCCCTTGATTATTTATCCTGAAGCATTAAACGTTAGAAAAAAGCACCTAAATAATTTCTAATTAAAATATGCTGCAGAGACCGAGTACGGATACATCGTCTTCAGAATGTAATAAAAGCATAAAAGACATGCAATGAAACCTGAGAAAAGGCTAAAAATATCAACCATAAGTAACCGATAACCGAACAGTAACAGTACATTTAATAATAATGGAACTTGACTAAAGGTAGATGTGATAACTATGGAGAATTTAAGAGACCTTTATTTGTGTGATCTATAAAATTTCTAAAGTAAACAGATCCAGGACAGCCATGATATCAGGAGGAAGATTACAATGATGGATTTGACAAGAAAAACAGCTGTAAACATTAGTTGAGCAAATTGAGAGTTATTTTCATAAGATACTTAGTGATCTTTTTTTGTCCTTAATTAGCCATTCAATAACCTTTTGAAGAACAAAAAGAGGGAAAATAGTGAAAGTATATAAAAGTGTTCTGTATGAACACAGAACCCGCAAGCAAGGCAAACTATACCTCATACTGTGGAACTTTGATGATGCAGAGGACATTAAGCACAATGAAGTTTGAGATCGTGGATATAATGTTACTGCCCTGTCATAACGACACCAGACTCGGTATCTAAGAGGACTAGGTGCCATAAAAAGAGGAACAAATGCTCACATTCGCTATATGTAACATATCTGAGAGAGTCGTTAATTATCGCCCTCAGCTATCAAGGTTCTTCAATGTGGAAGAAACTGAATGAACAAATTTCAGTAGATTAATCATGTACAATATGTCTATGAATAATTTTATTTGCAAAAGGTTGTTAGTACCAACCATTGCCTCATCAGCCCACTCAGCTCCAGTAGACAAATGGCGAATGTAATAAGGTACTCGGTAGAGATCATCATTTGCCTTTTCATTGTTGAGAGCTTCGTCATCTTTGTTTGAACCAGGCCATCCATTCACCGCATGATGTTCAGCAGTAAATTCTCTGAGGGGAAGAAAATTGTTTTTTATCTAAGAATATCAATTAAATTTTTTATTCACCATAAACTTTCACCACAATAATGTTCGTTGCTAAGAACTAGAACAGAAGTTTTCTAGAGTCCGAACATAAATTGTAATTACATATTGTTTATTTCCCACAGACATTTCAATAGGATTGAAAATTCATAAGGAAGCAGAGGTCACAATATTTATATATAATGTAAACACCTTCTTTGCCTTACTCTCTAAATGTGTCCTAAACCTTATATTCATAGATTCTATAAAATAATGCAAAGATAAAAAAGCTGCTTAACGAAGAGAGAAGTTCTTTCTCAAATTATATGGATCCATTAACGTTGGTTTCCTGAAATCAATGAATATTACCACAACAAAGCAAGGTCACCGTTCTACTGATTTACTCATTGCATTGTATAACACATAAAGGCTACTCTCCGTCTGAAATAACAGAAGTATTGTAAAGGACACAGAAAAACTACTTACCTTGACCGTGACTGAGCCCATGCAATCACTGCTGTACGCTATATATACGAGTATATATATATATATATATATATATATATATATATATATATATATATATATATATATATATATATATATATATTCCGTGTGTTTGAACATTTTGTGCATACACACACACATATATATATATATATATATATATATATATATATATATATATATATATATATATATATATATATATATATATATATATATATAATCAGAAAGCTACAAACGTCCTTTAATATCCAATTCACTCTACCTCGGAAATAATATATTTTCATATATGTTACCGAAGGGGAATTTTTAAGTTGATAATAAGTCCACCGTCCCGTGGGATCGAACCAGCGACGGACGAGGAATCAGGACTACAGTGACGCACTAACGAAATCGGCCACAAGAGAGGTATAAGTGAATAACATCTCCCGTCAACTCACCCGTCGAACTCAGGTGTTTTGCGTTTGGAGACGATATCCACCCACCTCTGCCATGTTGACCGTGTAGTGCGTTTGTCGCACGTAGCCATATTATGACTATTTATCACATCACCGTGATTCATATACAATCAGAAAGCTACAAACGTCCTTTAATATCCAATTCACTCTACCTCGGAAATAATATATTTTCATATATGTTACCGAAGGGGAGATGTTATTCACTTATACCTCTCTTGTGGCCGATTTCGTTAGTGCGTCACTGTAGTCCTGATTCCTCGTCCGTCGCTGGTTCGATCCCACGGGACGGTGGACTTATTATCAACTTAAAAATTCCCCTTCGGTAACATATATGAAAATATATTATTTCCGAGGTAGAGTGAATTGGATATTAAAGGACGTTTGTAGCTTTCTGATTGTATATGAATCACGGTGATGTGATAAATAGTCATAATATGGCTACGTGCGACAAACGCACTACACGGTCAACATGGCAGAGGTGGGTGGATATCGTCTCCAAACGCAAAACACCTGAGTTCGACGGGTGAGTTGACGGGAGATGTTATTCACTTATACCTCTCTTGTGGCCGATTTCGTTAGTGCGTCACTGTAGTCCTGATTCCTCGTCCGTCGCTGGTTCGATCCCACGGGACGGTGGACTTATTATCAACTTAAAAATTCCCCTTCGGTAACATATATGAAAATATATTATTTCCGAGGTAGAGTGAATTGGATATTAAAGGACGTTTGTAGCTTTCTGATTGTATATGAATCACGGTGATGTGATAAATAGTCATATATATATATATATATATATATATATATATATATATATATATATATATATATATATATATATATTCCGTGTGTTTGAACATTTTGTGCATACACATAGAAAATACGTGTGGAATCAATTTGCATCTGATCATAGGCATGATGTTTATATTTAATATGTACCCAAATTTCTGAAGAGAGAGAATATGTCCGTCTCTTTTTACGCTCGTCAGTAACATCGGTCAAAAAATTAAGTTTTGGTTTTATACGCAGAATATTTTTTGCATGCAAACGTTTATAACGATGAATGAATGGGTAATAATTTTAAATGTGTGTATGTACATACATATATATACAGTATATATATATATATATATATATATATATATATATATATATATATATATACTCGTGTATATATATATATATATATATATATATATATATATATATATATATATATATATATATATATATATATATATATATACACACACACACACACACACACACACATATATATATATATATATATATATATATATATATATATATATATATATATATATATATATATATACAGTATGTAGCCCTGAGTTCTTGTCTCCCGTGGTTCGAACCCGCGAGACGACCAACTTATTATCAACTAAAAAATTCCCCTGCGGTTAACATATATGAAAATATATTATTTCCGAGGTAGAGCGAATTGGATACTAAACGACACTTGCAACTTTATGCTTGTATACGAGTCAGGGTGATGTGATAAATTTCATATATATATATATATATATATATATATATATATATATATATATATATATATATATATATATATATATATATATATATATATATATATATATATATATATATATATATGTATATATATATATATGAAATATAAATACATATACATACACATACAGTCGTGACTCTATATACTGACACCAAATATCTTGAACGATTCTTATAGTTCTCAGAGTAATCTCAGAATTGTGACTGATTGACAAATATTTTTTGACAGATCTCCTTCCTAGACATAATTCCTACCAAGCAAGAAAGAAAGGCGTAACACGTAAAAATATTCCTGTTTATTTCGCCCTTGGGTCAACCATGATATTTTCAAGGTCGTTTGCCCAAATGTCTACTGTCGTTATGAAATAAAAAAAAGATAAAGCTGTTCCTTTCTCAATTTTGCTTTATACGAATTCCAGTCTCTCTCTCTTTCTCCCTCCCTCTCTCTCTCTCTCTCTCACTCTCTCTCTCTCTCTCGTAGACCGTTTTAGTAATTGTTGCTTCATTTCTATTCGAATTCCAGTTTCTCTCTCTCTCTCTCTCTCTCTCTCTCTCTCTCTCTCAGTTGCTAAAAACCTCAGCGTTGCCTCCAATCGAGCCTCTGTGTTATGCTGTGTCGCATGTTTGTATCTTATTTTCGGATATATGGCTGTACCTTTGCCAGGAGTGTGTGGAATGTGCTTTCGCTCATTCTCATATGGTTTCTGTAATCATCTTCATAGCCATTTTGTAGTTCACGTACTGTTGTTGTATGACTCCCGTAAACATCTCTCCTATTTAGCCAATCTTTGCACCACATTCTCGTCTTTTTCTTTATACATACGCCAATTATTATGCTGCACAACAGTTTCTTTTTCTGAGCAGTACCGGCCACCATGTTTTTCGTACGACACTCGACAAGCACTGGCATCGTCGGGCACGCCCGCCCATTCGCCAACTCTGCCGTGTGGACAACACTCACGGCAGTCACTACCGGGTAAGCCCTGCAGAATTTGCCAGCATACCGCGCTCCCCAGCGGCACGCCTGCTCGTCTGGACAGGCCTTTAGATATACAATTTTAGAAAATGGATGGCTATTGATAAAAATATAATTTAACTCTCCCCAATACAAGCAGGGTCAGCCTTATTGTGATCATGAAGAAACCATATTTTTGCAGAATCCTTGAAATTACAACTTATGAATTTGCATGAAGACTGGTGAAGAAATAAGTTTTTGGCTCACAAGTTTGCTAGATTTAAGAAAAATAACTCAAATTTTTAGCAAGGCTTGTTATTGTCCTTCAAAATAAATAAAGATTAACATATTCCTTGACAAGTTAAACTTTATCACTTGTGAATTTTAAGCTTTAAGGTTGCTTTGAATTCTTTCGCTTTAAGGTTGCTTTGAATTCTTCCTTGCTCACCAAAGGCAACAGCATAGAAGCTAGTTCAGCTGTGTATTAGAATTAAGTAAAAAATTAAAAATTTTGATACGATTTTGTCGTTAATTTGAATATCATTAAATTATGAAGCGAAACACAGCTGCAAAAAAGCCCAAGTTTGAATTCAGCAATGAATATTTTATACCAGTTCATCTAATGTATACCATTATGAGATATCTTTACTACTCTAATGTCTGTTGCCAAATGATATGACAATACTGAAGTTTTACAGATAACAGCTAATTTTCGCGTTAAGGAGAATTTGAGGAGGAATTTTCTGTTTTATCAGAGGCACAATGACAAAAAGGAGGTAAAGCATTGAACAATTGATCGATTGATAAACATTCTCAAGAATTCTAAGACCGAATCTATGTTGTGAAAGAGTTAAAGGAAACTAAGGAATAGACTGTATAGTTTTACGTTTGAACATAATGCGGGTCTGAATTAACTGCTGGAAGTTCATCGAGAAAGAAAATTGTTTGAACATTAATTAACCCTTCCGTCTGTTTTCCCACAATATTTGTGACCCTTAGTGATTGTTTCATTGAATCAAAGAAGTAACCATAATCAACAAATAAGGTCAAGCGAAGAAGAGTTGGGCCTTACCTATGACGACCACATCCGGTACCCGTGATGCTTTGTAGGCCCAGTACTCTCACTCCTTTTGAGGCACCTCTGCGATTTTATAGATATTGAGCCCATGAGTTGCCCAGACTAAGTCAACTCTTGAACCCAGCGCTCCCTTAACACTATGAGACTGCTGAAACTTCGGGTGATGTGTTGAAGCAAATGTTTCCCAAGTGGTTGCAATGATTTCCTGGTGCAAGAAAAAGCGAGTTTCTTTTTCCAAATCTAAAATGCTAAAAAGAAACTTATTTAGGTCTGTATCTTGTTGAAGGAAATAGGAATGCCACATCCAGAACATTGGTGAAAGTTAAAGCGGAGTTACTACAACAGCAAATACATATTCAGCTAAAACATATAATAAAATAAAATCAATTACCTGCTGAGAAAAGAGCTTCAGTTACAGAAAACTGAACGTCATACAAAACAACAGACGAATTTAACTGACTTTTGTGAGATTACTAAGACAGTTTTCAGATTTTTCAAAGTGCATTTGACTTATTTTTATGACTTTTTATGACACGGAAATGTACACAAGTTCAGTGAGCAGAGAATCATTTGAACAGAATTGGAAGAAAGTCTCTATACCATTAGGATTTACCTCCAAGAGAGATATTGACATTGTAGGAGTATTGTACTCTCCAGAATGATATGCACGTTAATGGAATGATATGAAAGAGGAAGAGGAGTTGTCTTCGTCTGAACCAGGTTGTGGATATTAGTCTTTCACCTGTTATTTGGACGGGCGTACATCTGAAATTTCACCAAGCCTTGAGGATTAGCAGCTAATTCTTAGAGTGGTATTTGCTTTCATTGTTCGTACATTTTTCAACTCAGTTTGGCTCTAGATGTTTTATACCATGCTTTATTCTGAGAGAGAGAGAGAGAGAGAGAGAGAGAGAGAGAGAGAGAGAGAGAGAGAGAGAGAGAGAGAGAGAGAGAAGTTAAATACCTTACTTTTGAAGAAGTATTATAGATATGCCAATTGAAATTCGGCGTCATTTTGAGAAATCCCTTGAATTTGTCTCGTATTTTTGAGTCTCCCACAAAAGCAACCCACAGAGGTCCGTCTTGGCCATTTCGCCGCAAAACAGAGCATTTCATGACATCCTTGATGACGTCGTACATCCTTATGCCACAGTCCAGATAGTCCAGCCTCCCGTCGGTAATCTGTTCAATAACAGAGAAGCATCTAAATAGGTTTATGTATTTAAAGACCACTGATTTTAAGCAGAGCTGCATAAGATTAGCAGGATATATTAAAAAAAAAAACATGAATGAAACCAATGACTAACACAGAAAGACATTGCACATTTAGGATGTTGTGAATCTTTATGTGAATGATTACTGAATCGTGTTTGCAACCTTAATGGTTGAGGCGAATTTCATTTAGTAAAAGTATAAGGTCTCAAATAGCAGACTACTAAATGTACACGGTAACCAACTATAAAGATTTGTTTTTTTATAGATTTTCAGTTTTACACTCCAGTATGCTCCGACTTTGAGGATGGACTGAAATCTTATACAGCAACGGTATTTGAGAACCCAAAACAACAACAACAACAATAATTCCCAATGCGAAACCTCCCAGCTGCAGCAGGAGAAGCACTTTTCCACATGGTGAATTGCCTGAAGTCTCGACTTGGGTAATAAATCCAGAGTTCCATTTGGAAGTGTCCGGAGAAGAGTGGGCGAACTCTCACTGAGTTTCTCGTAATAGCTTGTTCCAGGAGCCAGCCCGTTTCCAAAATTTCTTTTGTGCGTGTGTGTGTGTGTGTGTGTGTGTGTGTGTGTTTGGAAAAAATGAAATTCCAATTAAAATACTATTACCACCTATGGGCAACATGATTTTTTTCCATATTAAAATACATTTCTGACCTGTGAGAAACTTTCATTCATAATAGACTAGTTTGGATATTTCTGGAAATTGTTTTCTAATAATGTTTTTGCACCCATACCATGATGATCCCGTGGCATATAAGCATATATATACAGTGCAAGCTCTCGCAGGAAAGGTGAAAGAAAAAATCGAAGACAGTGAGCTTCCGTCCGTTTTGGAAGACATGATCACAGCAACAGAAAGCAGAAAAGGGACAGTACTGTTACATTACATTCGTCTTATAAAAATATTTAAAGAACCAAAGATTAAAGGTGCGTTTAATACTGTAAGACAACATAGTAGTAACTGTTCACGAATTACTCTTCATGATAGTGAGCTGTTAGCTGTAATGCCTACTTTTATAAAAAAAAAACAAGCAATAAGATAGTTGATCTTCACTACTGTTCATGTATTTTTTATAAGACGAATATAATGTAAGAGTATTGTGCCTTTTTCCTTGCTGTTACTCTGATCATGTCTTGAAAATGGACGAAAGGTCAGTGTCTTCGAATTTTCCTTTCACCTTCCTGAGAGCGCTTCTATGTAATATTTTTCCATAAAGTTACGCGTTATCTTTTAGGTCCTGTCATAGGAATTTTGTGGATAACATTGATTGTTTAGAAGTAATATATATATATATATATATATATATATATATATATATATATATATATATATATATATATATATATATAAATTTATATAGCCATATGTATACATAAATATATATACACATATATAATGTATATATATATATATATATATATATATATATATATATATATATATATATATATATATATATATATATATGTGTGTGTGTGTGTGTGTGTGTGTGTTTATGCGTGTGTGCGTATGTAAGAATCGTCTTCGTTCATCTAGTTTAAATATGTGCATTTTTTCATTTTATACAGTTAAGCAAAAACGAAAAATTTAAATAGGAATGACTAACCTCGTATATGGTCATAGTATTTTTCAGTGTAAAAATATATAATGTACTGTGCACAAAAGATTTTGCTGAGATAGCTTAATGAAAATGGAGAACCATACCTTTCAGGGTATTTCTGAACCCCTATGTTGAACATAGACCAACACTTGCCAGGAATTCTCTGGGTAAGAAAGAGGGCAAAAGTAAGACAAGAAAATTGATGCACTGTAGCGGCAGTCTTATTTTATTCTAAATTAGGCATACGCGTTGCTTTTTTTTTTTTTTCAAAAAGGTACGGTTGTCTTAGAAGTGGTCATATCTTTGTTTTCATGAGTTGAAAAAGATAAACACTTCTGTTTTAATGATAATAAATTTCAGGTACGCATCCCTTTTTTAATATAGAAATATGAAAACATACAAATAGTGTATCTGTCTATTTAGTAGTTTCTTATCTCGTCAAGTGTAATATAGGATCTTTCGCCCTACCGTTTCTCATCGGCAAACTTAATACTTTTATCGGTATTTGTTGGTCCCTAATCGGTTATCAGAATGAATGATTTCACAATGGAAGTAAACAAAAGAAGGAAACTCAATGTGAAAGGCGTTTTATCTCCCTTGGCCTTCCTTACCTTATCAGGAGTTGCAGGAAGTCGGCGCCTCTCGGACGAGGATATATAGAGGAGGCAAAGGAAGCCACTTGTCGTCAGTGCAAGACAAAATGTAAACAGAATCCTCATCAATTTGCCCTGCGTAACACTTTTCCTCGTCTACCTTTTCCTGTTATTTTGATCTTCTGTACTGTTAAAAAGGCAGTTAAGTGAGTTAGATTGAGTAATAGAATTAATCGTATTAATATCGAGATGTGGCATAATAGTTGTCTATTTCTCCCTAATGATTATTTGTTGTTTATTTCCTAAAAGGGTTGGGATCAATGGGTCGAGTTGGTGCAAATGTATCGAGATGTTTGGTGTTAGTTTAGTACTGTATTCTCAGAGGTAGTTTGCAAAAGGAGTATATCGACAGAAGTGTTACTATAATTAAATTAGAGAGTGAGTGGAGGGCCATATACTGTACTGTAGACGGGGCTGTTGCATCGATAATCAGCCAGAATGGAAAAATGAAAGATCTGTTAAAGGTTCTTGAAGTCGTTTTCTTAAATTCATTAGTTTTTACTTCTGTTACCTCTCCGTTAACAACAAGAATGAGAAATTTGTGTCTGGAAACTGGAAGTTCTTGATCGTAATACAATTTGGAAGTGTTACCAGGGCTTGATTCCGTTTAGATTATTCTTGGAAAATGACTATTTTGGTAATATTCCCACGACTTTACATCCATTACACCTAAAACGGCTTGACGTATTCATTTCTCATCTTTAAGATCATCGAATGAAAATGAATGATTTCCCATATTGGACGAGAAAAGGAAAGTATGAAAATCAGATTTTTATTTATTTTAGAATAATCATTACGAACAGAGAAGATATTGAGAAATATTTAAAGAATAATAAACGGACTTATGACACTGTCCTGAATCTTTTAACAAGGAAAAGTAGACGAAAATGTGAGAGGTCGTTGGCTTGAGCCTCGTCAGTCAGATGTTGAAGGGGATTTGTAGGAATGTCTTTCGGTTTTCATCTGCTGAGAAAAACGATATCTTTCCTAGTTTGTATAGGTTATGTAGATGGAAAGTAAGAGAATGGTCAATTCATTAAGAAATGTTATGTATTGAAATAATTTTTACTGAATTGTTTAAAAGATCAATTAATGTTCTAAGTAAGTCAAGAATCACTGGCAAAAGCGAGAGCTAACAAACACTCACAGATATATATATATATATATATATATATATATATATATATATATATATATATATATATATATATATATATATATATATATATATATATATATATATATATATATATATATATATATATATATATATATATACTGTATATATATATGTGTGTGTGTGTGTATACAGTATTTAAATATATATATATATATATATATATATATATATATATATATATATATATATATATATATATATATATATATATATGCATGTATGTATATACGTGTGTCTGTGTGTGAGGTGCGCGCGCGCTCATTACTATAGTCCCCTAAAACTGAGATGTCTTTATGAATAGAGATTTAGAGCATCTGCAAATTCACCCTTATACTGTCCAGTATACTGTACTAATGCACTTTGCAATTACCACAGCACATCTCCAAGAGCGATTATGTTACAGAAAACTGCTTGTCTATAATGAAGCAGTCACATTCAGCGTCACAACTGTAATTATCACTGAAAATTTATTCCTTTTCAGAATTTCACCTTCATAAGGCTCTCACTTCAATGGAAAGTTTAGAAACTTACGCTTCATTTCTGAGAGAAGTTTTGATATAGAAGCGTCACTTCCAGACACAATCCCTATTACCTCAAACTCTTACACACAGAGAACACAAGTTCCGTTCATCTGTTCATGATACCTTTGTAACGAAACGTTGATAGCGCTCTTTAAAACTGTGACCTGTTGAACTGGATTTTTATACAGTCAATGTGAACGATTTCCTTCTGCTTATTCGTATATTAAAACTGCAAAATTATATCTAAATAAGCAGGGTTAAATCTTATTAAAAATCCGAAAGTAATATGAAACGTTTCTTTTTAATTAGTTTTTCGTGGTAGATGTTCACCCTTATTTCCACATTTCCCAAGCACACCTATTCGTTTATAATACACATGGTATATTCACCCACACGCGTATATATACACACATACATACATACATACATATATATATATGTATACAGTATATATGTATATGTATATATATATATATATATATATATATATATATATATATATATATATATATTACTTCTTTTTCAAAGAAAGGTCTACTGACTCATTTTCCTCGTGAGGACGCTGGTTGCTCTGTGTAGGCTTTGAAGGATATTGAAAAGTTTTCCCCATGACAATATAATATAATCATAAAATTATGCAAGAAACTTACTAGAATTCTTTGTGTGTGTATGTGTGCGTGAGAGAGAGAGAGAGAGAGAGAGAGAGAGATCAGCTCATAAGTGAGAATTACCGCCAGAAATGTGCAATAACGGAAGAGTGAATTCGAGCGGAAATCCATCCAGACGCAAGGCGTCTGACCAGCGACGTCCACGTCGGGAATATTGGATGCCTTTATACACCGACTGCCCCAACTGCAGTTCCAGAAGATCTATGATGTCTATGGTCTTGATTCCCTTGGTGACCCTTACGAAGGTCACTCTCGTCTCTTGATCTCGGACAACGATCAGGAAATGACCAAACTTCGGATGGGGATGGCGCTGATGTCGTTTCCACGTCGATGATCTAACCTCCGGTTCCAGCAGACAGTGGCAAACATCGTTTAAGGCGAGTTAGGGTGTACTTATGGGTGCCGGGCATTAAATCATACCCTATAAGTTTTTTTTTTTTTGGTGGGGAGGGGGTTAAGTGGCAGGGGGGAAGGGAGTTGTTGTTGCTGGTGGCATTAAGCTATTCTATAATATGTATGGCATTGTATTCTACGCGAAAAGAATTATCTGCCGGTTATTAAATCTTAGTTTAGAGAGATTGGTTTTTCTTCCGGGGGGTGGGGGGTGGCGTTTGTTATGATATAGCTATGGATGTCGATCGTTTTTTTTATACAATAATGATTTCTTTCAATTAACTATGATTTTAAAGTGGGAATTTATATTATTCTTGTGGATGCTTAGTTGTGGTTTTGTATGCTGGCTTGAAGGCTTTGTGTTGGGGGAGTTGGGGGTGGTTGGGGGCGGGGTTGGAGGGACGAGCTTAATGTATACTTCTAGATGCCTGACATTAAATCTTACGATATAAATATTTTCATTATTTTGGGGTTTGAAAGATCTTCAGTTCGTGGCGGCGATGGCGGTTGGTAAAAGACTTGGACGGCTGGGGTTTGTGGGGGGTGGGGGCGGTGTTAGTTGCTCAACGTATACAGTACACTTGCCTGTTAGACTTTTATTGGAGAAGGGAAGTAGGCGTTAGGACATACTTGGGAATATATAGACTGAAGAAGTATTCTTGACATTTTTCCTGAAACAGAAAATAGTGAAGCTTATACTCATCAACTCTGTATGACATGTTTACCATTTCGCACCTTTTCCTACAGCCGTCTACCAAAACGGCGGTCCCGTAGAGGGGGTAGTACCCTCAGTGCACCTCACGAGGTGCATAATTGAGGTTCTCTGTCGCGTCCTTTCGGCCCCTAGCTGCAACCCCTTTCGTTCCGTTTACTGTACCTTTATTCATATTCTCTTTCATTCAACTTACTTTCCACCCTCCCCTAACAATTGTTGCAAAGTGCAATGGCGAGGTTTTCCTCCTGTTACACCTTTCAAGAGTAAACACCTTTCAAGCCTTCTTTACTCTCAATTTCCTTTCAAGAGCTGAATGACCTTAAAGGTCCTTGTGCTTGGCCTTTGGCCATAATTTTATGTTCCATTCCAATCTACTTCCCAAACGGCGGGAAGGCTACTTGATCGTATGACGGTGCTTGTATATTTCATGAGAATTCCTCTGCTTTGACAGAAAAGAATCCGTTTACCTATTTCACCCTTTGGTACTAAAGAAGGTTTTACAAAAAGGGAAAAGCAAAATTTTATAATGTAAGCCAAAAGGAGTACATCAGTGCTTTTGAGAACCATCTGCGCCATTATTATCCTCTATGAACTGATATTCAAACAGTGAATATGGGAAAACTATACATAACAGAAAAATTGCTATCGCTGTAGATTCCTGTATAATTCTGTGCCATAAGCTGTACAATATGATAATTAGATAATAGTTATACTGTATAGTTGTTAGTCTTCATACTTCTACAGTATAAACCATTTCAAATTCATAAAATTGCCCCGTGACAAAGAGGCAGTCCAGAACGCCATAATAAGAGTAATATAAAACCAGGTCAACACAGCCTTAACAAGAGCGACATGAAAACCAGGTCAACATTAATTACAGTTTTGATTAAACAAAATTTCGTCAGCACGACAGAGGCTCGAAATTTGGGGAGTACCATTATACCGATTAAAACCACCGTTCTTTTGTACCAGTTTTGTCAAATAAATTGGATTG
>JANJGK010000010.1:14259804-14304804 GCA_039081455.1 Macrobrachium rosenbergii | reverse complement strand
AGACCCAAAAATTGTAGACTTGTTTACAATGTAAATCAACATGAGAGTTGCAGGGTTTTAGAAACCGCTGCTTTGGAAAATTACACAACAAAATTATGACTGTCTCCTTGACAACGTGGTCGAATTTATGTTTGTTTGCCATAAAATGGAAAATACTTTGGAGTTTATTTTACAAATGCATAATAGGTATTTTCTAAATTAAAATTCCCTTCCCCAGCTTTTATATCAGAATATTAATTAGAAGTTTAATAGAATTTTCATAAAATTAGCTCTGAACTCAAAATGTCAGGTCCAGTGACTCCGTAAAAAAAGAAATAGATAAAAAAAGGAAACGCACTTTCTGCAAACACTGGCAGTCATATATATCGACCTTCTAATATTTACGTCTGTTAGCACAGTTGTGTAACGGAAGGCCTTGGTCAAGTTAACTTGTTCAGTATATCTGTGAGCTCACATACATCACATATATATATTAAGTCTGGGTTCTCGTTGGACAACAGTCGGTGGCTCTCACGGCAGGTGGATTTGTGCTGACATTGGAATTTGCTCAGTCAGATGTAGAGAACTATTTGATCATGGTCCAGGCACATGGAAATCGCATGATAGGACATTGAACTGATGCACCGGAAGTGCCCTGATTTCCGGTGGGGTATGTGCGTGTGTGTGTGCGATCTCCCATGAGTTACTTATGAGAGGGACAGTGACTCTCACAGGGAGACTGCTTCGATCTCTAGTGGCAGACTTGTGTTTTAGCCTGGTGTAGTGTTTAAAGAAACCACCAGTATGAAGATATGTTATTTACGGCCATAGAACGTAAGCAAGAACATCCAGTGACAATGATATCTTTTCCAGACTTTAGAGGGGAAAAGCCCCAGTTGAGAAACAGTGAAACCGAACGATGTCTTCATAATGAAATTGTCCATTTGTGCATTTTTTCTGTCTTGAATATGTACATTAATTCCAGGTTTTTAATATAATGATGTATTTCTTTCTACAGGAATTCGAACTTCGTCCTGGGAGGGACGAATATTTGGAAGTGGTGTATTTTACTCTTACATACGATATGACTGTTATTGTGGTCTTTATGACCTTATTACTTTGATTGATGACCAGGGTATTATTCACTAGTATTGCTTGGCATAGAATCATTATTCTACTAGTTATGAATTCCATTGATAAGGGATGTGAATCACAACACCATTTCATGACCGTAACTTTAGCTGAATCACTTTCGTTAAATTTGTCACTAAAGTCTAGTTTTGTATATCTGTGTCTCATTTCAGTTGGCCTTTGTGTAAAGATAAGTTTAGTAGGAGTCCTATGACGAAGGAGAAGGGAACTGCTGACCCAAGGAAAGAGCCACGGCCACCACAGACATCTCAGGAAAAGTGAGATGCTTAATTCTCTTCGTAAAACAGATACACCTTAAGATAAGATGGCCCTCCGAACCCGGGCCGTTTAACATATACATTCGTTCATATTAATATATATATATATATATATATATATATATATATATATATATATATATATATATATATATATATAAATATTTATAAATATATGTGTGTATATATATAGTATATATATACATATATATACATACATATATATACATCATATATATATATATATATATATATATATATATATATATATATATATATATATATATATATATATATATATATATATATATATATATATATATATATATATATATATATATATATATATATATATATATACATATACTAAAAGAACACAGAAAGAGAATGGCATCATGCTTGTGCTATAATTATGATTGATGATGGTTTACCGTATGTATTAAAGCTTACCAGTAGATGTTCCATTTGCAAATTATTTTCGAAGTTATCGATCGATCATTGGAGAGGTGAGGATCGTTTGTTGGAGTCTTGAGTGAAATGGTGGAATATTGCCCCTTGACATCTGTGACAGCTTTACTCACTTTTCATGTCTCAACTAATTTGACGTAGTTATTTTGTGACCCCTGTTTGAAAGGTTTTAACCATGGTAATGGTTTAGCTGATGTTTTTCCTCATTAGAGTCTGTTTTCCCGCATTCTTCGGTTTTTATCAGGTATTGTGGATGTCACTGTTATGTTAACATGAAGGAGAAAGACCAGGCTCCTCTTATGGGACTTTCGCGAAAACTTCGTTTGCTGACTGTTTCCTTTCATTCACTGCTCAACTCTGCAATTACCCCTGGGATTCATTTATTCCTGAATTCTATAGCTCTTCCTTTTTTTCCGGATTAAATGACATTTTTCATCTTATGCATACACACAGTTTATATATATATATATATATATATATATATATATATATATATATATATATATATATATATATATATATATATATATATATATATATATATATATATATATATACTTGTTAAAGAAGATTTAAGAAAAACGATTGTCAGAAGACAATGTGTTTGACCGAGCAAGGCGGTGGAAAGCTGTCAGAAACAACTACCCTACATACAAGTGGGAAAATGTGAAAAATAAACGAATTTTATATATAAATAAATATACATATACATATATATATATGTGTGTATATACACACACACACACACACACACACACACACACACACACACACACACATATATATATATATATATATATATATATATATATATATATATATATATACATACATAAAATTTATTTATTTTTCACATTTTCCCACATAAATATATATATGAATAACTTTATGTACTGTATATATGCATATATATATATATATATATATATATATATATATATATATATATATATATGCGTGTGTGTGTATGTATACATACATATTTATACATACATAATAGTGCCCATATCTGTATTTATTCTTGTATGTTATCGATGAAATGGAGGGAATAATCTATACATGAAAAATGTATATTCTTTTGCCAAATACTTTTTGCTTTTTATTTAAATTTTCATGAATATTAAACAAATTTCGGTGTTAACTGAACATGGTTCACTTATTAGAGACCGTAACAAATAGAAATGACGTAAAATAGTTTATATTTGCTTTCGTACGACTTAAAAAAAAACCTGGTCCTAGTTACTTACTGACTATAACAAAAGCATTTCAGTTATTTTTCTGATTGAAATCATCTCATCCATTAGAGAGGCAACACACACGCACACGTATATATACATACACACACACACACACACACACACACACACACACATATATATATATATATATATATATATATATATATATATATATATATATATATATATATATATATATATATATATATATATATATATATATACACATATATATGTGTGTGTATGTATATATACGTGTGCGTGTGCGTTACCTCTCTAATGGATAAGACTGATTTCAATCAGAAAAATAACTGAAATGTTTTTTTTTTATAGTCCGTAAGTAACTATGACAAGGTTTTTTTCCAGTCGTACGAAAACAAATATAAACTATTTTACGTCATTTCTATTTGTTACGGTCTCTAATAAGTGAACCATATTCAGCTAACACCGTAATTTGTTCAATCTTCATGAAAATTTAAGTAAAGAGCAAAAAGTATATTTAATGAAAGAATATACGTTTTTTCATGTACAGATTATTTCCTCCGTTTCCTCAATAACATGCAAGAATAAATACAAATGTCGGCACTATTAGCAGCGAAGAATTACCAACAGTAGTAGAAGAAATAGCAGTAGTAAATTTCAAAAGAAATCTGCTGATAAAAGAGACCTTTATTGTGATGCTGGTCCTTTGAATTGAGGAAGTACTGTCATATTCCGGAGGTCTTGCCGAATTGCAAGGGTGCCCTCTGCCTTCAGGGGATTCATTCGGCAAAGAATTCCCGTTTGTAAATATGAAACTTATTCCGAGAAACCCTTTAACGCTCGGGTCTCTTTTCAGATCTAAGGATAGACTGTGCCCGTCTCTAGCATCCAACATCATTTACAAATATACTTGTCCCAAGTGCGAGCTGGGAACCTACGTTGGATGTACGAGACGGCTACTGAAAGTCCGTGTTTGTAGTCATCAGGGCGTCAGTTATAGGACGGGATGCAGATTGTCCAGGCCTGAATTATCAAATATAAGAAATCACTCTGCAATCTGCAAAACGCAGATTGATATGAAAAACTTCGAAATAATAGCCTCAGCCCAACACGAGGACGAGCTTACGACTTTAGAGTCAATTTTCATTAAAGCACTCGTTCCCTCGTTAAATGCCCAGACGTCCTCAACACCCTTGTTTATTTTGTGATTTCTCTGCTGTTCTCTTTGTTTTCGAGTAGTTTTACCTTCTTCTGTTTAGTCACTTTTTAGCCATGTACTTGGTAGGTTTGTTTTAAGATATTTTAAGAAATGTATGTACATTTTTATTTTATTTTATTTTTTATCTTTATAATTTTATATAGTGACGTCCCTTTTTATTAAACAAAATTGTGTCATTGCAGCCTTGAAAATGCAATGGATTATTGCGAAACGCCGTCGGCCACAATAAAAGCTGTAGATTGTTAGTGTGCCTCTCCATCTGCCCTTGGTCTCCGTATATATATATATATATATATATATATATATATATATATATATATATATATATATATATATATATATATATATGTGTGTGTGTGTGTGTGTGTGTGTGTGTGTGTGTGTGTGTGTGCGCGCGTGTGTGTGTATTTTTGTGTGTGTGTATGGGTATATAGATATATGCATGTATGTAAATTATGTATGTATCTATATGAATGATTCTGTATCCATAAGCTACTTGAGACTTTTATATCCATACACAAATATATTTGTATATATACAGATATAGTAAAATATGTTTATATATACACATATATATATTAATATATGTATATGTATATATATATATATATATATATATATATATATATATATATATATATATATATATATATATATTATATATATATTGATATATGTATATATGAATACACATAGGGGAAGGTGGGGCAAACGGCCCATGTGGGTAATATGGACCTAAGCCGTTTTCTGTGTTTCTTGGTGCTGCCACCTCATGGGAAGTGTATATAGGCTACCAAATCTTTGGTTCCTCAGTCAGCTGTAACATAAATGCTATTTGAAAGCCATGTTTTGTTTCTATGCAAAATTCCCCTGAAATTTTCATCACCACCTGATCTACTGGTAAGGGTCGGATAAAATCGTGATTGTAGGAATACCGTGACTTATGATTTAATGCACTTTTGCGCAATTCTTTAATATTATTTTGTGAATGAGGCCAACTAGAGAAAACTGCACTTCCAGCCCCTGTAGTGTGGTGAGGTGGTTGTCAACATATTTATTGCCATGGGGGCAAAACGGCACATTTATGCCTGGGGGTAAAATGGCACAATGGTCCATTTTGCCCTAAGGTGGTCTGTTTTACCTTCTGATACAATGCGGGCAAATATTTCATTTATATTAATGATTATTCTCAAAATAGGCCTATAGCCACTGCGATTTACAATATCGTATAATGTTATCTTTTAAAAATTGTTTGTTTTCTTGTAGAGACTTCCAATATTTATTCTTTCTTCGGAAAGTTAGGCTTTCCCTTTGCTGGTTCTAATTAAATCTAGCACAATAATTTTTCACTTTATTGTATTTATTTATTCAGTTAAATTTCTAGTCACAAATATCAACAAAATGTATTAGCTTGTAAGTAAATACAGTACACACACACACACACACACACACACACACACACACACACACACACACACACACACATATATATATATATATATATATATATATATATATATATATATATATGTGTGTGTGTGTGTGTGTGTGTGTGTGTGTGTATGTGTGTGTGTGTATAGGCAACTTGGTATAGGTATATCGAATTCAATTTGAAGTTCCAACTTAAGCTGACCACATTGTTAAATGTTTATTTTTCCCTTTCTTTTTAGGTAGGCTTGTCATGCAAGGCAACGTTACTATCATTGGTAAGTAGGATGATAAGAGATCATTATTTTCAGTGGTATTTAGCCAAAGATCAGTTACTTTCTAGTTATGAGAACTTAACAATTTTAAGTTGTATGCTGAATATTCATTTCAGTTTCGTATTGAGCACATTTACTGGAACATTTCTATGTGAAAACACAGATTTTGAAGTGTTAACAAATGTTTACTCATGAGGGACCATTTTGCCCCCATATGCCTGGGCCATTTTGCCCTAACATAATGGCCCACCTGGGTCTATTTTCTTTTGTCAATTTTCTTGGGTAAAGTATGAAAACTATATCTTCCAAAGAGAGTTTATTTTGTTTATTGATGAATAAAGATGAGAAAAAATAACTGTCTTTAAATATATTGCAAAGGGTTTTTAGAAATTGGACTCAAACCTTAGGTGTGCCTTTTTGTCCCACCTTCCCTGTATGTCTGTAAACAGATGATTCACCTTCTTCATAAACTATCTAAGAATTTGTATATCTTTCAAGGGCTTTTCTTACGAGAAAATGCAAAATTTCTCGCTTTTCCATAGGGAATAAAGCGTCGTCATCAAATAGATAAGGTATTCACAAGAACTGAATATTGAAAAGTATCTCGCCGCAGAGGTGACAGGCAATTTGTCACCCCTTGTATGATCACTTATCCGCTTTGAAAATTGGATGATGCCAGTGTCCATAGAAAGAGGCTCTGCGGGGGTGGGTGTCGGGGTGGGGGATGGGGGGTTGGGGGAGCTAGAACTGGGATTAGAAGGGAAGGGGGAATGCCGCTTATCTTTCAGATGATCTTATAAAGAAGATAAATTTTCAGACTTATTTCAATTGTGATTTAAAATTTTTTTTCTCCACTTTTAGACCCCAAAGCTCTGGAAAAAAAGATTCATATATCAAAAGATAATTTTGATATATGAGTGTTTGTATCTCACCGGGTCTTTTTTATGAAAGTCAAACGCTTTCTTTTATTTTTTTTTTTGTATCTTTTGTAATTTGATTCACACACTGCCAACTCATGCCTTGTTACTGCAACAAGAACTCGTTTTCACTACGGACTAGGAAAAGCTGGCTTTTGCTTCTTATTTTCACTAGATCACGCTTTCTTTATATACACACACACATATATATATATATATATATATATATATATATATATATATACAGTATTTATATATATATATATATATATATATATATATATATATATATATATATATATATATATATATATATATATATATATATATATATATATATATATATATATATATATATATATATATATAATGTGTGTGTGTGTATTTACATACAAACCCCACACGCACACATACACACAACATTACTGCAATCTACCCGCCTTACCCTCAGACTCAGACTATCAAGGGTCCAAGGTGCCGATGAGTGCCTGACATTTCTGGAAGGTCACCTATCCAAGTACTCATCAGACCCAAGCTTGTTTCCTTTACTTAACTGATCAGACGACCATGGGCGTAATCAGTCATTACACACATGTGTCTGTATTGAAATATCCACGATTAATAAAGAAGGTAGAAAGTGTCATGAATAGTTGTGGAGACATAAGGAGAAAGCCAAACTTCAACGGGAAATTCTTGGCCGATGAGTAATTGACAAGGACGATAGACTGAGTGACTGCTATCAGTTGCGTCAAGACGACCAAGTCACCGAAGCCACACTAAACAAGAATTAATACATAAGTCAAGCAGGGGAATACCAGCAGCTGTTATCTAATCGAGTAAGTAAATAAAGAGAAAAGATTTTTAACAACTACCTGGAAAGCAGCTTTTGACCTTTTGCCCTCAAGCCCTTTCCACCGCTGAAGGCAGTCTAAGGATCCCACAAAGCACACTTGACGAAGGGAGTCTATGCCCTGCGAACATCAAAGTCGATGCGCCCTGCTTTCCTCCCACCGAATCCTGATGCAACCTCCATTAGCCCCAGGGTACAAGGATCTCCAGTTGGAGGTCAACAGGATGCTAAATGTTAGTTCACTTGACGTGGTAGTAAGAGTACAGAATACAGCATGATAGTCTCTAAATTATTCCAAAAAAAAACTACTTCATTCTATCGTGGCCAGATGAAAAACAAATTACAGATCACAAAATTAACTATGAAATAATATGGCTGCTTAAATAAAGAGAATTTAAGCATAAAAATATATTTGCTGCCAAGCTTAACAGTAGAAACATCGCGGGCACTGAAACTTCCATTTATTATGTGCAGAAGAAAGAAATTCACGGAAATCTCAAAATAGCATGAAATCTAAAAGAAAAGAGATAGAAAATAGAAACAAAGAGAATTCCTGCATAAAAATGAACTCCAAGCACTCACGCCCAGATTCCCACAAGCAGCAGCTATGACTTTCCAGGGCGAGGGGCTCCGGAGGAAGATCTACGACGGCTTATTTCTGTTTTTACCGACATCGCATCCAACACACTTCCCCGCTTTATTATTCCCGAAGGTGTGTGCTGAGACCAATTTCGTTTGCACAAGTTGTTTACGTTCGTTCTGGTCCCTCCCCGCGTGTTGATTTTCGTTAGTGCGAGAAAACGTTCTTGATTTGTAAAAGTTTCTATTCTAGCGGACTTGCGGTAGTGGAAGGCACAGTATTTATTTTCGTATAGTGCTTTTTTCTTTCCTTTGTACTTTTGGTGGAATAATACATCAGAAAGCAGACTTGAACAGAATTGTTTGTAAGTACTGACTTGCATTTTTTTAAAAGTTTTGCTGATATACTGAGAGAGAGAGAGAGAGAGAGAGAGAGAGAGAGAGAGAGAGAGAGAGAGAGAGAGAGAATTCAGCATCGAGGAACTTAGGATATGATTTGGTTGCCGACCTTCTATTGCTAATTTGTTTGTTTGTGTGAAATTTTTCAATTTCTGTCTATCTATCTGTCTATCTTTGTCTATATATATATATATATATATATATATATATATATATATATATATATATATATATATATATATATATACTCATATACACACAAATATATATACAGTTTATTTACATATATAAATATATATATATATACATATATGTATAGACATATATTATACATATATATATATATATATATATATATATATATATATATATATATATATATATATATATATATATATATATATATATATATATATATATATATATATATATATATATATTTATATATATATGTATATACACACACACACACACACACACACACACACACATATATATATATATATATATATATATATATATATATATATATATATATATATATATGGGTGTGTATTGAAAGAGTGACATTTCGAAAGAGTGACATAACAAAAGAGTGACAAACCTGAACAAAAATTCATAAGAGTGACATAACAAAAGAGTGACAATTCTGGAAAAAAAATTCAAAAGAGTGACATAACAAAAGAGTGACAAATATGGAAATATGCAAACGTAACGGAAAAGTGACAAGTTAGCAATATATTATCGGAATCTTAAAGAACTGTCACTCACTCACTCACACACACACACACTCTCTCTCTTTGGCTTAATGATTGTTATAACTGCGAAATAACAGTAATGGTTGTTGATACTTGTACTATCTTCACAGTACTTACATCTCTTAGAATAGCAGTTGTTCGAAAATGTCTAGGTGAAGGCTACATTCTAAAATATTTTCAACAAACTGTTTTGTTGTCTGATAGCTTTTGGCTGGATTAGGTGTTCCTTAGAGAGCATATTGTATTTTCACATCGTCTTGCCCATAATGGATGGATACAGTTTTGCCACATCCCAAAAAGGAAAAGAAAAGCTAGTCTTCAGAGAGCACATATACCGACATCAGAGGTTCCGAGGTCTGAATCATTATTTCCGGTGCGAGAACAAAAATTATGGTGGTGCTGCAACACTTCGTGGAGTTTCGCTTTTTAATGAACAAGGTGGCTCGATATCTGGAGGAAAGGCACATAATCATGCACCGCTTGCTGGGAGAAAAGAGATACTACAATCTATTGCAGAACTTAAAGGCCAGGCTAAGACTTCAAATGCAACACCAGCGGCAATTATACAAGAAACTAGACAGAAAGTAGATATAAACTATGGTGCTGAAATGCCATCTGCATCAGCGATGAGGCAAACTATCCATCGTATACGTAAAAAAGAATTTCCAGTGGAAGCAGAATCTGCCATCGATCTGGTAATCCCGAATAAGTTACAGGTTACCCATACAGGAAGGAGAGAGAAACTTCCTTTTGTTTGATACAAAAACCGAGAGTGAGCGAGGGTTTGGAAGCAGAAATCGAGGATGAAGAGGTACAGCAAAGAATCATAGCTTTTGGCAGTGAAAATAATTTACAAAGATTAGTCGACTCAAATATCTGGTTCCTGGATGGAACATTTAAGACTTGCCCTCGACAATTCTATCAGATATACACTATCCATTACATATTCCACGGGCAAACTTTCCCAGCTGTATACGCGTTGTTGCCTGGGAAAACTACACAAATATATTCATCAATGCTAGAACATTTACTTTCAGTTGCCGAAGCAAAAGGAATTCAACTAATTCCTACAGATGAAGCTGAGCTAGTCTATAAATATTTTGGAGAGACTTATGTGCTAGGGAGGCGTATAATTCCACGAAGAGTAAGAGGTAGGCCAAGACAAAATCACGTACGTCATCCTTCACGATTTAATCCTACTATATGGAGCATTCATCACTTGCAACGATACAATCTTCCAAGAACAAATGATTGTGTAGAAGCTTGGCACAGGAGATTTGAAACAGTAGTTGAGAATTACCATTTGGGGGTATACTCAATGATTAGGGAGTTTACGAAAGAAGATCATCGCACAGACCAAGAGGTATAACGTCTAACATCAGGCATTACTCCGATTAAGAAGAAGAAAGAACAAATCCAAAGAGAGAAAAGGCTCGCAACAGTATTAAGTAGACAGGGACAAGTCTCTTTGAATGAATACGTCAAGGGAATTGCTCGCAATTTACTCTTAGGTACAAGTAATGGGGCTAGCAACTGAGAGGAAGACACTGATGAAGATTGAAAACAATAATTTGATTTTAATGTTTTGTTTACAAAAATATGTTAATATTTAATGTAATTTTATGTGTACATTTTTTTCCCATGTCATGATTTAAAAATTTTTAATTATTTTATGTTCGAAAAAGAAATAAATATTTTAATCACTGAACAAAAGAAATGAATATTTTAATCACTGAACCAGTTTTATAACCCCATGCATTCCAATAATCTAGTGTTAAAAATCGTAATTTTGTCACTCTTATGTTATGTCACTCTTATGATCTGTCACTCTTTTGAGAAGTATTTTTGTCACTCTTATGTTATGTCACTCTTCTGATCTGTCACTCTTCTGAGCGGCTCCCATATATATATATATATATATATATATATATATATAGTATATGCTCATTTGTGATATATGGGATTTCTCAATTATATATCAAAATACATGTATACAGGTATGCGTGTATTTTTATAGGTCGTGTTGACGGCTTATGTTAATATCATCAAAGATTTTTTTCGACAAGTTCGTAGGAGTTGGAAATAGTCGTTCAAGCTATGAATATTTTGACCGTGTAAAACTTGTATTTCGTGTCAAAAGTACAACATAATTCATTTAGAGTATAGTCTGTTTCCATCTATATACTAAGTAAAGTAGTGATGACGAAAACCTTTGGCAACATAAACACTAAAAAAATTGAATAATGAAGATAGGTTTAATGGTTGATTGCCAAAAAAATATATAATAATCCCAGTTTTGTTGTTTGGAAACAAAGAAATAATATAAAAAATAGATGACTGAATAAGTTAATAAATATAAAATAGATATTTGATGTGTAAAAACAATTTTGAGAATTGAATAGTTGTTTTCTCGATTATTACTAAAAATAAGTAAATGGACAATTTGGGTAATTTTATACCTATATCATATTTTCCGTTGCAGGGTAAGTTTTTGACGCATGTATTTCTTAGCCTAGGTGTTACTAAACGATTACAGCACATAACTTTTATCATTGTAAAACCCTAGGCGAGCAACCATTTTCCATGGAAAATGGTTTTCATGCCTCGAAATGGAGAGCATGAAAACACAAACAAGAAAAGAAAATTCACGGATATGCCAAGGAAGGCATGAAGAAAAAACAAGAACGAAGAACCTGCACTTACGCTGCAACTCAAAGCAGGAGCAAGATTTTTTTCAGTTCTTTTTGAGCGCAAGCTTTCTCATTAAAACTGTCCTCCAAACACGCCGCTAGAAAATAACTGTGAAGAGAAATGTCAAAATAAAAGGACCCTTCAGCGGCTGTTCTTGAAAGGCTTTTGAAGTCTGGAACCATCGTGATTGAAGTAGTGTATTGTAAACTAGTTTGGATTAATAAGAAGCTAAAACTTCGAGCTTCTTTTTGTTATTAGCATCAGGATAAGTTTGAAAAAGGTCACTTATAACGTCTACATGAAAATGAATCTGGCACCTTAATATCCTTCAGTAGACTGGATCTAAAGAAAACATAATGGAAAAGAGTGTAAAAATCAAAATGGTGATCAACCACGAAGGCTATGATAAATTCGTCTCTTAGAGGAATAAAGATATAGAATTCTTGGAAAACAGAAGCAGTGAAAATTCCAAAGCTTGTATTAGGAATTTTCAAACATTTGCCCAGTGAGCTTAATAGTTTCTGTAAGGTGCCATGGAAGCCAGTAGTTAAGAATCGGACACACTGTTGACTCCCGGTTGTCAGGGCAAGGTAACAAAAACTTCAGAATCATTGGCAATTGCAGTTCCACAGAAAGACTTATTTTCTAGAGTAACTGTGGGAAAAGATGGCCTGACACGTCGTGCAAAGCTACCTCTTAGCCCAGTGCTGAAATAAAGGCCTGTAACAAAAAGGCAGAGAAGTTCCTATCGATTGAGAGAAAGAATTGCAAGAGAAGAAATAATGGTGGAGTCACTGAACCGAAATAGTGCCGTAAATACAATCATATTGAAAAGGAGCACAAAAGAGCAGCTGTGGAAATAAGGCTTATAGAAAGATACAGAGATGATCAAAGTTCAAAGTTCAGTTCAGTGTTTGACATTACTAGGCGACCAAAATGGCAGATCACAAGTACTATTTCATCTTCTACTTTCTAAAGGAATGGGATGGGAATGTGAGTTGGACCTGTAGTGTTGCCAGTCTTTAAAGATGTAATAAATCTACTGCGATTAGGCAGCTGGCAGCATCTGGTATTAGGGGAGAGAGCGGGTATTCACAGGATTGGAAAAAGAATAAGTACGAAGATCACGCGTTTTGAAGTCGCCGCGATAAACGTTATCTGAGAGATGGGAGTCAAAGAGTATATGGTCATCCCACAGGGAAGAGAGGATGAAAATGAGTTTAGTTGAAGTTCACGTAAATACCCTTGTCATACACAAAATGTGCAATGTGCATTTGCTTGATTATCAGAATCACTGGTCCATCTAGAGCCTTGATTATAGTAGGATGCAACGTGATGTTAAGTTATTCTGGAAGGCATAGAGATTTTGCGAACACACCACCCACATTTGTCATCAGCCGTTGCTGAGTAGTGCAGTGCTTGGGTCATGCTTGCTAGGAATGCAGATCGCTTCCGGTCTACTGCCCACCCTTCCACCCAGGAATAAACAGATACCAACGTTTGCCTTGGTCAGGCAAAAATGCGTGAGGTTAAGAACTTCACCTCTAGAGACTCCCTGAGAAATCATAGTAGTCTATCCTTCTTGGGCCGTCCCCTCCTAATGCCAAAGAAGCGTACGGTGAAAGAATAAATATAAATGTATATAAGCGTATGAGAGTATAAATAAGGAGGCAACATCAAAACTTCATCGCTTAACACAAAAACGAACAGGAGATTTAAGTAAATTTAATAGTGAGTACTACCAGTACCCTCACTACAAAGAGATGGATACGAATCCTTCATTAGATAACTATCTAGGAGAGAATAGGAATCCCCTACCTTACGACGTGAAAGGCTTTGTAGGCGAATACGCTGGAAGGAAAAGATAATGTGATGAAAAATGATTGCTATCTTCCCCACACTACTAGAATCCAGAAAATGTCACAGGAAATTTTATACCTTCGCGTTTGCAAAAACTCACTCTCATCTCCGCCGAATTCTTCATAAAAGTAATCATCCGGCTTTACTTTCACCTCATCAGAGTCTAGTTTTTCCTCGGCAACTCGTTGCGCTGCTCTCTTCGTCAGGAGATACTCTGCCTCAGTGGAGCTCTCTTGGTCCACTGGAGAAAGAAGCTGTGAAGAGTAAGAAAAAGACCGGCCTCGTTATGTCTCCTAGATGTCTTGCGGTTTTAAGAATGCCATCTTTATCGGATTAAAAGATGCATATATTATGAGAAAAAGGAGAAAATGCCCATGATACTTTAATTTTATTTTGGGTATGAGCGTAGCCCTTTGTGTTGTAATCAGTGTAGTAGTGTCACTTTTCGAAGCTAAACACTAAAGAATTTTAAGGAAATCCGACTAAAGTAATATTATACATGCTAAAATGGGTTTGGACGACGTAAATCAGTCCTTAGCAGCTCCATATTTATTGATCTATTTCCCCAGACAACTGACTCTTATTCGTAAACTTACACGGGACTAACCAAGGATTGGTTCTTCCAAGACGGAATAAAACTGGGTCGAGAAAAACGATCCAGAAGCAGGACGGCCAGGTGGGAAGAAGCCAAACGATTCCACGACAAGTGACAGCAATTCATCAAGGGAAGAAAGGGTATTGCAAAAAGCCTTCTACGCCTCTTAAAAGCACATAATAAACCCTACGCATCTGCGGGAATTTTGGCCCCAGGATCGTTGAAGTACGCAGCACATGTATATACTCACACAAATACCCTTTTTTTCGCGAGGAGAGAGGCAGGGACGCAGAGCACACTGGAGCTTTGTACCTTACAAGGAAAATATTGTTATTTAAATTGAACTGAAAATATGCACTGGAACCGCATGCTCCCAGAAAGGTTTAATTAGCGGTTCAAATAGTCTTCGTCCAATTGTTCATTATTCTGCGCCCTAACGTCACTAACATTATTTATAATGTTTATATTTTGTCTTTCATAACCTACCACCTTTTCTTTATCTATGGACAATTTTGCTTTTCTTGAAATTGTGAAAGTTTGAACTAGTTACATGCAGATATTTTTCACGTAATCGATTCCTTTTTTATTAATATACCTTGAGGCAGTTTTTATGATTTGTATATTAATTAATTCGTGGTTTCAGGAGTATTTGCTCCCCATAAGATGATGACCCATGACACATATCAATGCTCGAGAACACCTAGTGTGACCTTAAGTCTGCACATGAGATGCCTCAGCTGCCACACTTAGCGGAAAAGATACGACAATAAGTTCAACAGGGTATATTTGGTGGGAGGGCAAGATGAACCCTCTTTACTGCCCATGAATCAGCGCAAATTCAGAAACCTTTGTTGACGTAAAGGCCAACTCAGTCTGACAAAACGAGCAAGAACGAGAGCGCTGTCAGTGTAGGCAGAAGCTAAGCATAGTAAGTGTGAAGAAAAAGCGGATTTGGACACTAATTCATCAAAATACCTGCCAATAGTTGAAAAGCCCAGAAAGAGCAACCTCACTTATTCATAAATGAAAGGCAAAAACCTTGGGAAGGTCGTGTAAACAAGCATGAACAAACGTAAATAATTAGCGAAACAAGCATTAATGCGGAGGCATCATTCATCACAGAGATATGTCCCAAGCAAATATCAAACCCTTAATTGAACAGTGTAAGGAAGCCCGCAAGACAGCTCAGCAAATATTTGAACTGTTTACCAGCGCACTACACCAACAAATACATCTATTTCTGGAATAAATATAAATCTGTTTTAGGTATACTAAGGGGAAAATGTTAGTTTGTTTATTATTATTATTATTATTTTTATTATTATTATTATTATTATTATTATTATTATTATTATTATTATTATTATTATTATTATATGTTGCTGTTTTGATTATTTATGCACTTCAACTCGTGTTTGTAATACTTTTGTCGGTGCATTATAACCTAAAACACCTTCCCACATTTAGAGGGATATAAATTAAATTCTATTATAATAATAATAATAACATTATTATAATTGTTGCGTACATATTTACATGGAGCATTCAAAAAAGTCCACTGATTAGTTGGGTAGTCTTCCGTGGAGCAGAAAGCTGTAAAAGGTATAGTGATAAATAAATCGAATAGCTCGATTTGAAAAAAAATTTTAAAAATGATGGATATAATGCCGTGACCTGTTTTTACCAATTTGGCAATTATGCAGCATATTTATTCCCAGACACCCATACGAATTAACCACCTTGACTCTGCCATCACCCTTATTAACATTCATTGCGTCATCTTCCTGGTTTTCACTTTCCTTCATAACTTTACTCTTAAACTTTTACATTTACTTTTACTTTTACATTAACCTTAAACTTTCTTCTCTTACAAACACGTTTAAACTCTTCACTAGTTTCCACACTTTTCATTTTCCTAATCGGCTCTGTATCTGATAAAATCTGACATTCCACAATAATTGCACATCACTTTCCCATATCCCACTACTTTGCAGTATATCTTATGTCCTTCCCCCTGACTTCTCACATCATTCAAGCCATATTAAACAGCCATGGAGACAAAACACACTCTTGTCTCATGCCCACTGCTACACCAAACCAGCCACTTTCTCATATATGTATTCCAACACATACTTCACTTTCATCACAAGAAAATTTTATTAGTTCCTTGATTATTGTCTCAATAATACATCCTTAACAGCTTCCACTCTGCATCTCTTTTAATCCTATCAGAAGCTTCCTTTAGGTACATGTAGGCAGTGAACATCATTTCCCCTTCACTTGTAAACTTTTCGCTCAACCATAACAAACTCTTGATCCACACTCCCTCTTCCTAGTACAAACCTCAACATTCTTCTTCTATAAATCCTTCTGTCATATTGCTTTTTCACTCAAAATCCTACCAAATACCCTCCCCTGGTATACAAACTTTAGTTATGCCTTGTGATTCTTATAGTTACGTCAGTCACCTTTACCAGGATACAAAAGATCCTTTGGTGAAGGTAGAAGCCCGTAAGTGGCAGATGAGCCTAACTTAACCTAACCAAAAAAGCCTCGTCTCTTGATGTCAAAAGAAACCACATTTTTAAGTCTATGAGATGTTGAACGAAAATAAAGAGGAGAACTCTTGGTGCTCTGAATCCTGTGCTTTTATTAAATAATTAGAAGAAAAGAGAGAAAGAGCGAAGTAAATAGTACCCATACAAGAGAGAGAGAGAGAGAGAGAGAGAGAGAGAGAGAGAGAGAAAGTATAGGATTTTGTATCTTCCTACTGTGGTGCATAAGAATGAATCGTTGGAATTTCTCTGGGCCATTAATACTAATGTATACTTAGCAATTCTGTAGAATTGCTGACTATGGGATATTTTACCAGTACGGTGGGCTCTTTCTCCTGTGCCAACACTAACATTACTATGAGGATTCTTGTCACGTAAGGCCTACATTAATATTCCTGCCAGAGGGCCCCTTTTTCTCTTATGTTGTCCAATCTGCTGAGTTTCGCAGCCCAGGGAAAAATAATCATCACTTTACGTCAGATTTGTACATCTGCTTGGTAGTTTGTAGTATAGGGTATCAACTACTGATTCTTTTTAATAATGTTAATCATGGTTTACCTACCAAAAGGAAATTAATTATTGTTTTTACGTTAAGTTTTTACATATTTTGCAAGATGACATGCAGTATGGTGCACTCGCCCAAAGATTTATTATATTGTGTTGCCTTGTATCTTCAAAAATGAAAACAACTAATATTTTTACGTCAGATATCATATCTACATACTAAAGGATATTAGACCGATGTATTAAGAGAAATTTATCATTTGACTTTTACTTTCCAAAAGGGAAATAGAAATATCTATTCTTTTTACATCGGAGATCACATCTGCACATTAAGGTTTAGCGTGACTCATTAGTCTGCTTTTCAGTTTTCTGTCAAAGAAAACTTCTGTGCCGGCTTTGTAAGTCCGTCCGCACTTTTTCTGTCCGCCCTCAGATCTTATTAACTACTGAGGCTAGAGGGCTGCAAATTGGTATGTTGATCATCCACCCTCCAATCATCAAACATACCAAATTGCAGCCCTCTAGCCTCAGTTGTTTTAATTTTATTTAAGGTTAAAGTTAGCCATGATCGTGCGTATGGAAACGTTATAGGACATGCCACCACTGGGCCTTGGCTGAAAGTTTTATGGATCGCGGCTCATACAGTATTATACTCTTTACAGAAAACTCAATTGCGCCGAAGAAACTTCGGCGCATTTTTTACTTTTTGTTATTATATAATGTTAATATTTTTCTCTCAAGCAAGATGTTCTGAGTTGTTCAGTGGTAAAGCTGACGCGTTGAGTAGACCTTTCATTTATTTTGCTTCATCCTCACATCAAGGTTAGTGAATTCAGAACCAGACACACTGACCTTGCCATTCCTGAATAATTGTGCTGAAACTGAACTTGAGTGATAAACGACTTTCTTTCATGAATTTTTATTTCTTAGTTTTATTTGTTATTATATTTACGAGTTGCCCTCAAAACGAATCAATTATATGTTTCCCACCTTTACAGTTTTTGATAAGCAGTTGTACATTTATTCCTTTTTTCCATGTAGAATGGCATTCGTTATTATTATTATTATTATTATTATTATTATTATTATTATTATTATTATTATTATTATTATTATTATTATTATTATTATTATCATTATTATTATTATTATTATTATTAATATTATTATTATTATTAGTATTATTATTATTATTATTAAGTATGATAGGAATATAGACTAAAATATACATAAGTTACATGGGAGAAATATGGCTCTCCATTAAGGCGATATTTACTTAACTTTATTTAAAGTTATGTCTTTTGTACAATAAACTGATGAATTTATACTGTTGTGAAACAATGTGAAGGAATAAAAGGTCTAATTTATATATGCCCTGACTAATATTAAACTCTTTTTGTTTGCTAGAACTTATGCAAGCCGTTTCTAACAAATTTCTTGTCATCATATCTTTTTCTTTGAATATTTTTGTTTTGCTCCAAAGAATAGGACAGCCACAGTTTTGCACGTGTAAATTAACAGCGCTGTTTGGAGAAATTGTGTTTACACAATATCGATGTTGGGAGATTCTCTTATTAATATCTTTTCCGGTTTGTCCCAGGTAGAATTTGTCACATTCACAAGGTATTTTGTAAACCACATCTTCTTCATGTTCGGGGATGTTACAAATGACTGTCTTTCCTATTGTGTTGGAGTAAGAAAAGGCTACTTTAAAGTTTAATATTCTTAAAGGATAAACAATATCACTGAATGAAGGGTGGAAAGGGAGAACCAAAGTATTACTCATATCATATTCCTTTTTGGTGATTGTTCTATGATATGTTTGTTTAGCTAGGAATAAACATTCTTCTATTTCCCTGATTGAAAAGTAATTTTTATACCAATTCTGGTGACATTACTAAACCCTTCGTCCAAATACTCGGGGCTAACTAGCCTAAGTGCTCTCAGAAAATGAGTAATGTCACCAGAATTGGCATAAAAAACTTTAAGCACGTCCTGGTGGTGGCCTATCCTATATCGTTGTCAGAATCACGATTATATATGAATTTAAACTTAAATAAAATTAAAACTACTGGGGCTAGAGGGCTGCAATTTGGTATGTTTGATGATTGGAGGGTGGATGATCAACACACTAATTTGCAGCCCTCTAGCCTCAGTAGTTTTTAAGATCTGAGAGAGGACAGAAAGATTGCGGACACAAAAAAAGTGAGGCCAGAATAAAGTGCGAACGGACAGACAAAGCTGGCACGATAGTTTTCTTTTACGGAAAACTAAAAATGAATCAAAATTCTTCCACTTTGCATCGATCCATGAGTATAGCAGTATTTTACACACACACACACACACACACACACACACACACACACACACACACACACACACACATATATATATATATCTGATATATTTTGGCTGAGGACCCAGTAATAGGGTGCTAAATACTGCATTCCAAAGTTGGATTTTGTTGTATCAGAGCAAGCCAATCCTAACTGATATGCAGATAACATTAATGTTCTCTGTTCAAATAACATTGTTTTATTAATTTACTGACGCCGCCACTGTGACAATTGCATGAATTGTATGAATTATTAAAACAGTATGATTTGTGTTTCCCTCACCTACGCAGCCACACCAGCCATATAATAGCTAAAAAAGTCACTGTGCAATTTTCATTAGTTTCTGCTAATTGGGATGGTCCCTCTTTTTTTGTCATAGATATCAGGAAGGAACCAGTGACTTTTGACCAGATTTAGAGAAGGTTACTTAACAGAATTTATCAGCCAACTCCTAGTACAGATGTTCATGATCAGCTAATTCTACCTAATTCAAACCAAGATTTTTTCTTTTTAAGTAAGCGTGTAGTCTACATCTAAAATAGTATTGGATCTAATCAGATATGCTGTGGTTAAAAAAAACTCCTGAGTATGACAAAGTGAAAAATTATTTCTACTAAACTATTTTTAAAAAGATTCCCTAATATTAAATATTTCCCTCGAGTGGTAACCATTATATGAAGTTGTTGGTGAACTTGTTCCTTATGCACATTACTTTCTTTAACGCAATGCCCCATTGAACAGCTATTGTAAAGCCAAGAGAAACTCCAACTCACCTACAATGATTAGATTAGGTACTTGAGATGCCTTGTAAGCCCGGTCTTCCAGCTGCATCTCCGGAAACTTCCATAAAGTCGTATAAAGATGTGTTTGAAGTCCTTCGGTCGCCCTTATGAAGTCAATCCTAGTGTTTCTGTCTCCAGCTACTATCATAGTCGCTTTAAGTTTCTCATTGTTTTCATGAACACATGATGGCCGATCAATCGAAGTTTTTGTCTCTAGACCAAAAAATTAGTTTTAGCATATAGTAATGGTGGTTTTCCTGTTCTTTTCAGCGTTTTAAGGATCAGTGGTACTGAATTTACCCTTATTAGATTTCTTTGGAAAGGCTATACAAGATTTTAATAAGAATCTTATTTTTCGTGTTAACAAGCGTGTTTTCTTGTAAAATCATTCTCAATTTATCAAGACTTTATCGGTAAAGATTCATGTTTTTATTTAATGATGGATTATTTGTCATATACCTATTTAATAAATAATATTAGCTAACCATCCAGTACCATGTAGAGCACTAAGGTACAGGTTAAAAGAGTCGAGAATTCACCAGTAGCATTTACCCTTTCAGATACATTATACATGTACCAAATGAAATTCTCTGTCAGAATGGCTCCATCCATGAAGGAATCAAGCAACGCAGTCATGGAGACATAACAAACCTGAGTCTCAAACACACTTTTACATTGAACCAGTCACTCTCTAGTCTACATATTCTATCACACACCTGTTACCAAGAACCTTTCAATCGCTCTCAACCAATTTCCCTCTACTGTACACTTTGTATCCTCAGCACCTCATGCATGTCTATCAATTTTCTCATAACCTTATCATATCTTTTCTCTTCAATTTTCAGACTTCCCTCACAACCATTCAATAAAAACAAAACATTTTCTTCACACATTCCGTTCCGTGTCCATTCTCATAACACTCTTTCCTTATCAATCATTCGGTCATCTTTCTTACTTTTTCAATAAGTGACGACGTAATGTTATGCCCAATGATTTTTACCGACAAATCAATCTCCTTCGCCCTTACACAAAGGAACACTCATTTCACTCATTTCTTTGTAACCTTTATATTCCGCAACCTACGAACTCATATGTAGCTGTGCATTTTATATGATGAAAATATTTCTAGATTACTTGTTTTTACCAAGATGCATCTTTGTAGATAAAGAGAAAAAAAAACGAATAGAAATATAATATTGAAATCAATATTTGCATAATAAGGATGCTCGTTTGTAACAACAAAATCGATAAATACTGAACTTTGGTTCAATTATGGAGGTGATTCTTTTATTATGGATAAAAGGTGTCAAATTCCGTTCCTCCAAACAGTCTATTATATAGATCAATAACCTAAGATGTAACTAATATCATATATGAAGCAGAGGAAACGTACAACTAAAATAGCGATCAGTTCCCCATTACTCACCTTTACTGAAAGCATACGAAATTGCATTGATAGTAGAGATAGAGAAATAGAAAATAAATGAAAAAGTAAGGTTTTAATTGGCTCACTACAGCAATCATATTATCCAGGTCTCCTCACCTAATTGCTGGCCTCTGTTCAACATTGGAGCTCAGAGATTTTCGTCAAGAACAGAAATGCGAAGCAGGTAATTAAAAATCATTACCACATTTTAATTTGCCTTCTTCTAAGTATATTTGTCTATACACACACACAAGCACACACACACACACACACACACACACACATATATATATATATATATATATATATATATATATATATATATATATATATATATATATATATATATATATATATATATATATATATATATATATATGTATAATCATGAAGCTACAAATGTTGCTTAATATCAAATTCACGCTACCTCGGGAATATCTCTGATGGAGAATTATCACCGAAGGGGAATTTATAAGTGATAAATGGATTGGTACTGTCGGGTCGCGAACCCACGACACAGCACAGACCCAGCCACTCCAGTTGACGTTACCACTAAGCTATCAAGAGAGGTATAAGTTAATCCCGAGTTTTCTGTATTTATTTTCCCGTCGCGAGCTGGGAAATTGTACTTAGCCTCGGAATTAACCCACCTCCGCCACGGTAGGTCATTGGTACGTTTGGAACAAGCAGCCCTTATTGTGAATTTTTTATCACACCAGGATTTATATACAATCGTGAAGCTACAAATGTCGCTTAATATCAAATTCACGCTACCTCGGGAATATCTCCGATGGAGAATTATCACTGAAGGGGAATTTATAAGTGATAAATGGATTGGTACTGTCGGGTCGCGAACCCACGACTCAGCACAGACCCAGCCACTCCAGTTGACGTTACCACTAAGCTATCAAGAGAGGTATAAGTTAATCCCAAGTTTTCTGTACTTATTTTTCCCGTCCCGAGGTAGCGTGAATTTGATATTAAGCGACATTTGTAGCTTCATGATTGTATATAAATCACGGAGTGATAAAAAATTCATAATAAGAGCTGCGTGTTCCAAACGTACCAATGAGCTACCATGGTGGAGGTGGGTTAATTCCGAGGCTAAGTACAATTTCCCCGCTCGTGACTGGAAAAATAAGTACAGAAAACTCGAGATTAACTTATACCTCTCTTGATAGCCATCCATTGATCTTTTGTTGACGAAATCTGTGAATTAGGTATGTCGTGGAAAGTCTAGTGTTGGTGAGTCTTAACTAAGGCCAGTCTCTCTGAGGGCAAATAGTAGTGTGTATGTCCCGCGCACTAGTCCAGCAGTAGCCCCTGAAGCCGACCGTCAATCAGTGTAATGAAATATACATACAACAAAGCAGTTGTACGTGTAAAGTTAAGACAGAAATTACCATTATCTTTGATATAATTTGTTATTCGTCTAAATGTTTTGATAATAAACAGCATAAATTATAAGAAGTAGAGAAGATTGCAAGGATGCATGCCCCTACATTCACACGTACATACACACAGACGCACATGCGCATATATGTAAATATATATATACATATGTATATACTGTATATATATATATATATATATATATATATATATATATATATATATATATATATATATATATATATATATATATATATATATATATATATATATATTTTGACGAAGGAAACTGCTTTTCAAGTAACCTCACCCGTCTTTACATCTGTAACGTAACAGAGAAAGAAATAAAATTAATTTTAATTGTTTTAATTACTAGAACTGTGGGTGTTCATTCACCCCTTTGTCAACTCTCTCCTTCATCCCCAAAATGGTTAAGCCTTTAATTCTTCTCTCTGTTCAAAATGACTGCCTAAGGCCTTGTTTCCAGGTGACCTTTGAAGATGCCTTCCTCAACAGCATCAGACAATGGACAAGGAAGGAGCCAAAAAAGAGAAAGTTTGCGCCACACGCTTGAGCAGGGTGACCTCTCCACGAGGCCTGACTGGATGCCATGTGCTTGCTATAGGCACGAGGAAGAGACTGACCTTTGCGCCACCTATCTGGATGCCAAGGCATAACTCCCAGAGGTTAGAAATAGACCATGCCACAGCAGTCGAGAGAGAGACGCGCTGCAAACTTCACATAGGACAGATCTCCTCCTGCCTGTCCCTTGCATTCCCTACGTGGTTCGACCTCAAGGCTCGAACCGAGTAATCTTTGTAGTGGTGTCCCATAAATTTCCCTCCCTTCAGCGTTGGTGCCCTATTGAAGAGGATATCATCATCTTGACGAAGGTAATGTTCTGGGAATAAGGTTTTCTTAGTCAGTCATGACCCTGTTATTTCTCTGTCTGATTTATTTTCCATTTCCACTGTGCGATCACCTTCAGTACTGTGTGTTGAATTATCAAGTGTTAACATAATTATGCATCTAGTGGTGAACTGAGTTATTTGGCACCATTTGTGCAGCCCCTCAATTCCCTTTGAGAATCTTATTATTCATGCAAGTAATGGTCTTACATCTTTTGCAGAATCGGCCTTGGCTGTGGAACCTCCCTTGGCTCTGTCCTCATGTGCAGTGGCCTTATGCCACCCCCTTAGTCTACCCCTCTGCGATGTTCCTGTTATGAAGATATCATCGGTGTAGAATATCTAATCTGCATAGAATTCACTCATTTAGCAGGACCTGTTATTGCCTGCCCCGTAATTCTTCGTTCTTCTGATCTGTGTTTATTATGTAAATATAGTTAATTAAATATATATATACACGTAATCTTCCCTCACATGAAGAAGTCCACGGATTTTCCCTTCATTTATTCTTTTACGGAGTTGCCTTATTCAGTCTATTTAGTCAGACGTTTAATAAAATACACTAGATTTCTTGAAAATGTAAAGGACTCCTTGTGATGATACGTTGCCATCCAGAACAAAGTATCTAAGGCAAATATGTAGCAATATATATATATATATATATATATATATATATATATATATATATATATATATATATATATATACATATATATATATATACATACATACATATATATATATATATATATATATATATATATATATATATATATATATATATATATATATATATATATATATATATATATATATATATATATATATATATATATATATATATATATATATATATATGTGTGCGTGTGTGTGTGTGTGTGTGTGTGTGTGTGTGTGTGTGTGCGTGTTATATAGATACATATAAATATATATATATATATATATATATATATATATATATATATATATATATATATATATATATATATATATATATATATATATAGATTCAAAGAATCGTAAAACATTATATTGAAAACTGCAAGATCCCCATTATGTGATAGATGGAGTGAGCATTTTGAAGTTGTGTTGAATGTGGAGCACAGAAAAGAGGCAGGAGCAAATGACGCAACGGGTGAGGGAATTACTGTGAAACTGAGAATCATTTGGAAAGTAACCATTTTGAGCATACGGAGGATAGCTAAGAGATTATTTAAGTAGCTGACCAGGATGTGTAAAGGTATATTTGATGGAAAGAAAGGCTCCAAAGAAATGTATAGGAAGAATTATTGTTCCTCTGTGAACAGGTAAATATTTTGGAGAACAGGAGTGCAACAAGAGTGAAAGTTTTAAATATATAAAGAAAAATTTTAGCATATTCTACGTTTGTATGATGCTAATAACCACAGAAAACTTGAGGATGGACTGGCACCAGGAACAAGTTATTATGAGGAACTGAGTGGCACTCTGCCCTCTGTTTTGGAAGCACTGCCCAATGGAACTTCAGAATTACTTCGCACTTCTAGACCAGGTAATTTCTGTTAGAATTCCTTTGTCCTTTGCATGTTCTTTTTTGTACCTTCGAAACCTATTGCATTTTGTTTGAAATAAATATTACTATTATTTTAGATAAAATGTGAATATAATCTTGAGATACTGGTACACAAGAATTTTTATCAGAAATATATAGTTTCATGCAAGGTACAACATCTAAAAACTCACATCGTCCGTATATGGACCTCTCATGAATAAAATAAAAAAAGAATTATTCTGTAGATATATCAATAAATAAAGTGTTATTCAAAATGCCTTCAGCATCAGACAGAGTGTATGAGAAGGATAGACAATCAATGAATTATTTTTAACACGGTATCCCCCTATTTCAATGCATTTGGTCCACCAATATTCAAGCATTGCTCTCTGGTGGTGTAAAAAAAAGTTTGTACCTGGACCTCCAAATATTTCAAAATGGATGATTCATTATTGCTCTTAGAATAGTGTCAACACAGGTAGAATTTGGAGCAGAAGGACATCCGGTACAAGTTTTCTCATATGTTTCATCTTTATTGTTTTCCAACTATCGTGATAATACCCACAGAATCTCAGAACACAGAGGCCGTCCCTTTGCCATGAGACGCCACTTGACGGAATTATAGTGAGGAGAAGAACCGTATTGTTTCTGCCTTTCTTTGAATGCTTATTCAAGATCAAAGTTGTGAACTTACAAGAAGTGACTTTTACCTGCAGTATAATCAAGCCAAATATAAATAAGTTCTTGTGTAAGGATGAATTGTCGGGAGAGGGAGAGAAATTTTTGCGAGACATAAGTTATGAGATAAATCAAATGCTACCGTATAAGTATATGCATGCAAATAAGCAGATGCCATTAGTAACTAAAAAAGAAAATAATATCATAATTCATTCAGTTCTTTGTAAAGCATTCTCTCCATTAATCTAATTGTATGTTGTCCACTGATGTACATTCCAACTCGTTTATTTAAACATTACCTTATCACAAACATCAGTTGTCATTTTCTTTTCATTATTTGGACTGTTTCGTCTTCGTCTACAGATAACCGGTGGAAGGCTAAGCTATCTGGACTGCAGTATTAGAATGTATGATGCAGCTGATGTCAAGAAATGTTCGGCATTGCGTCAAAAGGGCCAAGAAGGTCCTTTGTGGATTGCCTTCTATGGCGATTCCAAAATTCGAGGCATATTCATAAAGTTTCTTGATATGACGCCAAATTTCAACTGGTATATCTACAATAACACCCTAGAAGTAAGTAACCCTGCATAGATTCTTTTCATTATATGCCTCTGTACATATATTTTATAAAACTTCACTTATGTCAACACTAGTGATATGTCTTATATCCTGTACATACATTCGTGATACAACGCTAGTCTAAGACTTTAAAGAAATATATTGCAAAAATCATTGCTAAATACATTCAAAATGTTACTTCTCCACCTATTTTTCAACAATTATAATTAAAATAAAAAAATTCTTCAACCGTTCTCAGTATATTTATAGAAAAGATTATTCGATATCTTATTTTCTTGCTTATTTTGAGTAGAAGCAGCAAAAGCAAAATCTGAACATCTATATTTCACAAACCAAAGCCTTCAGATCTCTTTCTATATGTCTGAAATGTTATGCGAGGACTTTTGACCATAGCATGTCATTCATGTAGAACCGGTACAGCAGGAGGAGTAAGTATTTGACATTTTCCATGATCATTAAAGGAAAAATGAAATGATTAGAGTATGTGTATTGGCTTTAAATGATGCATATAATGTCATTTATTTTCATAGAGATACTAGCTGACCAGCCCTGCGCTGCCAGGATAACTCTGAATTACAACCGATAAACTTTCTCTCTCTCTCTTTCTCTCTCTCTTACTTCCTCTCCCTCTCACTCTCTCTCTCTCCCTCTCACTTTTTCCCCATTTCTCCTCCCTAACACCCTCTCTCTCTCTCTCTCTCTCTCTCTCTCTCTCTCTCTCTCTCTCTCTCTCTCTCTCTCTCTCTCTCTCTTTTCTTCTTCTTCTTCTTCTCCCTAACACCCCTCTACTCTCTCTCTAACTTCCTCTCCCTCTCACTCTCTCTCTCTGTCACCCCCTTCCCAACCCTCACCCCCTTTGGTGCCATTGATGTCTTACCCCCACAGCATTCTTTTCTAGATAGTAAGTCATATGTATAACAAGTCATATGTATACTGGAATTAAGTATGATTAATTCCTAAAGTTACTAAGTCTACGGGCATTACCAGCCTCGTTTCATGGGATGAACCAGCCCTGTTTCAGGGAAGCCCTTCCCACCCCTACCTCCTTTGGTGCCCTTTGGTGCTAGTGATGTCTTACCCACAAAGTGCTGATTTCTAAACAGTAAGTCTTATGTATACCAAATTTGGTTGAAATTGCTCAGTGCATTGCAGAGTTATACTGCACATACACACACGCATACATACATCCATTTATACATATATGTATGTATGTATGTATATATATATATATATATATATATATATATATATATATATATATATATATATATATATATATATATATATATATATATATATATATATATATATATATATATATATATATATATATATATATATATATATATATATATATATATATGTATACACACACACACACACATATATATATATATATATATATATATATATATATATATATATATATATATATATATATATATATATATATATATATAGATTATAGTTTTTTCCCGGTAAATAACAACTTTTTATTCTATACCGGCTGGTCTACTTAACCAAACAGAAATAGGGTTAGAATCGAAATCTTCCAACAACATTGCAATAAAAAAACACCTGTTCTGGAGGTCATATTTGAATTTTATGTTATACCATGTGAACCGAAAAGTAATATAGACCAGAAGCTAATGGGCTGTGTGAACGGGCAAATAGGAAGGTCATTGAAACTCTTTGGATGACCGTTGGTGGAAAATAAAGTAAATTGCGATCGATATATTCCACAGGTGCAGCATAGCATTAATTCCATGGTTAGTGATACCATTGGAATGTCTCCCAGTGAGGCGCTGTTTGGTTACCCAGCGCGGAGTGTGTTCGATTTGTTGCCCATTCCATCGAGGGATGAGACGGTTAAGGCACTCGTGTTAACAGCGAAAGAGAGATATGCAAGTCTTGCTAGGAATCTTGAGATGAAAACGCGGCACATGGTAGATAGGAGTCAGCAAAAGCCGGACAGAGTTAAAGTTGCTGTGGGAGATAGGGTATTTGTGAAAATAAATGTCAAGAATCAGTTGAATTATAAGCTAGGTCCTAAATTTGAAGGTCCTTTTCGTGTTGTAGAAGTAAAGAAGGGGAATCTTATGGGTTAATTCCTGGGTTGTACTGTGGTTATGATCATTTTTCTTTCTCCTTTTCTTCCTTTTCTCTCTCTCTCTCTTTCTCTTTGTTTTTTAATGGGTTTTAAATGGGCGTGACTTGTAGTTGTTTGTACTGGGGAGGACGTTGCGTTGGTCCGTAGAGTATATATGCCTAGAATGTTACCTTCTTACTTTCAGGGCTACTAGGAGCTAACATTGCTTTTCTTCTTTTCTATATTGCAATATTCAACTCTTCTATGTAGTCCCAGAAACGAATTCTTATGTGTGCGGTTTGTTAAGTTTCATTCATTACGCCGGGTGGCTTTAGGGTGAAAGTGATTATGAAAATGATACAAAATGCAAAGTAATTTATGAAAAGGGTAAATCATTTTAACGAATACAAAACATAAATTCATCTACTTTGCATTTTCAGATAATTCATTATTCATCATGTATCAGTGATTACATAGTCCTTTTTTTATCTCAACCAAATAATTGCACTTAAGGATACATCATTTCCAAGAAGTAAGGAAGGTAAAAGTTTGCCAGACAAACCATCAAGTTAATGGTCAAGAATCACTTACCTTTCCCATGACTGAGGCCATGCAAGGACAGTAACTGTGAGTGCGGAAAGCACATTATGACCCTTGCATGCTGTAGCGGGGGGTCATTCTTCCCCGAAGTGGGAAAATCGGATGAGATTTTCGCTATCAGAAGTTGATCCCGAGCTCACCAGCTTTAGTTTCATTTCTCTCTTTTATATCTTAAACTAAGTTTTAGGATAGAAATATTTCTCTGTTAGGTTGAAGTACTTATTACAGAACTGTAAAAGAATATGTTAATTGGGCTCATACCTTAAAGAAATCATATAAATTGGTTATAAATTTATGCAGTTATTATGTATTTAGTAAACAAAAGTAGATTACATAAAAGTGAGAGCGAATAAATTTCCTTATATATGGCCACCAGGTTGCTAAACACATCATAGTAAATCATTGACCCAGCAGTACTTTTGAAAATTAAGTAAACAGCATGCACGAATAAAGAAGGGATCATTATTATTACTGTTGTATATCATGATAAAGTACTATTTCTTTCCAAAGAAGTTGCCTATTTTGTTAGTGGTGGCTACAAACATACGTGCCCACACGTACAAAACTAGTTTTTTTTTTTATAAAAAAAACCACAAAGCCACTTTGACATGAAGGTTGTTCCAAGAGATCAGTCGATGCCACATCCTTCATGTGTTAAATTAGTAAACCCTTATAAAGAATAATCCCACATCTTCAGCCACTCCCCACATTTACACGTTCAGAGTACATTCCGTTGAAATCTATAATCTTTACTCTGTACTTGTGAATGAACACTATTTTTCTCTCTCTGTATGTCTCGATGTTTCATTCTCTAATAATTAACAGTTTATGGAGACGTTGGTAAAGAAATATTAACAACCTATTTTGTTAGCTGCTAGCAAACCGTTGTCTTTGTAGTATTTGGCCACATAATTTCCTTCACTTATAGTTATTTGCATAAGGCGTTAAAAATGAGTTTTTTTGTCTCTGTTTCACTCATAAATTTGTAACATCGTATCACATCAGAACTTGATTTTTAACAAAAGACAATATATAATATAGACAATAAGCCATCGTATATCCCTCAGCTACTTAGCGTTCTTTCCGACCAAGGGCTACATAGATAGGGGACTTTTGTCTCTTTCTCTTTCTTTTACGACCCTAATCCACTTTGTATTTCATCGGATTTAATTTATGTGAAGTAGCCTTTAGAGATATCACCAGCTGTTTTGAAAACTGCAAAGAGGCTACCATGGTATGGTGAGGGTAAATTTTAATCCAATGAAAAGGTTCCCATACCTGCATCAATCCATTTACACAGTAAACAAAAATTTACACTGCAAACATCTTTACGACACAAAAAAAGCTAACGCACTTCTGTAGTTTACAACAAGGACTTACAGACTATTTTCTAAGATAATTATTTCATTCTTAATCTTTACCACCATGATGCTTGGTACAGCAATATGTTCCATTGCCCTCTATGTATTGATTACATAGAAAGTTGATGATCATCATGTTCTCATCCATGACCGTGTAAGGGTCGCTGTGGATATCATCACGGCAAAAGTGATCGACGTATGTGGGATGCCAGGTCATCCCCGAGTCATGAAGGGCTTGACATTCTTTAATGTTGAGGAGGTTCATTGGCAACGTCGAGTCCCAGATGGTAACACCTGTGTTCCGGAGAGCCATGTGCTGTGGAAAATGAGCAGAATGTAAATAACTTTAATTTTTTATAATGAAAATATCTGCGTAGGTACTGGAAGAGTACATGTTAATTTGCATATTTGAAAAGTCTTCTACTTTATATGTTTTAGACACAGTAAAAAAAAAAACAATGTACTCATTAAAGATGGTGCAGATAGGAAATCATGATTTTAAATGAACTTCGTGATTCTTTTAACAGTTTTCTGATGATGCCAGAGACTGCAAATTAGTTCTGGAAGGATCTACTAAAATCAACTTGATACTGACATTGCAAACATTAAGGAAATGTACAAAAGATATATAATGAGCAGTTGGTCTTAGGAAAAAGCTAATCATCCCATTGTTGGATCTAGTGGCAAGCCGTATTCTTGGCATAAAAGGAAATGGCTCACTGGATTCAGTACTCTGCATTTATATATGGTACAGATTCAGAAATTAATCTTACTATGATGTAAGACTTATCAATGTTGGAAAGGACAGGAACATTCGATATGCATACTTTAAATGGCGCCAAGGTGTCAGTCAAGGAACAGATGGAATTTTAAAGGTTTTAAATGAAAGATCACTCTGAAAATTTCTGGGGGTGAATGAACTCTGCTGGGTAGAATAAAATAGGTCTCAATAAACTGTAGGTTCTAAATTATGTACCTGTACCAGAACAGAATTCAAGAAATAATTTCAACAGTTAAAGAATTTTTACCGGGCTTATTTTACCATAGGTACAATCATTAGAGAATGCGTATATCCAGAGTCAACATAGTTTTTGACCTTAATTTCTGCTGTAGACAAGATATTTCCCTTTAAAACAAAATAAAAGAAAACTGTCGTGGGAAAATTGTTTTTCTACACATTGTATTTGACTTTACATTGTTGTAAATTTTGATCTGAAGAAGGGATTTGTTCTGGCTGCAGTCTTTTTCATCATGTAATTTAAATAATTATCACATTCTGCATTTTTATATAAAGAAACCAGAGCCCATTTCCACTCTATAATGGAATGTTGATTGTTTAATATCAGAAGGTTTTACGCCAAGACTAAGATCACTGTGACTTTCTCAAGACGATACTGGTGTTTTTGTACTGATGCAATGTCCTTACAAAAACTGTTTAACAAATTATCAAGAGACATACAGATCTATAGATCCACTATCATTCCAAAAAAAATTATCTATTATAGCAAGGGGTGGATCAGGAAAGGGATTTTTACGCGTTTAAGCTAATTAAAAGCGTTGATAGTTTTAACTACTTTGGTTCCACCCTGTCTCAAACCTTACTTCTGATGAGGATTCATCTCTTCCTAATGGTAATGTGATAAAAGTATTTGGCTCCTTGCTGAAAATAGTATGGTTCAACTGAATGCTCATAGCAAAAATCTAACAAGTGTTATATTTTGCTTATTTCATTAAGTCGTGACTTTTTCTCGTGACTAAAGTTTTTGGAATGCACACCATGACTTCGTCGATCCATTCGGCCGTCGAAGAGAAGAGTCGAGAGTGATACAGAAGTTGAGTTAGTTTGTAAGAGAGAGCAGATCCTCTATGTTGCTTCGAGCCGTCTTCTTTATTTACACTGATAGCATTGATACGAGACAAAGTCGTAAATTCTCTGAAAGAAAGGAGAAAACTAGAAACTTGATAATAAGAATAATTTCACCACTTTTTATAACCAATGAGCTACAACATTCCTTGCGCCCATGATTTCTTTGTGATACGTTTGTGAGAGGTAAGCAATTCAAGTGCTTAATTTGCTACATTTAACCCATTTCATGTTTCCCTTTGTTAAGCGTTTTAGCCGAATATTCCAATATAGAAAAAATTATAAGTTATGGGAAAAGGGGTATTTCATTAGTCATCTCTGAATACAAATACTTTTTATGCTTATCAGGCAGTAAATTCCTTTGACTAAATAATTTGAATACTCAGCTATAGTCAACGTTCCTTATTCTATCTTAGCAGAAACGAGAGAAAATTAAACTACAAAAAAAAAAAAAAATCTCTGAAGAGGTTAAGGACTACTCACCTAGTTCTTGACTGCGCCCATGCAAGCACGTTGGTGCGTGCTGCAAGAACGCCGAGGACCTTCGCCATACTTCGCCATACATCTGCACAGTCAGAGAATTGATTCAGACTTTCACTGTCGGTTGTCGATCCTGAGACAATGGTCCACGAGCCAAAACCTTTATGGGTTAGAAAAAGCCCATTTCACATGTGGCGTCAAGGCATCCTTTTATTAGGAAAATCAATGCTGAAAATAATGATTATAGCGGCCCTTCTGACTACTGTATTGCATGAGCTTATGACTTGATTTCTGTTCAGTAAAGTATAGGAAATAGATTATCTCCAAGACAGTAAAAATTAATAAATTCTATTTCTCCCTAACAGAAGGAAATTTGGTGAGAAGACGAACACGTCTCTTACACACACACACACACACGCACACACACACACACACACACACACACACATATATATATATATATATATATATATATATATATATATATATATATATATATATAATTTGTCCTCTCGTACATGAAATATAAATTATGAACAGAGCACCACGATGAAAGTGAAGCAACGAAGTGGAAGATCTTTTACCTTTACACTAGGGCATTTTCAAGCATACTGCATACAATGGAACAAAAGATGATGAAGATCACTCGGTTTTGAAACTACAACTAGGATTAGAGGGTCAGATTAGCATTTCAATGTACGAGTGAATAAAGGTCATAACACTCGAGGTATCTGCTCTTCAGGTGAGCAACAGCTGTCTAGGCTTAGCTCAGGTATTAGATCATACAAGGAGAGGCAAAGGACATTAACGAGGATTACTGAGATTGTTTAGTATCTCCCTTGAATCTCTTTCGAACTTCTCGTGCAGAATTGAGTCAAGAGTGTATCGATTTGCGAATAAATTAATGAAATTTACCTTTGTTAGCAGTTTTAATTCACATTCTTAGAAATACCCGAAAGTTATTTTCTTTAAGCAAAGTTGCTACTCTCCTTATAAGAACTTCACGAAAGTAGCAGCATTGTTCATAAAACCTCATATGTGGATTGTAATTCATGTTACTTGGGCCACATAAGAAAGAAAGTTAATTTCATATGAAACTGACGTAAATATTCATTTAGAACTGGCCAAGGAATAATCCTCTTTTAGTGCGCCCAAGAAAAAAAAATATATAAGTGATTGCTTTTATAGTAGTAAAATAATATGTAAAAACAACGTTTCCATCCATTGCTTAGAACCCGCATTAATAAAGCTAAAGAAGGAAAATGAAATCAACTGAAATTTTAGACGATTGAAAAAGTTTCAGAATGAAAGTCAAGACTCTAAATAATAATTTTTAATGCCTTTGCCTCTCCTCCTCTTTTCCCGTAACTGAGTTAATTCTAGACAACTGTTTCTTACCTGAAGAGCAGTTACTTTATATGCATTAAAATTGTTATATACCCCTTTATCTTAGTTGTTATTTGTAAAACCGAGCCCTCTTTGTAATCTTTTGCTCAATTGCATGGGAGTCGTTTGGAATTGTAACAGAGTAAAGAAAAAAAAATAGATAGATAGATAGATAGATGGACAGATATTGTTTTTAAACATTGTCAAGTCAATTTGTTTTACCTACGATTACCAAATTCGGTACTCTCGAAGCCTTATGTGCCCAGAACTCCAGTTCATTTCCTGACACTGTTGACTTATTGTCGAGCCCAAGTCCTTTTCCACCCCAAATAAAATCTAGTTTGGCATCTTGGTCTCCGACAACACTTACAGAATAATGAATTTTATCGCGAAGTGTCGAGTACACCTTCCATGTGGTTGATGTCTTTTCCTGTAAAATAAGAACACAAGTAATTTCGAATATACTAAAAGGTTGGTTTTAAAATAACAACAGATTCAGCATTTACTAATTTAACCCCGAGTTTCTTCTTGTCTTTTTTTTCTGGTAACAACTACCTACAGTTGTTAATGATAACGAGACAATTAGAGTATATGATGGCAAATAGGCAGCTGTTTTAGGTGCTTTCAGAATGCAAGGATCAAGAGAGAGAATGAAAAGTTCATTCCCAGTCACAAGGTTCAATCAATAAGGAATCTTGTATAACATAAAATTCAAATATGATTTCCAGAAAAGGTATTTTTTATTGTAATGTTGCTGGAAGATTTCGATATTAACCCTATTTCTATTTGGTTAAGTAGACCAACCGGTATAGAATAAAAAGTTGCTATTTATCGGGGAAAAAATTATAATTATATATATAATATATATATATATATATATATATATATATATATATATATATATATATATATATATATATATATATATATATATATATATAAATGGATGCATATATGTATTTATGTATGTGTGTGTCTGTACAGCATAACTCTGCGACGCACTGAGCAATTTCAACCAAATTTGGTATACATAAGACTTACTATTTAGGAATCAGCACTTTGTGGGTAAGACATCACTAGCACCAAAGGGCACCAAAGGAGGTGGAGGTGGGAAGGGCTTCCCTGAAACAGGGCTGGTTCTGCCCGTGAAACGGTCTGGTTATACCCATAAACTTAGTAAGTTTACGAATTAATCATACCTAATTCCAGTAAACATATGACTTAGTATAGGCTACATATGACTTACTATCTAGAAAAGAATACTATGGGGGTAAGACATCAGTGCACCAAAGGGGGTGGGGGTTGGGAAGGGGGTGACAGAGAGAGAGAGTGGAAGGAGAGGAAGTTAGAGAGAGAGTAGAGGGAGTGTTAGGGAGAAGAAAGAGGGAAAGAGACAGGGATGGTTGGAGAGAGAGAGAGAGAGAGAGAGAGAGAGAGAGTAGAGGGAGTGTTAGGGAGGAGAAAAGGGAAAAAGTGAGAGGGAGAGAGAGAGAGTGAGAGAGACAGAGTGAGAGGGAGAGGGAGAGAGAGAGAGGCTGAGAGGGAGAGGAAGTGAGAGAGAGAGAGTATAGGGGGTGTTAGAGAGAAGAAAGAGGGAAAAAGTGAGAGAGAGAGAGAGAGAGAGAGAGAGAGAGAGAGAGAGAGAGAGAGAGAGAGAGAGAGAGAGAGAGAAAGTTTATCGGTTGTAATTCAGAGTTATCCTGGGCACCGCCGGGCTGGTCATCTAGTATCTCTATCAAAATAAATTACATTATATCCATCATTTTAAGCCAAAACACATGCTCTCGTATAACATTTCAAACATATAGAAAGAGATCTGAAGGCTCTGGTTTGTGAAATGTAGATGTTCAGATTTCCTTTTGCTGCTTCTACTCAAAGTAAACAAGAAAATAAGATATCGAATCATTTTTTCTATAAATATACTGGGAACAGTTGAAGATTTTTTTTTAAATTTTAATTATAATTGTTGAAAAATAGGTGGAGAAGTAACATTTTGAATGTATTTAACGATGAATTTTGCGATATATTTCTTTAAAGTCTTAAACTAGCGTTGTAAAACGAATGTATGTATAGGATATAAGAAACCATAGACAGACATATCATTAGTGCTGACATAAGTGAAGTTTTATAAAATATATGTACAGAGGCATATAATGAAAAGAATCTATGCAGGGCTACTTACTTCTAGGGTGTTATTGTAGACATACCAGTTTAAATATGGCGTCATATCAAGAAACTTTATGAATATGCCTCGAATTTTGGAATCGCCATAGAAGGCAATCCACAAAGGACCTTCTTGGCCCTTTTGACGCAATGCCGAACATTTCTTCACTTCAGCTGCATCATACAGTCTAATACTGCAGTCCAGATAGCTTAGCCTTCCACCGGTTATCTGTAGACGAAGGCGAAACAGTCCAAATAATGAAAAGAAAATGACAACTGATGTTAGTGATGAGGTAATGTTTAAATAAACGAGTTGGAACGTACATCAGTGGACAACATACAACTAGATTAGTGGAGAGAATGCCTTACAAAGAACTGAATGAATTATGATTTTTTATATGGTAACATTTGATTTATCTCATAACTTATGTCTCGCAAAAATTTCTCTCCCTCTCCCGACAATACTTCCGTACACAAGAACTTAATTATATTTGGCTGCATGATACTGCAGGTAAAAGTCACTTCTTATAAGTTCACAACTTTGATCTTGAATCAAGCATTCAAAGCAAGACACGGAAACAATGTGGTTCTTCTCCTCACAATAATTCCGTCAAGTGGCGTCTCATGGCAATGAGGCGGCCTCTGTGTTCTGAGGTTCTGTGGGTATTATCACGATAGTTGGAAAATAATAAAGATGAAGCACATGACAAAACTTGTACCGGATGTCCTTCTGGTCTAAATTCTACCTGTGTTGACACTGTTCTAAGAGCAATAATGAATCATCCGTTTTAAAATATTTGGAGGTCCAGGTACAAACTTTTTTTTACACCACCAGAGAGCAATGCTTGAATATTGGTGGACCAAACGCATTGAAATGGGGGGATATTGTGTTAAAAAAAAAATAATTGATTATCTGTCCTTCTGAAACAGTCTGTCTGATGCTGAAGGCATTTTGAATAACCCTTTATTTATTGATATATCTACAGAATGACTTTTTTTATTTTATTCATGAAAGATCCATATATGGACGATCTGAATTTTTAGATGTTGTACCTTGCATGAAACTATATATTTCTGATAAAAATTCTTGTGTACCAGTATTTCAAGATTATATTTATATTTTATCTAAAATAATAGTAATGCTTATTTCAAACAAAATGCAATATGTTTCGAAGGTACAAAAAAGAACATGCAATGGACAAAGGAATTCAAATAGAAATTACCTGAAGTCTAGAAGTGCGAAGTAATTCTGAAGTTCCATTGGGCAGTATTTCCAAAACAGAGGGCAGAGTGCCACTCAATTCCTCATAGTAACTTGTTCCTGGTGCCAGTCCATCCTCAAGTTTCCTGTGGTTATTAAAATCAAACAAACATAGAATATGCTCAAATTTTTCTGTTCTCCAAAATATTTACCCGTTCACAGAGGAACAATAATTCTTCTTATACATTTCTTTGGAGCCTTTCTTTCCATCAAATATACCTTTACACATCCTAGTCAGCTACTTAATTAATCTCTTAGCTATCCTCCGTATGCTCAAAATGGTTACTTTCCAAATGATTCTCCGTTTCACAGTAATTCCCTCACCCGTTGCATTATTTGCTCCTGCCTCTTTTCTGTGCTCCACATTCAACACAACTTCAAAATGCTCACTCCATCTATCACATAATGGGGATCTTGGAGTTTTCAATATAATGTTTTATGATTCTTTGAATCTATATATATATATATATATATATATATATATATATATATATATATATATATATATATATATATATATATATATTATATGTACGTATATAACACGGACACATATATATATATATATATATATATATATATATATATATGTGTGTGTATAATATATATATATATATATATATATATATATATATATATATATATATATATATATATATATATATATATATATATATATATATATGTATATATATATTCCTACATATTTGCCTTAAATACTTACTTTATTCTGGGCGGCAACATATCATCACAGGGAGTCCTTTACATTTTCAAGACATCTAGTGTATTTTATGAAACGTCTGACTAAATAGACTGAATAAGGCAACACCGTAGAAGAATAAATCAAGGGAAAATCTGTGGCTTAGGGCCTTCTTCATGCGAGGGAAGATTACGTGGAATTCAAGGGTTCTCTTATTTAATTATATTTACATAATAAACACAGATCAAAAGAACGAAGAATTACGGGGCAGGCAATAACAGGTCCTGCTAAATGAGTGAATTCTATTCAGAGAAGATATTCTACACCGATGATATCTTCATAACAGGAACATCGCAAAGGGGTAGACTAAGGGGGTGGCATAAGCCCACTTCACATGAGGATAGAGCCGAGGGAGGTTCCACAGCCAAGGCCGATTCTGCAAGAGATGTAAGACCGTTACTTGCATTAATAATAAGATTCTCAAAGGGAACTGAGGGGCTGCACAAACGGTGCCAAATAACACAGTTCACCACTAGATGCATAATTACGTTAACACTTGATAATTCAACACACAGTACTGAAGGTGATCGCACAATGGAAATAGTCAATAAATCAGACAGAGAAATAACAGGATCATGACTGACTAAGAAAACCTTATTCTCAGTACATTACCTTCGTCAAGATGATGATGTCCTCTTCAATGGGGCACCAACGCTGAAGGGAGGGAAATTTAAGGGATGCCGCTACAAAGATTCCTCGGTTCAAGCCTTGAGGTCGAACGTGGGGAATGCAAGGGACAGGCAAGAGGGCATCTGTCTGATGTGAGGTTTGCAGCGTGTCTCTCTCTCGACTGCTGTGGCATGGTCTATTTCTAACCTCTGGGAGTTATGCCTTGGCATCCAGATAGGTGGCACAAAGTTCAGTCTCTTCCTCGTGCCTATAACAAGCACATGGCATCTAGTCAGGCCTCGTGGAGAGGTCACCCTGCTCGAGTGGTGTGGCGCAAACTTTCTCTTTTTTGGCTCCTTCCTTGTCCATTGTCTGACGCTGTTGAGGAAGGCATCATCAAAGGTCACCTGGAAACAAGGCCTTAGGCAATCACTTTGAACAGAGAGAAGGATTAAAGGTTTAACCATTTTAGGGATGAAGGAGAGAGTTGACAAAGGGGTGAATGAAAACCGACAGTTCTAGTGATTAAAACAATTGAAATTAATTTTATTTCTTTCACTGTTACGTTACAGATGTAAAAACGGGTGAGGTTGCTTGAAAAGCAGTTTCCTTCGTTGCAATATATATATATATATATATATATATATATATATATATATATATTATATACATATAAATATATATATATATATATATATATATATATATATATATATATATATATATATATATATATATATATATATTTACATATATGTGCATGTGTCTGTGTGTTTGTACGTGTGTATGTAGGGCATGCATCCTTGCAGTCTTCTCTACTTCTTATAATTTGTGCTGTCTGTTATCAAAAAATTTAGACGAATAACAAATTATATCAAAGATAATGGTAATTTATGTCTCAACAAAAGATCAATGGATGGCTGGGAAAAGAAGGCTTAGTCGTTTGCCCTCACTGAGACTGGTCTCAGGGCTTTTGTTGGTGAGGCAAGATTAAAGAGCAATGAGATACGATGATCTTTAGCTATACAGTATATGTATAGACATAAACACACATACACACATATACATATACATACATACATATATATATATATATATATATATATATATATATATATATATATATATATATATATATATATATATATATATATATATATATATATTTATGTTTATGTGTGTGTTGGCGTGTGTGTATGCTTGTCTATTATATATATATATATATATATATATATATATATATATATATATATATATATATATATATATATATATATATATATGTATTATACGTGTGTGTGTGTATTTACAAATATACTTAGAAGGCAAATTAAAATGTGGTAATGATTTTTAATTACCTGCTTTGCATTTCTGTTCTTGACGAAAATCTCTGAGCTCCAATGTTGAACAGAGGCCAGCAATTAGTTGAGGAGACCTGGACAATATGATTGCTGTAGTGAGCCAATTAAAACCTTAATTTTGCATTTATTTTCTATTCCTCTATCCCTGCTATCAATGTAATTTCGTACGTTTTCAGTAAAGGTGAATACTGTGGAACTGATCGCTATTTTAGTTGTATGTATTCTCTGCTTCATATATGACAATAGTTACATCTTAGGTTATTAATCTATATAATAGATTGTTTGGAGGAACGGAACTTGACACCTTTTATTCATAAAAGAATCACCTCCATAATTGAACCAGAGTTCAGTATTTGAATATAAATTTCTATATGCATTTCTATTCAGTACTTTTATCGATTTTGTTGTTGCAAACGAGCATCCTTATTATGTAAATATTGATTTCAATATTATATTTGTATTCAGTGTTTTTTCGCTTTATCTTACAAAGATGCATCTTGGTAAAACCAAGTAATCTAGAAATATTTCCATCATATAAAATGCACAGCTACATATGAGTTCGTAGGTTGAGGAATATAAAGGTTACAAAGAAATGAGAGTGGAATGAGTGTTCCTTTGTGTAAAGGTGAAGGAGATTGATTGTCGGTAGAAATCATTGGGCATAACATTACATCGTCACTTACTGAAAAAGTAAGAAAGATGACCGAAGGATTGATAAGGGAAGAGTGTTATGAGAATGGACATGGAACAGAGTGTGTGAAGCAAATTTTTGTTTTTACTGAATGGTTGTGAGGGAAGTCTGAAGATTGAAGAGAAAAGATATGATAAGCTTATGAGAAAATTGAGAGACATGCATGAGGTGCTGAGGATACAAAGTGTAGAGGGAAATTGGTTGAGAGCGATTGAAAGGTTCTTGATAACGTGTGTTAGAATATGTAGACTAGAGAGTGGCTGGTTCAATGTAAAAGTGTGTTTGAGACTCGGGTTTGTTATTTCTCCATGACTGCGTTGCTTGATTTCTTCATGGATGGAGCCATGAAAGAATTCAGAGAAAGAACAAAACACGCAGTTGAAACATTGGGGGATAAGAACAGTTGTGAATGGAGCGTGGAATTTAATGAAGTTTGCGGATTTTTTAGGAATTTTCTGTCAATAGGAGGAATAGTGTGCTGCTGCCTGACATGGTATGGCTATTACAATTAGAATAATGTACTGTATACTGGTTCATGCTCACTTAAATTCAAAGTTATATGTGACAGTTCATGAAAACGCTTGGTAACGCACCGCAACTGATATATTGAAATGGCGAGGAAGTAACTGGAATTCCTTTTCCAGTTTTACTTTTGGTGAAACAGCAGAAAAGAAGCGACTCTTCGCAGATATCTTGAACAGGAGACTGAATAAACCCACTGCTATAACCGCTAAGCTATAGGCTAATAGATTCTTCATTCTACTGGCCAGTATGTCTTAAGAATGCCTTTTAGGTTATAACTTGGATTATCTTCAGCTGTGACTTTGGGATTTAAATTCTTCTACCTTCATGTGTTTCCTGCAGAAGTGATGTCTCCTGCAAACAGGAGATATTTCTTTTATTGAATAATAATAATAATAATAATAATAATAATAATAATAATAATAATAATAATAATAATAATAATAATAATAATAATAATAGTAAATTTCAGCACACTCCAGTGGTAAGAATGTTGCTGAGATATCAAGAGACAATGGTTCAATATGCACAAGAGGGGAGGAGGTGGGGCGGGGTGGCTGGGAGGTAAGGTTGCTCGTGTACCATGCTTTGCAGGCTAAAGCAGACTGTGGAGAGAAGGATTTGTGAAGAGTAAAATTCCTAAGAAAAAATAGAAAGGAAGGAAAGAAAGTGAGAGAAGTGACTTTAGATATTATGGAAGATGGACTAGCTAGATGATAATTCATAGTGCTAGGAGAGGTAATGCTCTATTTATCAGACTAAACCAAAGAATGTTTGATGATAGGAGATAAATAACTGCCAACAAAATAATTACCAGTTGCAATTTTCCTAAAAAAAAATAAGAGGAAGGGATTCAGACACATTTGCATTAGTAAGATTCAAAGATTCAAGCACTATTGAGACTTTAAAAATCAAAATGACATACAAAGCCATGAGACTGACACTAACTGGGGAAACAATTGGTTATTAGCTTCCTTTATTTTTATAAACATTCTTCTGTTCGCCCTCTATGCATTTTATTGTAGAAAAAATACACGAACAAAGACAAGAAGGCGTCTTCATATATGCAGGGATAGGCTGGGCATTTCCAAAAAATAACGTCTTTAGCAGGACTATAGCATTAGGGGCCTTAACCCACAGGGAGGGTTCACCAAGTAACCACAAGTAAAGGTGGTCTTAGCTTCCTTCTGCTTTGTCCTATGCATTCGGCGATGTCTCTGTCAAATTTTCAGACTGCCTGGGGCGATGGACGAAGGCGTACTGACGCTTCCAACCGCCCTGTCTGACCGGAGACGGATCAGAGAGAGTAACGCCTTGACCGAGAACGCACGTCATGTTTAGGCAAAACTGTGTCCTTCCCCCCCCCCCTTGTCTTTTCATTAGTGAACAACATTACCGTGTGCTTCTCAGAATCCGTATCGGCGTTGCAGTGCGCAAGCAAACCATGTAACGTTGAGTCTGAAACTAAGACAGTATCTGCTGTTTGCTAATATTTCTTCCCCTATATTTCAACTTTTCTATTGTTCCCTCTTCACCACCATCTACGAATATTGGTATAAACAATTTATTTTTATGAATTCTAGTGTAAGAATAATAAATATTGCTTAACGACAGTGTAAACTATTCCCGTGCAGTAAATAGGAATTAGGGAAGGTTATTAAGTAACTTTCAGCATTTCAGGCAGCCTTGTGTCTCGATCCCATTGTTCGGAAGAGAAATAGCCTTTACCAGTACTAAATTGTGCCCGATATATAGGAATACAGACATCCGTTGTGTTAAAACTTTATGTGAAGCAAAGGGAAAATTGACTGTGTCCGACGTGGGCGATAGTTCATGTAATTTCCTCGCTAACTACACATTCTTTGTCGGGAACAATAGGGAAGTAAGGGAGATTTAATGTAAGCCATGTGTTGCAGGGTAACCCTTTATCCCTTGTATTGTTGTTCCCTGGCTGGCGGGCTTTTTCCATTGAGTAATTGTCTGTCTTTGAGGTTAACTTTTAGCTTTAACCCTTTACCCGTTTAGTACATATATATACGTAGCGCACCAACGCTGCCTGAGCCGTTTAGTATGTATATATACGGGGAGCAGATGTTTTGACCGTGGCGTTTAGTGCGTATATATACGATCGATTTTTCCTGCCTTCCTTTCAGGGTTAATCCACTAAAATATGTTTTCCCTGGGTCCAAGGAAGTCTTGTTGACCATATCCAAACAAAAACACTTCTTCCCGAACCCCCTTTTATCATAATTTTCCTGATTTTCTAGATTCTTACGCGGAATTTTGGTCTTTCGACGCATGGGGTAGAAGGGCTATAATCCTATCTAATCCAACTTTGTATCGGTAATGAGTTACTTTCTTCTCTGTTTTTCTTTTCCAGCTCTAGAGCAAATGAAAAACAATATGTAACTGTGGTTTATTGACATTATTCCAAGTGAAATATGGAAAATGTACTCACTTGACTGTTTTATTATTTTACGATAGGTTCAGTGCATGTGACTGAACTCCAGATGCG
>JANJGK010000010.1:14238947-14252204 GCA_039081455.1 Macrobrachium rosenbergii | reverse complement strand
AATCAGTGATTATGAAAGCCTAAAATAGTAAATTCCCTCACAACGGGGTCAAGCCAATGTCAAGCAAAATATATCAAAGCCCTGGTTACAAGTCACGAAAACAAAAGAGTAAATAAATCCCCTTCGAAAATAAAGTCACATCCGCCTCTATTATTAATAAATAAATAAATTCTCTTGCAACATGGACACGCTGTCTTTACCTACGATAGCAAAAATCAGTAAATAAATCCCCTGGCAATAAGGTCACGCTCACACTTATCGCACTATGAAAGGAAGAATTGACGTGCATCGAGATAAAAAAACAGAAAGAAACCTTGATTACGTAAGGTTTTCCTGGGGAAATATGGTATAGAAACATTAAAAGGTCGTAAAAGTATTGACAAATAAACACTATTGGATGCAATATGCAACGATGTAATAGGATAAAGAAACTTGAATATACGATATCTAAAAACTAAATGGATGACAAATCTTAAGAAACATCAAGGAAAAAAAGTAAACATTTAAGCGAAAAAAGTTGTGACATGGAACACCAAGTTATTCAATAAAAACTATAAACTGAAACAGGCAAATTAATAGTCCCGCCGAATGGGGTTATTGCAGTACCTCTAAAATAAACCAGGTTTATTGGCACATTTGCATTCAGTAACTGGCCACAGAATTTCCACGCAGGCAGGGAGTGGCAAACGGCACGGGACTTGCAACTAACAATATCGTGCTATGCAGGTATTAGGGAATCTACGTCTGCAAGATTAATATCGTTAAAGTATGATCCCGATCACAGAATTTCAAAAATTTGTTCATTAAAAGCTTCATAAGTTACCTCCACAATTTACAGCAAAGTGCAAAAAAAATATCACACAAACATATTGAACTAATACAGTAAAGCTGAGCTTATAATTACAATAAAAAAATGGATAACGTATCGAGAAGTTTCTGTCCTAAAATACAGCCTTACCTTTGGATAATAACGAATCTCTACCGGAAAGGCCATATCCGCGAGCTGTTTATGAATTCACGATGCAGGGCCAAGTCTGTCAATTACTGGAGCACTACAACGTCACCACATTCGCACACACACACGCATACAACAGACACTCGCTTATGAAATAAAGAGAGACCGGAACATTTCTGCATGCGACTTGACGGCTAAGAACTTCAATAGAGCTATCTCACAAGAAGCCAGAGCAAAATGCCAAGTAACTAGTGTACTGCCTGTTCAGTTATTCATCGAAAAGGAACCTGCGTACAGAGTCTCAGGTGTCCAGATATTTAGGGTTAACTTTTTTTATTGTGTACATAAATTGCAAATGTTCCCATAGTTAAACAGCGAGATCATAACAGCATTGCGAGCAACCGTACTTTTATTAGTCAACTATTGGAACAATCGGAAAGACGCTTACCGAAACAACGAAATTATAAACGGCCAATTATCAACTCGCTTTACAGGAATCCGGACTCAAGTTCCAGTGAGTTTTAAAATGTTTGAGCAGATTTTGTCTCTCATATTGTAATTTATTTGCATTTTTTTTATCTTTTATTATAACAACAGTCGCTACCTGTGTAAATATATATATATATATATATATAGTATATATATATATATATATATATATATATATATATATATATATATATATACATATATACATATATAATATATATATATGCGTGTGTGTGGTGTTGCGTGTGTGTCTGTGTTCAAATATACAAAATATCATACAGCTATATGCGTTTATTGCCTTTTTCTGTTTAATTGTGTACATAATATTATGCAACTATAAGAATGGGCATCCGAAGGTTATGAGATCCATAATCGTCACATGCCGGTTACTGTCGTAATAATTATTTATTTGCTTGTTTGCCTTTCCTGCTGCAAGATATGTTTCTATAGGGAACTGTTAAACGCTTCCGATTAAGTAAGCATGCATGTATGGTCTCTTTGATATTATCTCTTAGTGAACTTGTACTTGTCACGGAATGATGTCAAGTATACAGTTACTGAAGCCCAGAACTGTAAGTAACAATTGTTACTTGTATTTCGAAATATTAAAAACCATCTTGATTTTGCCACTTGTCTAATAAATGGGATCTCCTCCCCCACCCACGCCTTCATTAAAGAGATGCCTAATTAATTCTGTCTTAAACGCAAAATCCTAACAATTACCCAGTTGACGGTAATTGTATCTGTGTAGGGCTCCCTATTAATCGAATCTTTCTACCACATTACGATTGATATTCATGTGTTGAAGCCGCATAATGTAACACAACAATTCCATAACATTCTTTCGTTATCCAATATCACAGTTGACTGATATTAAACCAGATATCCTTTCTTTTTCGTAATGGAAACGCTGAATGAGAGCTCATGTTTCCATTTATGAATTCATTCTTATTACAGTTGTAAACAATGACTAATGAAAGTGCAATGTGGCTTTGATTCAGTCGGAATATAATGCTGTTCTTTGCGTCCATTAATAAAGGGTTAAATCTAAACTGGTTCCCTAATGCAGATGCAGCAAGATCCACATTAGCAATAATACAATGTCGTAGTTTTTTCGATTCCGGTATGACCGATAAGGAGAGTTTACCTCGTTCAGGCGGGTACCGAAGTAATGATGGAGTTTTCCCCCTCCCCACACACACACACACACACACACACACACACACACATTCACACACACACACACACACACATATATATATATATATATATATATATATATATATATATATATATATATACATATATATATGTTACAGGCAGATAGTGAAACCAGGCATTTCGCGAACTGCCTGAAATTTCAGGCAGATAGCGAAATACGCTTAGGGACATTTGATCCCTCAGGGGCTGGTACTAAACCACGCTGAAATACATTTGACCCCCCAGGGGCTAGTACTAAACAATGCGAAACAGTGTAGGTAAGTCACTGTTTCGCCATGTTTAGTAATAGCCCCTGGAGGATCAAATGTCCCTAAGCGCATTTCGCTATCTGCCTGAAATTTCAGGCAGTTCACGAAATGCCTGGCTTCGCTATCTGCCTGTAACATATATATATATATATATATATTATATATATATATATATATATATATATATATATATATATATATATATATATATATATATATATATATATGTATATATAAGCGAATCCCACAAGAAAATGACAGGCAGAAGTTCAGTACCAAGTGCTTTCATGTTTATTAACCCATTGTCTGGGCGTTAATACACGTGAAAGCGCTTGGTGCTGATAGTCTGCCTGTCATTTTCCTGTGGGATTCGCTTATACACTGAAATGAAAACACCTGCATACTGTGATTTTTTAAGCATACATATAAATATAAATATATATATATATATATATATATATATATATATATATATATATATATATATATATATATATATATATATATATATATATATATATATATATATATATTATATATATATATATGTATGTATGTATATATATATATAGTATATATATATATATATATATAATATATATATATATATATATATATATATTATATATATATTATATATATATATATATATAATATTATATATATATATATATATATATATATATATATATATGTATATATATATATATATATCGTATGTATACAGGTTATTTGACATTAATCCCTTTTGAAAATCTTGCAACTTGACAAGTCTCTCTCTCTCTCTCTCTCTCTTCTCTCTCTCTCTCTCTCTCTCTCTCTCTCTCTCTCTCTCTCTCTCTCTCAAGTCAGAGGCCTTCACTGAAAGTCCTTATGAAGTAAAAAAAAAAAGGAGAAAAAAGAAAATGTCAGAACACTTATGAGGTCATCTACTTCCGGATCGCGTGAATCGATCTCATCGCTTTAGACGACTGTCGTCCCCGCTAGAGACTGGCTATACGAAAACCTGTGTTCAGAAATTTAGTCGTTTTCTTTTATTTCTTCCATCTTTTTAAAGTTTGCGTCACTTTTCTAGAAACTTCGTATATTTTTATCTTTTTAAAATCTCTCGTAGATTTCTAAGTATTTTGTTCTCGAAGGTATCAGCTGACAGACTCTCATTGAAATAATAAAAAAAAAAAACTTAGCAGATTAGGGAGTGAGGGCCTAATCATAATTTACATTAACCCTTAAACGCCGAGCCTCTATTTACAAAAGTGTCTGCCGTATGCCGGCGGGGTTTGACAGTTAGCGCCGAAGCGGAAAGAAAGTTTTTTTCAAAAAATCACAGCACGCTTAGCTTTTAAGATTGAGAGTTCATTTTTGGCTCCTTTTTTTTGCCATTGCCTGAAGTTTAGTATGCAACCATCAGAAATGAAAAAAAAATATCATTATCATATATAAATATTGGAATATCATGAGAGCGTGAAAAAAATTTCATATATAATTGTATACAAACCGCGCTGTGAGCAAAACGGTTTAAAGCTAATGAGTTATTTTTTTTCGTTGTATTGTACACTAAATCGCGATGATTTTTGGTATATAACAAATTGTAAAACGATCAAAGCAACAAAGAGAAAATATTATCACAAAATGATGCATGAATTCGTAACGGCGCGGACGTAAAAAAAAGTTTTTTCAAAAATTCACCATAAATCGAAATATTGTGCTAGAGACTTCTCGTTTGTTGCAAAATGAAGGTAAATTATTGAATATTATTACAATTTAAGATTTTTAGCTTAAAATTGCATTTTTTGACCATTTCAGTCGAGCCTAAAGTTGACCAAAGGTTGAAATTTTGGCTTTTATCGTGATTTATATGAAAATATTTCAAAACTGATAAAAGCTACTACCATGAATTATTTTTTCTTATATTCTACATGAAATTGCGCACATTTTCATGTATAAAACTTCATGTAACGGCTAATAGAAAACGGTGCAAAAATTACGACAAAGTGACTAAAGAAATTCTGAGATTTTCAGCAGAGTTAGCGGACGCGGAGGTAAGGAAAAAGTTTTCTTTTTCAAAAATTCACCATAAATCGAAATATTGTGCTAGAGACTTCCCGTTTGTTGCAAAATGAAGTTAAATGATTGAATATTACTAGAATGTAAGATTTTTAGCTTACAATTGCATTTTTTTACCATTTGGGTCGAGTCAAAGTTGACCAAAAGGTTGAAATTTTGGCACTTTATCGTGATTTATATGAAAATATTTCAAAATTGATAAAAGATACAACCATGAGTTATTTTTTGTTGTATTCCAAATGAAATTGCACACATTTTAATGTATAAAACTGTATGTAACGGCTAATAGAAAACGGTGCAAAAATTACGACAGTGACCTAAAGAATTTCTGATATTTCAGCAGAGTTAGCGCGCGCGGAAGTAAGGAAAAAGTTTTTTTCAAAAAATAAGGAAAAAGTTTTTTTCAAAAATTCACCATAAATCGAATATATATGCTAGAGACTTCCCGTTTGTTGCAAAATGAAGGAAAATGATTTAATATTACTAGAATGTAAGAGTTTTAGCTTACAATTGCATTTTTCGACCATTTCAGTCGAGTCAAATTTGACCAAAGGTTGAAATTTTGGCACTCATCGTGATTTATATGAAAATATTTCAAAACTGATAAAAGCTACAACATTCACCATAAATCGAAATATTGTGCTAGAGACTTCCCGTTTGTTGCAAAATGAAGGTAAATGATTGTATATCACTAGAATGTAAGATTTTTTGCTTACCAAAAAATAAAAAAAAAAAAAATATACATACTCTCCACCTCGCTTATTTATTTATTATTTTTTTCTTCAAACTGAAGAAGCCCCTCGGGAGACTAGACCTATGCAACCTTGGCTATAGCCTAAGCTATGGCTTGTAATAATTTATTGCAAGTATCAAAATCATGATCCTGACTAACATTATTTTGCTTTATACACAAGACTGCAAAAGCGAAAAGAATTAATAACTTTGGATTCATATCCCAAATACATAAATTATTATCATTTGACTATGCTCGGCTTAACTTTCATTTTTCACTCCATCGCGACGTCCTCTTTCACAGTTTCACTGTATCCAAACTGACGGTTCCACAACTTACACGTGAGTCACGGTGAGCCGAGGGATTCATGCTACAGGAACGTATTTAGTTTTCGTTCTGAAATATTATGGTAGCATGAATTTTTTTTTTCACGGCCCAATATATTTCAGTGATAAGATTCTACATAACAAGTAGCCAGCTTTTCCTCATACATACACATGTTTACAGTGTAAAATATAAGATTTAATACTAAGTGGCAACTTGAGAACAATGGTTTGCCAGTACAAAAATAAAAAGGTCGCACGACATTTTTAACTTAAGGTTTGTGTATATGAAATATCACGGTGACGTGATAAAAATTAATGCATATATATATATATATATATATATATATATATATATATATATATATATATATATATATATATATATATATATATATATATATATCTTCTTCTTCTTCTTCTTTTAACGTGCTTTTATTCCCATTTTTGTATGGGGTAAGCACGATGCCTTCTTTTGAAGGACTTTTTGATTTGGCTTTGGGGTAGACCTGTGGTCTCGATCGGCTGCCCTGCCTGACATCGCTTAGACCCCGGTACGTATGTTTCATGTATCATACCCGACCCAACGCCCTTTCTTCCCAGCAGCGAGAAGTTATTGCGCGGGTATGGCGAGAGTTCGAGACGTGTGAGATGTTTGTTATGTTTTTAGAAGGTGTTGTATATATATATATATATATATATATATATATATATATATATATATATATATATATATATATATATATATATATATATATATATATATATATATATATATATGTATATATATATATATATATATATATATATATATATATGTATATATATATATATATATATATATATATATATATATATATATATATATATATATATATATATATATATATATATATATATATATATATATAAGTGCGTGTGTGCATGTGCGTGCGTGTGCGTGTGTTAGTATGCATTCTGTATAAAGAACGTTCACTGACTTCAATTTTGCTTTCTTACAACTTGCACATAATTTTACCCAGATTTTCCTTCTGGGATCGTTTGAATAATATCACAAGGGAAGTGAGAAGGTTACATCGTAGATGTGCTTCTAATTAAGGTGTTAAGAGGTATGTGATCCTTTTTATGCATATAATTGCATGACTGCATACTTATTTACATAATTTCCAACACTGATGAAGAACAAGGGAGAAAGAGAGAGAAAATCCTATCGTTCCTCTTTTCCTTATTGTCAAATACTTGCTCTTCCCATGCTGCGTGTTGCGGGCGAGGACTTGTGTGCAGAGGGGGCTTCCAGTCAGGTAACCATCTTCGAATCATTCGGGAACACTTGTGGATCTTGACCAGTTCTAGTTCACTCCGGCACTTTTTGTGACATAGTTATCTAATGACAATCTTTCAACCTGCGCCTCCTCATGAGAGTCTTCCTATGGCAAGTATTGGTGGCTTTTATTCAAGTTATGTGAATTAATACACCATCTAGTTTAGATTGCTTCTCCCTCGATGGTTCAGTACTGTTTTCCATCACCAAGACTGTTATCATGTTCGGGCAAGAAACCCTCAAATTTACCTTTTGGTCTTGGCAGTGGTCCGGAAGTGCCTGCAATCCACAGAAACCAGGTATCCGTTTTTTAACAGAATTCTGGTTGCTCAGCAAATGTTTAAGTGGTAAATTGCTTGCCCCGCGATCTTTTTCTTGACCCCATCAAACGCTGGTACTCAGTGCTAGCTTGGCGGACCAGTTGTGTGTGGGTGTGGGTGTGCGCGCGCGCGCGCGAGCGCGAAATTATGCCACTATCGTTTAGCAGAATTTCCTAGCTGGATCATCACCATTCTCGGAATGATTACAGCATTTTCATGACCGAGCCATAAAGGTTTTCGCGTCCTTTCATGTTTCAAGTACCCGTACCGAAGCGTTAAAAAGAAAACGGAAATTTCTTAATATCGCCTGACGTCTTCAATATCGAAGTGCTGGGAACGATGATAACTGCCCTGATTAGGACCAACAAAACCTGGGACAGTTAAAGTCTCACTAGTCAAGAGGTTTGCACAAAGTTGAATCAAAAGATATAAAGAGACTATCAAAGGATGCAAAGAAATTTATCAGTGGGATTTAAAGAATGTTATGAAAGGATGTGATGAGACTTACATCCGATCTGCTTTATGGACAATAAACTTGCAGCACCAGTTACGTCACATTTTAAGAGCCCTAAGAATATTGATGCATTAAGTAACTGCTGAGAAACATCTGGAATGAAATATCGTGTATTCTTGAGTGACCTCATGAATGTTAGGTAATTCAAGCTCTTTGTACAACCCTTGTTGTGTTTGTAATAGCTCTTTTTTTTCGAGAATTCGTTTTTGTGAATCGTCCTAGGAAAGAGAGAGAGAGAGAGAGAGAGAGAGAGAGAGAGAGAGAGAGAGAGAGAGAGAGAGAGGCGTGGGCGCCGAATTAAATGGCATTGTTCTCTTAATGCACGTAATATTACCTAAAATTTCCTAATTGTGCAATTAATTAGTGCTATGAGACTTGCATGCTAGTTAAAATTGGGCGTACATTTGGCTATATATACTCCTACATACTTCTCGCGTATTTATATGTGTAGAAAGTAAATACCTGTTTTCGAAGCTTTAGCATTGCTATGCGATAAAACCACCTCAACGCCAAACAGGAAAGTTATTGGTTTTTCAGGCAGACTGAAAAGTTGAGAAAATTAATTCTATTTCTTCCTCTACTTGTTGAGGGGCTCAGTTAAATTTCTCTTCTGTTTCAATTAGAATACAACTTTATCTTAATGAACAATCCGTGCAATACGCAGATTAATTATTATTTTTACAGGAACTCGACAAACCAATTGTTAGGCTTGAATACCTCTACAAAAGAACAAACAGTTGGCAAAGTTATTTGAGCGAGTAAAACCACGAGCTTGTTTACTCTGTTAGCTGGAAAAAAAAAAAGTTTCCAAAGCTTGGTCTGTCCGTTTTTTATTCCATACACGAGAGCTTTTCAGTGTTCTTATTTAGGTTATCGCCAAAGGGGCGAAAAAGTTGTTAGGGGAGAAGGAAACAGATGAGGCTAATCCCTGGGTAAACGATAAACACTTCTTGCGAACGGAATCTTAGAGCAAACACAAGCACAGATTACGAGAGGCAAGAAACAGCCACCGTATCTCCTTTTGACTTAAACAACTTTGGTATCGTTGAATATCTTTATGTAAGCGCCAAGGATTCAGGAATGGTAAACTGCAACAGCTATAAGCAAGAGTATTGCTTATAGCAAATTAGTAAACCCTTATTTGATGACGGGGGGACTAAATAAGACTGAAAATATAGTGTCTAATTGGTAAGACGACAAATTGTTGCTAAGAACTGGCCTCTTCAAAGCTTCAGAGAAAGAGAGGACCAGACGCAAGTATGCAAAATATTAAGTAAAAATACTTTCATGAAATTTTCCAGTCACAGATATTATATTGTATTCAAAGGTTTGACGTTCTGTCAGTTATTCTAGCACTACTAGATAGGTAAAATAAAACCTAATCTTTATATTTTAAGATAAGGTTCCGAACCCCGAAATCATTAAAAAGTAACTTAAAAGAATTGGTAATATCTTTGCATCACCAGAGAGAGAGAGAGAGAGAGAGAGAGAGAGAGAGACAGACAGACAGACAGACAGACAGAGATGGTAATTATTTTGTATTCTAAACGCAGTGAATAATTTTATTATTGTACAAATGAGTCATTCTGTTCCCTGCAAACCAGAATACAAAGGCACCTCTTAACGATGGACCCACTGGGTTAAAACAAAGGTGTTAAAGGTAATTTCTTTTGAAAGAAAAGGTCAATGCTGCTACAAGGACTTTTCAAGTCACTACAAAATCAAGCTTTTCTGGTACTATTACACGAAGGAAAGAGCTTTATTTCAATATCCACTTGGGGTCCTTCTTTTTAAAAAGCATCGTTTCTCTATTGTTTTATATATTTGGGTAGCATATCTCTGGATCACGCACTTCGATGTCATTTAAGAAAGCCAATATATTTAACGGGAAAAGTAGTTTATTATACACACACACACACATAAACGAAATGACCGATTTTATGTCAAGATTCAAAGATAACGATCAGTGTAGAGTGTTAAATATTATAAAACTTCAACGAAATGACCGATTTTACGTCAGAATTCAAAGATAAAGATCAGTGTTATCATTAAGAAGTATGAATCTTAATTGTCGTCTAATACCGAGAGAGAGAGAGAGAGAGAGAGAGAGAGAGAGAGAGAGAGAGAGAGAGAGAGAGAGAGAGAGAGAACATTTTACACCTAAGAAGAAAATCCATTTTTTACTTGCCCATTTTTTCAGTACCGTATTCCCAATCTGAAAACCAAAGTTCAAGATTTACTGTCAAGGAAATTTTACAAAGCAGACAAAACTGCCCCTTAAAGACGCTAAATTCATTTGCACAAACAAAAGCGAAAGATCAACAAAGTTACGCTGACGTGCTGAAACAATGTTACTAAGTATCTTTTTCTAAATTGCTCTCATTAATCTTCTGAGAGACATGCTCAGTGATATATCTCTAAATTAGAAAATAATTTGGTACTGGGGACTCATATCTATCTATCTATTGTTTATGCATTTGTTTATGTGTGTATGTATCCATTTCTCTCTCTCTCTCTCTCTCTCTTTATATATATATATATATATATATATATATATATATATATATATATATATATATATATATATATATATATATATATATATATATTATACATACATACATACATACATATATAAGATTTCAAACTTGTTGCTAATAAGTCAATGATCATTTGTGTCATTTTAATGAGCACTGGTACCATGCAATTGTTTATTGATTTTGCGTCGGTTTCAGCTGTGGTTATATGAATAAACATTCGGTCATATTATTTTAGTGATTGTCAAGTTTCCATACACTGTTAATGTTTGCTGGGTTGGTGGCTGGACGAAGGGAAGTTAATAATCAGCCGGGCTTCATCAGACAGTATTAATCTCATGACTTCGCAAGCCATTCTGATTTTCGGACTCAGTAATGTTTGAATCTATGAATCTTAATAATCTAAATGGGGTCAAATCCTTTCCTCTTAATTTACTCATTTCTTATCTTCAAACTTTCGCTGGTTCTGTCTGAAACAAAGAACAGTACCTAGCGCCCTGTGACTTATCATCTACCAAGGTAACTTAAATAATGTGTAAAGTCACTGCACTCACTGTCTAATTTTTTTTTGGGGGGGGGGCGCCATTTTTTATCTTCACAAATCTTTCCATTACTTTAAGTATTACTGCTGTTTTCATTTTTTTCTTCCTTTAGCTAACTTTTATGATGCTAGGCAGGTACAAACTTGCGGGTAGTAAATTTACTTTTAAGTTAAGGTTATTAACCAGTTTAAAAGCCAAAAATTTAGAATTTTTTTCTCCAAACTTTAGAAACTATTATAAAGTTTACTGGTCTATGGAATTTGGAGTCACTTTTAACGTTGATCTATTTCTGAATGTTACAGTCAGTGTAAAGGTCAAAACTTAATTTTCACTGATGTTAATGATGTCATTAAAGTCAGTTCAAAAGCCTATATTTGATTTTCTCTGATTGGTAGGTAAGTATCTTGGGGAGTTTGTGACTATATTCCACGAATGTTTATACCTTGAACTATTTGCAGAGTGACAGTTCGATTTAATGACGAAAAGATAATTATTTTCCTATGATTCCATTGATACTTGGGAGGTAAATAAATGGGGATCATTGATTACTTTCCTACAATATTTTTGCTTGTCTTATTTTGAGAGGTCAGAAACTATTGGTTAAAGGCCACTGGTCTTGAGTCTTTGTCAGGACGTAAAATAATTAAGATCAGGTTGGGGAGGCTGAGGCATCTTCACTCCTCCATTCTACTAAAAATCATTGGCTCATTAGTTCCTTTAAGACACTTCTATTCTTAAAACCGCCTCTGTTACCTTCTATCTAAGTGCATTTGACTTCAGCTCACCTTTCTCGATGCTTTGTGACTTGCTTTTTTGTTTCAGCCGTTCAGGAAGGAGTCATATTTTGCTTATGACTGGCCAGTAGAATGAAGAACCTATCAGCCTATTATTTAGCACTTACAGCAGTGGGCTTATTCAGTCTCCAGTTTAGGATATCTTCAAAAAATCACCACTTTCCTGCTGTATCATCAGAGGTAAAATTGAAAAGGAATTTCACTTATTTCCTTACCATTTGAATACATATGATACGTTGTGTTACCATGCCAAAAGTAATTGAATTTCAATGGGAATATACAGTGCATTAATCCATACGGTTTTAGGCAGAGTGAATTTCATTTACCTTTTTGTCGCTAATGATAGCTTACATCTGCAGAAGGGCTATCCCCCACACAAAAAGAAAATTCCTGAGAAAAAAACTAAAAATATCAGATATTCCATACTCCATCACAACTTTTCTTACCCCACGACGTTGCAACAGCATGTCCTGTTCTGTCTCTGACTTTTTTTCATGGTTCCATCCACGAAGACACCAAACTGCCCAGCCATAGGGACATAACATAGCCAAGTTTCAAACCCACTCTTATGCTAAACCAGTCATTCTCCTGTCTACATATTCTAACATAGACCTCGCTCTCTTCATAGAAACTTGCTCTCATTCTCAACAAATTTCCTTTTACACCTTACACCCAAAACACCACACCGCACAGATGTCAATTCTGTCATATGCTTACTCTAAGTAAATATGATCCAAACATATTTTTCACTTTATGTTAGTTTCATAATGCTCTTCCTCTATCAGTCCTTCTGCCATTTGTTTTATTTTTCTGAAATAAGTAATGCCATGCCCAATGATACCTACAGTCAAATCAATCACCTTCACTCTTATACAAAGGAACAGTGATTTCACTGACCCATTTGTTTGCAACCTTTCCGTCACCCAGATAATACCTTACACACCACACTACATGACGCACGTATATATTCCTCAGCCATTGCACTCCTGAGCAGCTGTGAATTCATTATGATGTAGGGAATGTAATAACAGTCAGTTGAATTTCTGAAATATTTGGTTTTATGAGGATAGTCCTTTGTAGCATATACAAAAACTGACACAACAATTTATGATAATAATAAACTGTATTAATCTAAGACCTGCCAAACAGCATATAGAAAACGCCAACAAATTGAGCTGACAACATATATCCTT
>JANJGK010000010.1:14221447-14233947 GCA_039081455.1 Macrobrachium rosenbergii | reverse complement strand
AAAATTAAGGTATACTTAACTTTTTAACCTACACAGAAAGTACATAGCCACAAGGCATTGGAAACAATGGAGTGCAAGATCTTTCAGGTTTATTGTAATGTACATTCAAGCAAACTTTATACAACTGAACCAGAGATTACGAGGAAAACTCGGTTTTACAAACAACAACTAAGCTGCTCTTTAGGAGAGGAACAGCTGTCTAGGATTAACTCTGATACTGGATAAACTAAGGAGAGATAATAGACATTCAAAAAAGAATACTTACACTATTTAGTTTCTCTTCTAAATCTCCTTCAGACGCCTTGTGCACAATTGGGTCAAAAGTATATAGTCCTGGGCTTATTTAAATAATTTTCATTTTTTTTATCTGTATTAATGCCAATTCGAAGATTATCAGAAAATATATTTTCATATTTTTTCATTATACGACTAAGGTAACATCTATTTCTATGGGATTTTTTAAAGTGCATCAAAAGAGCATTACCTTTTCTGAATATTATATTAAGTTATCTTAACGTTTAATCCCATGCCTGTCTGGCCAAAATAAAATTAATCACAATCTATCCATGGAATTTTATTAACAACGTTGCTACTTTAGCGAGGTCACTTTCTTGTAAGCAGAGTAGTAACTGTTTATTGAAATCCTTTATAACAAAATGTAAAAATATTGTTTCCAGAAATCTCTTAGAATTTGCCCCAAAGACAACAAAGAAGAATAATATTAATTTTACCGCAGATCTATACACACTTGATCCCATTCTGAAGATGCTTGAAGTTTATCTAAAAGAGAAGCTAAAGGATCTCAGTAAAGCTCTTTAATGTTCGATGCCTCTCTCTGTTTCATCCAGTACCTAAGTTGCTCTTTTAGACAACTCATCCACACATGAAGCGCTGCTAACTCAAAAGAAATGCATGACCTTCTTAAGCATTAAAATTGTTATTTATACCTTTAATTTAAGGTGTTGTCTGTAAAATCGAATCTTTTTTTATAATCTTTTATTCCACTGCATATAATTTGCTTGAAAATTCATTAGAGTCAAGGCAAAGGATCTTCTATTTAGTTGTTTCACTTTCCTCAAGACTATATACTCCGTTCACACCGTAAATTCCGTTTGTATGCACTTATTACGATAGATCTATCTATTTATCTATCTGTCTACATATATATATATATATATATATATATATATATATATATATATATATATATATATATATATATATACAGTATGCGTGTGTGTAAATATATATATATATATATATATATATATATATATATATATATATATATATATATATATATATATATATATATATATATATATATATATATATATATATATATATATATATATATATATACATATACATACATACATACATATCTATATGTATGTGTATGAGGAACATTTTTTGTCTTCCCACTGAATAGCCCTTGATGTTAGGAACCAACAATAATTGTTTATCTTTAATATCATAGTTTTCCGAAGTGATCTTTTTTGATAAAATAGCGTCTCGACACCACGTGTGAAATAAACTATTTACAACCCACAAAGGTTTTGGTTCATGGTCCTTCATCTCTGGAGCAACGACTGACAGTGAGACTCTGAACCAATTCTCTGACTATACAGGCGTATGGCGAAGTATGGCGAAGGTCCTCAGTGTTCTTGCGGCACGCACCAACGTGCTTGCTTGTGCGCAGTCGAGAAGCAAGTGAGTAGTTTTTGTGCTCTCCGGATGTGTGTCTAGGAAGACTGCCAGTGATCTGCAGCTGATATTTTTCTGTGGTTTGATAAGTTAATATTCCACCTTTTCCGCTAAGATGGGAAGTGTTATCGATAATTGACTTTTAAAACTAGGTCAAAGGAGACTTTTGCTAATTAAATAAATATTTGAATTAAGAGTGACGCAAGAAAAGACCTTTTGCCTAAATTTTATATAACTCTATATTGCAATATTTGTTTCTGTTGTTCCTCCTCTTCCAGAGATTATACGGTTGTATCTCGTATTAATGCTGCCAGCGTGAGTCAAGGGGAAGACTCGAAGAAGCATGAAAAAACCGCACTCATTCAGAAACTAGCTCGACTTCTCCATTACTCTCGACTCTTCTCTTCGACGGCCGAGTGGATCGACGAAGTCATGGTGCGCATTCCACAAACTTAGTCAGGAGAAAAGTCACGAGAAAATGAATAAGCAAACTCTCAAACTTGCTAAATGATTAGATTTTTTCAGCGAGCAGTCTATTGAGCCCTGCTCTCTTCATGAGAGATCCAAACACCTTTGTTACATTACTCTTAGGGTGGGAGATGTCCTCGTCCAAAACAAGGACTGAGGACAGGGCAGAACTAGAAGATTTAAAACTATAGTTTTTAATCAGCTTCTTATCTGATCCATCCCTTGCTGCGTTAGGACAGTTTTTGTAGAAAAAAATGGTGATCCTGTATATCTGCATGTCTCTTGATCGTTTATTTAACAGTTTTTGTAAAGATGTTTCAACATGTACAATAAAACCAGCACCATCGGAAAGAAGTTAGATATGTCTCAGTCTCTACGATTTTAGTCTTGGCCTAAAACCTTCTGAGATCAAACAATCTACCTTCCATTCTAGAGTGCATATAAACTCTGATTTCGTTATTTCCAAATACTTGAATTAAGAAATATGGGCACTGTATGATAAACATGACTGCTGTCTGCCTTTTTCAGACAGCAATGTTGAAGCTTGCTGGAGAGCTGCCAATTTTTTTCTAGTACAGTGTTAAACACAAAGTAGAGTAGAACACTTTTCCCAAGACATTTTTTTATTGATCTTAAAGACAAGAATCATGTCTACACTAAACCATAATGTCAAAAACCACATTGACTTCCTGGATGTATGCGTTCTCTGAATGACTGTTTCTTAGTAAGATAAGCCTGGTAAAATTCTGCCTTGCATGTTGCTTCTACAATTCCTGAAACTATTTCTTGAACTCCTTTCTGACACAAGTGCATAAATTCAGAATCTATAAAATTTCGAGGCACGTTTTCCTCTATTCAGCAGAGTTTCTTCACCCCATAGAAAATGTTAAGAGTGATCCCTCAATTAAAACCTTAAAAACTCGATTAGTGCCTTAGTTGACACCTCGGCGTCGTTTAAAGTATCCACGATATCTAATTTCGCTGTTCTTTTACAGCATGAATAAGTCTTTCATCATAGCAAGATTAATTTCGGAACCTTTACCATATACAAATGTATTTTACGGAATCCAACGAACCATTTGCTTTTATGTCATTAATAAGGGTTAACACATGACCCAATAAAGGGATAAATAGTTTAGACCTACTGGTTTTTATTTGTCACTACATTTCCTCAATGTTTCTACTGTCAGTATCAACTGGATTTTTATAGGGAGTCCTTTCAGAGCTGATTTGCGGTCTCTGGCATCACTCATAAACTGTTATGGTTATCACGAAGTACATTCAAAGGCATATGATTTGCTATCTGCACCATCTTGCATGAGGAAATTGTTCTTCTTTTGCCTCGTCTGAGACATCGGTATGTCGAGGTGCATATAAGCACAAGTTTATTCAAATGCACAAATCAGCATTCGTACTTTATAATATCTATGTAGATATTTTCAATATGAACAATTTAAAAGTTATTCACATTCTGCTCATTCTTTACAGCACATGGCTCTACGGAACACCGGTGTTACCATCTGGGACTCGACGATGCCAATGAATCTCCTCAACATTAAAGAATGCCAAATCCTTCATGACTCAGGGATGAACGCGTATCCTACGTACTTGGATCATAATTGCCATGACGATATCCACAGCGACTCTTACACGGTCGAGGATGAGAACACGATGCTCATTAACTTGCTCTGCAATAAATTTATAGGAAATGACAAGGGGACCTATTGCTGCACAGAGTAAAAATTAAATCTTTATTGTGTCAACAGGGTTTAATTCTTTGTTGTATACACGGTCACCAACTTCCCAGTTGCACTTGACCGTGGTGATGTTCTGTACCAGTGGCCATTCACTTATCTCTCTCTCTCTCTCTGTCTCTCTCTCTCTCTCTCTCTCTCTCTCTCTCTCTCTCTCTCTCTCTCTCTTCAAGTCATCTTCACAGAAAACGAGAAGTAATTAACTTTTCATATTTCTATTGAATTTTTCTTTTGTTTTATTTAACTTGTAAATTAGGACTTCGGTGTTTTTTTGTTATTTTTTGAACGAACCTTATATAAACATATAATATATTGAGATACAGATTTCATTTTTTAATTGCTTCCATACATGTTTGCCCTTGCCGTTTCATATTCCTTATCAAGATATTTCGTTACAAACTATACAGCTATCTAAAAAAAAAATACTTTCAACATCATCAGAAATACTTATTCTAGATAAGTTCTTCGCAATGGGTTTTTAAACAATGCTTTCCTTCCCTCAGAGTTTCACCATGAATTGTACTGAAAATGTCTCGCCTAACTGAGAAAAAATTCACTGGAAGGTGTATACAACTCTCCCTGTTAACAAACTGTCCAAGAATCGGTCTAAGGTACAACATCGTTATTTTTATACCCTAAATAAGGGTAGTTCATACAAATTTCTCTACAATATATCTTCCTCAATCACTCCTTCAGCGCTTTTTGTCATCTCTTGTATTTGTATTCATAAACTCTTTATCGTCATCTAGAAGATCTCTTCCTAAATCAAAATCAAAATCGAAATCTTGGAATATCTGTGAAGCCTGATATATCTCCACCACTAACCCCCTGTCTCGTATTTGTTTCTAGATAATTCCCCCATTTTCGCAGTTTCCATTCCTAACAAATATCTTTTAAGCCTAAACTTTGAATTAACTGCATTTGGATGGTCATGATGACCATTCATTTGTCTGATGCACTCAAAGAATGATCAAGACACTCTTGGTTTGATTTCTATGTCAATATGTAGCCGACATTATGCGAAACTTTCAACATATTATACCAAGCAATGATAGGCTTGCATGACAAAGTTGCACATTTTTTGAACTTATAAAGACTTTTATTTTTATGCTCAATTACATTAGTGTGTAGACCGGTTTGTTTATCTAGATGAATAACAAATCCGTTACTTTTATCAAAATCTCCGTACATATTTGAGGAATTCGTAACATCAAACCAGCCACTCATTAAAAAATAAACTCAAAAGTTTGTTTCCAATTTTGACAATCTAACAGTCCTCCCACCAACCCCCCGCCCTGATATTTAAGTGAATTGACGCAGGATCTAAATAATGACTGTATTGGTAACTTAACACGCTTTGCTGACCACATATTTAAAGGCATTTCATTAATATAATAAGCAGGTTCATATTCAGATTTTGTTTTTCTTAACATTTAACGCTTCCCAGCATCTGAAATATAATCTCCATTACCTAAAAAAAAGGACGTGAGTCTATGAAATTATTTCTAACCAGCTTTTACTAGATGAAGGACATCAGAAAATACAAAAACGTCTCTCTGTGCATTAGGAGTTTTTAAAGATGTCTTAACTTCAAGAGGATCGATTTTAGATTCTTTCCACATACGCAGGCAGGTAGATGCCAAGTGTTATATTAGAACGTTTCGTTTTTGTGCATTTATTACAATACCCATACACCACATGGTTATTTGGCATTTTCAAAGAGCAAATGAACTGAAAAATAAAGTAAGAAAAGGAGGTGAGCATATCATAATTCCTCATGTCGACCTCACTTCTCCGAAGGCAGGCTAACAGGCTACATCATTGTTTAGGTATGACCACGAGGAAATAAGTTATGTCGCGGTAGCAACAAATAATACTATACCTAGGTGCCAGCTAGCTGACCTGTTCATTCTAGACCGGGATAGTAAAATACACAAGTATATTACTTTTTTCGTAATGTAAGCGTATTGGCATTGCCAATTAATATTTACTTTGTAAATGGGCTGATGCTGCTATGTAAACCACTTCACTGGTTTAAAAATTACTTTCATCATTTATAGCAACCTCTTTCCAGCCTCCAAATCTAGTGATCTTTCAGCAATACTTCACATAAAATAAATCTGATGAAGTTTTAATCTGAATGGCATATTAACAAGAAGTTAAAAAGAGGCGAAAGCCCCCTATTTCGTGACCCTTAGTCTGAGCAAATCGTAAGTGGCAGAGGGAAAATATGATGGCTTATTGCAAAGATCATAATTGCTGTTAGTCATAAATCAATTACGATGTTATAAAATTATTTCATGAGTGAGACAGAGGCAAAACAGCCATTATTTAACTCCTGATGCGAAATAACTACAACTATAGAGGACTGAATGGCCATGCATTACAAAGATAATAGTTTGAAGGCATAAAAAAATAGATTAATACTCTGTAGTATACTACAGGGGTCCATTCACAACAGACAAATAGATTTTAACAACAAAATAACTCTTCCATACAACGAAAACATCCAAAAAGCCACAGAACAACTCAGGTCTAACAATCCTTTTATTTTCCATTATCCCAAATCCACCGAGGGCTCGCTTATTAATGTATATTTAAATAAAAAAAGGTGAAGAAGCCGGAGTTTTACAAGATTCCGTGCAGCAATTGTAATGAGATTTATGTGGGGGAGATGGGTAGATCCCTCTCGCAAAGATTAATAGAGCACAAAAGATCAGTACGGTATGCTTCGGAGAGTTCGGGGATTTTCCTACATATCAGGGATAAAGGCCATACTATAAACTGGAGCGGGCGGAGCTGGTTTTCAAAAGTAGCTGTCCCTACAAAAGAAAGATGCTGGAATCTGCTATCATCAATCAAACCAACAATATGAACTTGTCAGGAGGACATTGGAAATCAGATGACACTGACTGGTTAATCCTCAGGCCTCTTCTTAAGCAAGTGTTCCAGGAAATATGACCACCAGACGCATCGCCAGACAGGAGTTAATGAGGCCAAAAACCATTAGGGAATTGTTTATTTTCCCTCCTTCTTGGGAAACGGTCACCTGCATACCATCGGAGACTTAATGCCGCACACATGTTTTGTATATATACTCTTGTAACATTTCATCTGTCCATATTTTACCAGTGAACAGGGGTGCAGAAGGAAGTGCTCGAAATATATGGTTACAATGTTCAAATAGTGTTTTATGGGGCTTTTTATCTTCATATTATACTGTGCTATTACAGTAAAAGACATTCATATATATATATATATATATATATATATATATATATATATATATATATATATATATATATATATATATATATATATATATGTAAATATATATATATATAATATATATGTATATATATATATTTATATGTAATATATATGTATGTATATATAATATTATATATAAATATATATATATATATATATATATATATATATATATATATATATATATATATATATATATAATATTATATATATAAATATATATATATATATATATATATATATATATATATATATATATATATTTATATGTAATATATATGTATGTATATATATATATATATATATATATATATATATATATATATATATATATATATATAGATATATAAGAATGCACTATACATATGTAGAGGTGGGGATTGGCTGATGCTGTGAAATTTTCCTATACATAAGTTCACTGATCCATCTTCTAAAGGATTTAGCACCGACTGATCCATGTGTCTGTTCTGAAAGAACTCTCACATTAAATGAAGTCTTTAAATAAAAAAATGGTTCGCGTATCTGCAGTTGTCTATGTGTAATCACTGTGGACAAAATAGGCAACTTCTGTATTGTAATATATAATTACAAGAGGTAAAAATTATCCTTTCTATATTCTTTTGTGCTTTTTTTACTTAAATTTCAAAAGTACTGTAGCCTCAGTGATTGGCTATTATGTTATGTTTAGCAACTTCGGTAACCGTAAACAAAGAAATTTATGCTCTTTCCCCTTTTAAATACCCTGCTTTTGTTTACTAAATGCTTAACATCTGCACAAATTCATAACCATGTTATATGATTTCTCTGAGGCATAAACAACACTGCCACATCCTTTTACATTTCTTTAATAAGTATTTCAATCTAACAAGTATTTTTTTTAAAACTTACTGTAAGTTTTAAAAAAGGAAAATTGAGCAGAAGGTTAGTCATATGGACGGTTCCCTCTGGATCAACTTCTGATGTCGAAAATCTCATCCGATTTTCCTGCTTTGGGGACGAATAGCCAACTGCAAGCAAGGTTCTCGACGTGCTTTCCGCACGCACAACTATCCTTGCATGGTCTCAACAACGAAGAAAGGAGGCGGTCCTTGGCTATAAACTGTGTGGTTTCTCTGGCTAACTTTTTCAGCCCTACTTTTAGGATACTAAATATCAAAAAGTGCGCTTAGTAAGTCGACATTTTGGAATAAAATGCAAAGTAATTAGTGAAATATAATGAATAATCAGGTGACATTTTAATTGTAATCACTAAAATGATATACCCTTCTTTTTATAACTCTTTACATTTTGTATAATTTTAATAATCATTTTTACTCCAAACACAAATGGGACAATGACTGAAATTTCACAACCCACACTTTGGAATTCGTCTTAAGAAATATATGGAAGAGCTTAATCTCATAAAAGAGAGAATGACAAGTGAAGCTAGGTCCTAATCTCTCTGAATGAAAGAGGGTAATATACTAAGCTTATGTGCCCCATTTATAAGATTCTCCAGAAGATCAGAATTTCATAGAGGAAATATCTGATTATTATCATTCTTATCTTTAGAGGATAAGTGGAATAATCTTCTAATACTGGTAAACTGCAGGATATGCAGTAGCCAAAGAAAAATCATTTAGAATTTCACTTTATACTTGTCAAACATGTACGATAGTACGATAGATACGCCTGATGCATCTGACATGTATTAAATGTGAGTCTATGCCTCTTGGTATGCTGTAATGTATTGTGAGGTGCGTTCCTCCACTGGAGTAAGAAATTAATTCTCAATCAAATTAAACATACATCGCATATAACACAGATACTCTTTAAGTTTCACATATAATATGAAGTAAGCATGAGCCTGTTTCTGCTTGTGCACTTTTTTCTTCGCACGTAATGAAACACAAAACTAAATCTAACAGTTATAGAACTTTTAATTTGTATTGCATCTGCATTATGAGTTATGACACGTAGTATGGTGCATAAAACTACTGATTAATTATCTACCATTTATCTTCCAAAACGAACCCAGTTCTTAAGTCAGATTTTAATTCTGCGTATTGATATGCGCACTAGGATATTTGACCTATGGTTTTGTATTTACATATTGACATATTGTGTGAGGTATTAACCTTCTGTTTTTTTTAATAATATTAATCAATCTCTTTCTTCTGAGTTATTCACTGGTGTGAGTATATCATACATTCGTTGTTTCTTCTTTTTCTTCACATCATGATTAATATTTAAAATCAGAAAAAGACACAATGACTTTAGCATCTTTGAATAATAGTTCTGACATCGAACTTTAATGATCAAAACTTTTTTCATGAATTCTATTTTTTATTAAGCTTGTTCATTATTGTGTTCAAGCATTGCATTATAAACGAATCATTTATAGTTTTTGCTAAGCAATGGTAAAATTCTTCCCTTGTTCCATATAGATTCTTATTTATTATTGTTATTGTTATATTATTGTATTTTATATACGAGATGATGTGTGAAATTATAAATAAAGAATATTAAAAGTGTAAAGCTGATAAACGAAAACAAAATTGGAGTTGGACCGAAAAAGATACTATTAAAATACAAAGAATAAAAAGATAAAACGCCAACAAAGTTTAAGAATATAAACGAAAGTAAATCTACGAAGATAAAAACATCTAAATTCTCAACCACTCGACCTGCCTCGAGTACTTACAGAAGAGGAAAATTGCTCTTTAATTAAGGCGATATTTACACTTACCCATCGAGCTTTGAAAGATAAGTCTTTTGTAAAATAAACTGATGAATATTGCACTCAAGAAACGTTAAAATAATATAAGCGTTATTTATCTTTTAGCACTCCCTGACTACAAATGGCCCCCATTACCACATTGTGGTTTTGTGGTAAAAGGTGAAAGGATTGACAAAAGAGACCTCTGCAAATTGGTCTGTTGATCATCCATCCTCCAATCATCAAACGTACCAAACTGCAGCTCTCAAGTCTCAGTAGTTTTTATTTGATTTAAGGTTAAAGTCAGCCGTGATCGTGCGCCTGACAACGGTATAGGACGGGCCACCACCAGGCCGTGGGTGAAAGTATCATGGGCCGCTGTACAGAAACCTCCATTGCGCCGAAAAAACTTCTGGCAATTCTTACTTGTTATTTCTTGAGCCTTTTACCTGCATGAAAACCGATGTCCCTATGACGTCATCCACTGAGTGCGTTTTGCAGAGAGGAGTTGAGACGCCATTGGGACGTTGTCCTTTGGGTGCTTTTTCTTCCATTAACACTAACGTGGCGAACTCGTCTTTTAAAGGATACTTTATACCACGAATAAGTAAACGTCACCTTGAAGTCCGCAATTTCTTCCAGATTTTCCTGTTGCACTGTGGTGGTCGGAAGGGATAGGGTATTATGCCTGGCGGCTCAGACGGTCAACGGTCTCTCTCTGATCGAGAGAGATGGACGTTCGAACACTTCTTGAGTTCTCTTGGAGCCGTTGTTTGTGACGCGAAGAGCGAAAGTTTTAACACTGGCAGCATAAACCATAAATAATTTCATGTAAGATCATAAGGGAAACACGACATAGCTTAAGAAGTTACGAATTTATTATCGATCGCATCCCTTCTCAGTGTTTCTGTTTCACAACTCGAGTAGTCTACGGACATCAAGTTGCCTAAGGGGAACTCTTCATATCTTATTTCATCTTTCCTTTAAGTTGTGGTCTAAAATTTACGATGTGACAAGGTTGCCCGGGCGCATATTCGCCAACTGTATTATGGTTCGGCCAGACGAGTGAGAACGGGCGCGTGCTCAGTCTTTTGTTTGTTTTTACGGTAATCCACACCGGCTTGGGCTAAACACGCCGCAGATTTTGAACCATTTGCATTATGGGCGTGGTAAACATATTGAGATTATTTTCAAAAAGATTCTATGGTTAGTTTTTAAGATATGGCGTCCGCTTTTTTCAGGGAAGATCCCGAACCATAATACCGTTGGGGAACATGCTGCCCGACCAGGGGACATAATTATAGGGACGCTTACTTGTTACCACCGCCCTAGGAGTGCTAGCCTGGGACGTCATCGTGCTTCGTGGTCTGTTTTATGGAGCGTAATAATTCAGTCACTAAGTCGCCCGGAGAAAAGCCTGTTGCCTGCTCACTCTCTCTCTCTCTTATACACACACACACACACACATATATACATATATGGGTTAAATGCGTCCACTGTAGTCCTGAATTCTTGTCCTTCGCTGGCTCGAGCCCACGGGACGACGAACTTATTATCAACTAAAAAATTCCCCTTCGGTAACATATATGAAAATATATTATTTCCGAGGTGGAGCGAATTGGATATTAAAGGACGTTTGTAGCTTACTGATTATATATATATATATATATATATATATATATATATATATATATATATATATATATATATATATATATATATATATATATATATATATATATATATATATCTATATATATATTGATACGATTTTCGAGGGGAAATGGAATTTACTTTACTTTTGCTAAACCTAGCCTTCTGAAATAGAACCCTCGAAAGACCATAAATAGAGTGAGTTTTGACTGGAAGGTCGGCAAAGTGAGAACCAGCATTTCAACGCTACTTTATTTATCACACAAGATGGTAAATCAAAAGTGGGAATTATGGACAGATCTCGCTTAACAAAAAGAGCATGTAAAATAATGTACAACAGCAATTAACTGGATGGGAGATTAAACACATCAATCTAATATCAACGTATACATAAATGGACCACATGAAAGCGGTCAATTAAGCCAATCACCAATCCAGTTATATCAGCCCTTGCTCGGGCGGATTCCTCTGGCAAATTGGGAACCCAGGAAACGTCCACTGGGTAAACAGCACTGATAACACTCCTGGAAATGAAATAATTCCAAATGAGCTTCTTAACAAATTATAATCTCTCTTAGAATGAATTGGCACAAGTTGAAAGGGTTTGTATTACTCTACTCACTGCTGGCAAAGGAAATACGTGACTCTATGCACTGTCTCAAGGGAACACACACACGGGTATTACACTGGTTGTGAAGTCATAGATAAAAGGAACTGAATTGAGTTATGAAATGTGAGAGAGAGCTATCAAGTCAAAGATAAAGAACACTGGCAGACCATTCTCCCTCCGAGACATACAGTGATTTGCTTCCTTGTGATCCTTGAGACAAGGTCCTTGGCTGAAGTAGATCTGAGCTCTCCAAGAGAGCGTCTGGTTCAAGGGTCACAGTATTCCAAGTGTGAGCAAAAATGAGTTCCTGCTTAGTCTGAGATTTGGCTAGCAGTTCTGC
>JANJGK010000010.1:14196447-14218947 GCA_039081455.1 Macrobrachium rosenbergii | reverse complement strand
GGAACCGCACATCCCCTTCGAGACAAACCAAAAAATAAATAAATAAATAAATCACATGTAATTTCAAGGCCACCGAGAGATTATTTCTAGTAAGTAGAGTACCTTGAAGACAACGTCACAGCTTCTATCTGTTAGACGTTCTCAGAGGATGGCGTCATAGGGACATCAGTGTTCTTGCCGGTAAAAATATCGGGGTACAAAAAGGTAACTCATCCTGATTATTTAGGGCATCAAAATCACACCGGCCTCTTTCGCATTAAACTCCGCTGGATACGAGAATAAATCATCACTGCGCTGCAAGGGGATAGTGCTTGCAATAATTATTCAGTCACTTCAGTAGCCTTAAATAACTAAATGACAAACGTATTCATATAAAAAAGTTGTAACTTCTGTTGCGTCAGCTGCAGATCTTCCATGTCAATCCTTTTAGAATTTGTCAAATAAAAAAGCATGGTGATGGGGGTTATTTACAGTCACGAAATGCAAAAAGATGAAAAATGCTTATATTATTCTATCGTTTCGTAAACGTAATTCATCAGTTTATTGTGCAAAAGACATGACTTTAAATAAAGTTAAGTAAATATCGCCTTAATGGAGAGCCATATTTCTCCCATGTAACTTATGTATATTTTAGTCTATATTCCTATCATAAATAATAATAATAATAATAATAATAATAATAATAATAATAATAATAATAATAATAATAATAATAATAATAATAATAATAAAGAATACCATTCTAGGAACAAAGGAATAAATGTACTACTGCTTAACAAAAACTGTAAAAGTGGGAAACATATAACTGATTCGTTTTTAAGGCAACTCATAAATATAATAACAAAAATAAAACTAAGAAATTAAATTTATGAAAGAAAGTCGTTCATCACTCAAGTTCGATTTCAGCACACTTATTCAGGAATGGCAAGGTCAGTGTGTCTGGTTCTAATTACTAACCATGATGTGAAGAAGAAGCAAAATAAATGAAAGCTCTACTCACACGCGTCAGCTTTACCACTGAATTACTTAAAACATCTGGGGCTAGATTGCCTGAGAGAAAAAGATTAATATTATAATAACAAAACAAGTAAAAAATGCGCCGAAGTTTCTTCGGCGCAATTGATTTTTCTGCACAGCGTATCATACTGTATGAGCCGCGATCCATAAAACTTTCAGCCACGGCCCAGTGGTGGCACGTCCTATAGCGTTTCCATACGCACGATCATGGCTAACTTTAACCTTAAATAAAATAAAAAAAACTACTGAGGTTAGAGGGCTGCAATTTGGTATGCATGATGGTTGGAGGTTGGATGATCAACATACCAATTTGCAGCCCTCTATCCTCAGTAGTTTTGAAGACCTGAGGGCGGATAGAAAAGGTCCGGACAGAAAGTGTGGACGGACAGACAAAGCCATCTCAATAGTTATCTCTTACAGAAAACTAGAAAGCCGGCTAATACTTCACACTAAACCTTAATGTGAAGATGTGATATCCGATGTAAAAAGAATAGATATTTCTATTTCCCTTTTGGAAAGTAAAAGGTGAATGATAATTTTTTTTAATGCAGCGGTCTAATATCCATTAGTATGTAGATATGATATCTGACGTAAAAATATTAGTTGTTTTCATTTTTGAAGATAAAGGGTAACATAATATAATAAATCTTTGGGCGAGTACATCAAACTGCATGTCATCTTCCAAATGTAAAAACTTAACGTAAAAACAATCATTAATTTCCTTTTGGTAGGTAAACCATGATTAATATTATTAAAAAGAATCAGTAGTCAATACCCTATACTACAAACCACCAAGCAGATACACAAATCTGACGTAAAGTGATGATTATTTTTCCCTGGGCTGCGAAACTCAGCAGATTGGACAACATAAGAGAAAAAGGGGCCTCTGGCAAGAATATTAGTGTAGACCTTACGTGACAAGAATCCTCATAGTAATGTTAGTGTTGGCATAGGAGAAAGACCCAACCGTACTCGTGAAAGATCCCATAGTCAGCAATTCTACAGAATTGCTAAGTATACATTAGCATTAATGCCCCAGAGAAATTCCAACGATTCATTTTTGTATTTGTATAAACATACATCTTATACACTACGGTAGGAAGATACAGAATCCTATACTCATATCTCTCTCTCTCTCTCTCTCTCTCTCTCTCTCTCTCTCTCTCTCTCTCTCTCTCTCTCTTTTCTTCTAATTATTCAAAGAGGGAGTGTGGATCAAGATTGTTGTGGTTGAGCGAATAGTTAACAAGTAAAGGGGAAATGACGTTCACTGCTTACATGTACCTAAAGGGAGCTTCTGATACGATTGAAAGACATGCAGTTTGGAAGATGTTAAGGATGTACTATTGAGACAATAATCAAAGAACTAATAAAATCTTCTTGTGATGAAAGTGTAGTATGTGTTGGAATACATACATGGGAAAGTGGTTGGATTGGTGTAGCGGTGGGCATGTGACAAGAGTGTGTTATGTACCCATGGCTGTTTAATATGGCTTGAATGATGTGAGAAGTCAGAGGAAGGACATTAGATATACTGCAAAGTAGTGTGATAAGGGAAAGTGTTGTGCTATTATTGTGGAATGTCAGATATTTTCAGATATAGAGCCGATTCGGAAAATGAAAAGTGTGGAAACTAGTGAAAGAGTTTAAACGTGTTTTTAAGAAGAGAAAGTTTAAGGTAAATGTAAAAGTAAAAATAAAAGTAAATGCAAAGTTTATGAGTAAAGTTATGAAGGAAAGTGAAAACCTGGAAGATGACGCAATGAATTTTAATAAGGGTAATGGATGAGTAAAGATGGTTAATTCATATAGGTGTCTAGGAATAAATATGCTGCATGATTGCCAAATTGGTAAAAACAGGTTCACGGCATTATATCCATCCTATTTTTTATTTATTTATTTTTTCATTTTGTAGCTATTCAATTTATTTATCACTATACTTTTTACAGCTTTCTGCTCCACGGAAGACTGCCCAACTAATCAATGGACTTTTTTTAATGTTCCATGTAAATATGTACACAACAATTATAATAATATTATTACTATTATAATATTAAATTTTAATTAATATCCCTCTAGATGTAGAAAGGTATTTTAGGTTGTAATACACCGACAAAAATATTACAAACACGAGTTGAAGCGCATTAATAATAAATACAGCAACATATAATAATAATAATAATAATAATAATAATAATAATAATAATAATAATAATAATAATAAACTAACATTTTCCCTTTAGTATACCTTCAGCAGATTTATATTTATTCCAGAAGTAGCAATATTTGATGGTGTAGTGCGTTGATAAACAATACAAATATTTGCTGAGCTGTCTTGCGGCCTTTCTTACACGGTTCGACTAAGGGTTTGATATTTGCTTGGGACATATCTCTGTGATGAATGATGCCTCCGCATTAATGCTTGTTTTCGCCAATTATTTACGTTTGTTCACGCTTGTTTACACGACCATCCAAATGTTTTTGCCTTTCATTTATGAATAAGTGATGTTGCTCTTTCCTGGCTTTTCAACCATTGACAGGTATTTTGATGAATGTGTTCAATTCCGCTTTTTCTTCACACTTACTATGCTTAGCTTCTGCCTGCACTGACAGCGCTCTTGTTCTTGCTTGTTTTGTCAGACCAAGTTGGCCTTTACGTCAGCATGCATTCTAAATTTGCGTTGATTTATGGGCAGTAAGGGGTGCTCATCGTACCCTCCCACCAAATATACCCTGTTGAACTTATTGTCGTATCTTTTAGTTAATATACAAATTAATTAATTAATATGCAAATCATAAAAAACTGATTCAAGTTATATTAATAAAAAATGAATTGAGTACGTGTACGTGAAAAATATTTGCATGTAACTAGTTCAAAAGTTTGACAATTTCAGGAATAGCAAAAATTACCCATAGATAAAGAAAAGGGGGTAGGTTATAAAAGACAAAATGATATAAATAATGTTAGTGACGTTAGGGCGCCGAATAATGAACAATTGGACGAAGCCTGTTAAACTGCAAATTAAACCTTTTTGGAAGCATGCGGTTCCAGTGCATACTTTCAGTTCAATTTAAATAACAATATTTTCGTTATAAGGCACAAAACTCCCCGTCTGCTCTGTTTCCCTGCCTCTCTCCTGGCAAAAAAAAAAAAAGATACTTATGCTGAGTATGTACATGTGCTGCGTACCTCAACGACCCTGGGGTCAAAATTCCCGCAGGTGGGTAGGTATTTGTTTATTGTGTACAGAAGGTTTTTTGCAATAGCCTTTCTACTCTTGATGAATTGCTGTTATTTGTTGTGGAATCGTTTGGCTTCTTCCCACTTGGTCGTCCTGCCTCTTGATCGTTTTTCTCGGCCCAGTTTTGTTCCCTCTTGGAAGAACCAATCCTTGGTTAATCCCGCGTAAGTTGTAAGTTTACGAATAAGAGTCAGTTATCTGGGGAAATAGATCAATAAATATGGACCTGCTAAGGACTGAGTTACGTCGTCCCAAACCATTTCAGCATGTATAATGTTACTTTAGTAGGAAAGCATTAAAATTCTTTAGTATTTAGATTCGAAAAGTGACACTACTACACTGATTACAACACAAAGGGCCACGCTCATACCCAAAATAAAATTAAAGTATCATCAGCATTTTTTCCTTTTTCTCATAATGTATGCATCTTTTAATCCGATAAAGATGGCATCTTTAAAACCGCAAGACATCTAGGAGACATAACAAGGCCGGTCTTTTTCTTACTCTTCACAGCTTCCTTCTCCAGTGGACCAAGAGAGCTCCACTGAGGCAAAGTATCTCATGACAAAGAGAGCAGCGCAACAAGTTGCCGAAGAAAAACTAGAATCTGATGCGATGAAAGTAAAGCCAGATGCAAGTGCGAAATTATACAATTTCCTGTGAGATTTTCTGGATTCTAGTAGTGCGGGGAAATAGCAATCATTTTTCATCACATTATCTTTTCCTTCCAGCGTATTCGCCTACAGAGCCTTTCACGTTGTAAGGTAGGGGATTCCGATTCTTTCTTAGATAGTTATCTAATGAAGGATTCGTATCTCTCTCTTTACAGTGAGGGTACAGGTAGTACTCACTAATAAATTTACTTTAATCTTCTGTTCGCTTTTGTGTTAAACGTTGACGTTTTGATGTTGCCTCCTTATTTATACTCTCATACGCTGACATACATAATGTTTATTCTTTCACCATACGCCTCCTTGGCATTCGGAGGGGGTGGCCCAAGAAGGATAGACTACTATGATTTCTCAGGAAGTCTCTGGAGGTGAAGTTATTAACCTTACCCACTTTTGGTATCTGTTTATTCCTGGGTAGAAGGGTGGGCAGTAGGCCGGAGGCGATCTACACTCCAAGCAAACATGACTCAAGCACTGCACTACTCAGCAACAACTGATGACAAATGTGGGTGGTGTGTTCGCGAAATCTGTATGCCTTCCAGAATAACTTAACATCACATTTGCAACCTACTATAATCAAGGCTCTAGAGGGACCAGTGATTCTGATAACAAAGTTAATGCACATTGCACATTTCCTGTATGACAAGGATATCTACGTGAACTTCAACTAAACTCATTTTCATCCTTTCTTCCCTGTGGGATGACCATATACGCTTTGACTCCCATCTCTAAGATAACGCTTACCCCGGCGACTTCAAAACACGTGATCTTTGTACTTATTCTTTTTCTATCCCTGTGAACACCTGCTCCCCCCGCCTCCCCATTACCAAATGCTGCCAGCTGCCTAATCTCAGTAGGTTTATTACATCTTTGAAGACTGGCAACACTACGGGTCCAACTCACATTCCCATCCCATTCCTTTAGAAAGTAGAAGACGAAATAGTACTTGTGATTTGCCAATTTGGTCGCCTAGTAATGTCAAACACTGAACTGAATTTTGAACTTTGATCATCTCTGTCTCTTTTTATATGCATTATTTTGACTGATGCTCTTTTGTGCTCCTTTTCAATATGATTGTATTCAGGGTACTTTTTCGGTTCAGTGACCCCACCATTAATTACCTCTTCTCTTGCAGTTCTTTCTTTTAGTCGATAGGGGTCTTCTCTGTCTCTTTGTTACAGGCCTTTATTTCAGCACTGGGCTGAGAGGTAGCTTTGCACTACGCGTCAGGCCATCTCTTCCCACACTTATCTAGAAAATAAGTATTTCTGTATTTCTGTGAAACTGCAATTGCCAATGATTCTGAAGGTTTTATTACCTTGCCCTGACAACCTCTGGGTCAACAGTGCGTCCGATTCTTAAAGACTGTTTTCCATGGCACCTTACAGAAACTATTAAGCTCACTGGGCGAATGATTGAATCTTTCCTACTACAAGCATTGGAACTTTCACTACTTCTGTTTTCCACGAATTCTATATCCTTATTCCTCTAAGAGACGAATTTATCATAGTCTTCGTGGTTGATCACCATTTTGATTTTGACACTTTTCCATTACATGTTTTCCTCAGATCCGGTCTACTAAAGGATATTAAGGTGCCAGATTCATATTCATGTAGACGTTATAAGTCATTTCAGTATTTAAATGTCTATATACCGAAAAGGACCTTTTTCAAACTTATCCTGATTCTGATAACAACAAGAAGCCATTTTAAAAGCTACCTTTCACAGTTCCAAAGCCTCTCAAGAACAGCCTCTGAAGAGTCCTTTTACTTTGATATTTCTCTTGACAGTTATTTTCCAGCGGCGTGTTTGGGGCTGGGACAGGGACGCAGAGGTCAATGGAGAACAGTTTTAATGAGAGTGCTTGCTCAAAAAGAAATGAAAAAATCTTGCTTCTGCTTTGAGTTGCAGCGTAAGTGCAGGTTCTTCGTGCGTGTTTTTTCTTCATGCTTTTCTTTGCACATCCGTGAAATTTCTTTTCTTTTCTTGTTTGTGTTTTCATGACTCCCATTTCGAGGCATGAAAGCCATTTTCCATGGAAACTGGTTGATCACTTAGGGGTTGCAATGGTAAAAGTTTGTGCCGTAATCGTTCATTAACAGCGGGGTGAAGAAATATATGAATCAAAAGCTTAACCTGCAACGGAAAATATGATACTGGCTGAAAATTAACCAATTTGTCCATTTACTCGTTTTTAGTAATAATCGAGAAAATAATTATAAAATTCTCAAAATTGTTTTTGTTTGTCGAATATCTATTTTATATTTATTAATTATTTCATACAGCTATTTCTTTAGTTAAATTATTTTTTTGTTTCCAAACAAACCTAGGATTCTTATATATTTATCGGCCATTAAACAATTTCACCAATCTTCGCTTTTCATTTTTTAATATTTATGTAACCAAAGGTTTTTGTCATCACTACTTTATTTAGTATACAGATGGAAACAGTCTTTCCAGTATTTTTCACATCACAAGATACAGATGAAGTCAAATATACCAGACTATACTATAACTTACGTTGTACTTCTGACATGAAATATATACAAGTTTTACATTGTCAAAATGTTCATAGCTTAAACGGCTTTTTTCAACTCCTACGAACTTGTCGAATAAAATCTTTGATGTTTTAACCAAAAAAGTCTGAATTTTAACATAAGCCTTCAATACCCGATAAAAACACGCGTGTATACCTTTATACATGTATTTTGATGTTATATAATTGAGAAATCCCATATATCCCAAACAAGCATATATATATATATATATATATATATATATATATATATATATATATATATATATATATATATATATATATATATATATATATATATATATATATATATATATATATATATATATATATATATATATATATATATATATATATATATATTTATACATATATATATATATATATATATATATATATATATATATATATATATATATATATATATATATATATATATATAACTGATCTTGTCTTCTGCATTCAAGTTTGTTTTATATATATCGTCTTGAGGAAATTTCCTAAATTTTGAACTGTCAGAGAGTACAGCTTCCATCGTTTCGATATAATCAGTTCTGTTTAATATAACAGTGCCATTTCCCTTCTTTGGTTTAGATATTACAATGTTTTTATTCATTTTCAATTTCTTAAGTATATCCATATCCTTAGCGGAATTGGTGTAAAACGAATAACAAAAAAACTCTGGGATTTTAGTGATAATACTTTTTACATTATTCACGCACTCCCCGAATTCTCTTTTATATATGGGTTGCTGCTCTAGTCAGTAGAGCAAGTGATCGAAACACGACAAAATGGACTTCTTGGGGTACTCGAACAGTGGGAGGCAGAAGTTCATTCCTAGTGATAACAGAAACTTTTCTCTGCTGCTGAGTACAAAGTTGGAGTAATTGTACATGCACTTGTCCTCGTTGCTTGATCCAAGTCAAAAGATCCTCCCCAGTTGACAAACTTCCTTCTGTGAACAGGATGGAGTTTTGAATAACATTTTTCACATAAGTAAAATCAAGATTATTAAGAGTAAATTCCTGACTCGAACCTCAATGGCGGCAATTCTTGCTTCAGTCGGGCAGACTGTCTCCGTTTGTGGTCGATTTCGTGCAATAAAAGAATGTGTTGACAATCCTCATAAGCGGCGGGCGATTGGGCGAGCTTCATTCTACTGTATACACTTTAAACCTTAAAAATTTGGCATAGTATTCTGCGAAAAGCATCTTTTCAGAACGTCCACGTCCAATGACGCCTTTGACTCTTGCTTTGCCAGCTTTTCCCATTTTCGTACGTCTCTGGTAGTCTGGGCATCATATCTTCTTCGGATTACAGTGAAAGTAGACAGATGTTTTGGAAATCTCAGCCTCAGCAGGAAAAGAAAAGCGCAGGTTAAGAACCACCACAATTTATTTGCGACCCGTTTCGTTGTTTCTTCATAACAACATTTTCAACCCATATATATAAAAGAGAATTCGGGGAGTGCGTGAAAAATGTAAAAAGCATTATCACTAAAATCCCAAAGTTTTTTTGTTATTAGTTTTACACGATTTCCACTAAGGATATGGATATACTTAAGAAATTGAAAATTAGTAAAAACATTGTAATATCTATACCAGATAAGAGTAACGGCACTGTTATGTTAAACAGAAGATATATATAAAACAAACATTATATATATATATATATATATATATATATATATATATATATATATATATATATATATATATATATATATATATATATATATATACTGTATATATATATATATATATATATATATATATATATATATATATATATATATATATATATATATATATATATATATATATATATATATATATATATATATATACTGTATATATATATATATATATATATATATATATATATATATATATATATATATATATATATATATATATATATATATATAAATATATATATATATATATATATATATATATATATATATATATATATATATATATATATATATATATATATAATATATATATATATATATATATATATATATATATATATATATATATATATATATATATATATATATATATATATATACATATACACACACAATATTCGTCAAAAAGGCTGTCACATGCAGTTTTAGACGAGCAATTTGGAATAGAATGGTCTGTTCACAAAATTGGTAGTAGTCTTGTGCTACAGAAGAACTTCCCATGGATAAGGGTATGTGTCATGAATTACGAAACGAAATTATTCTTTAAAATTCAATACAAAGGACACATTAGTCGCAAACAACCCAATATACACTAAAATTAGCAGGAAAAAAGTAATGTTCACTTCCTTTCATATTTTACATATGAACCTTTTTTTCAGACATATCAGCAAGTCAGACTCATGTACACAAATTACAATAACTTTTATTTACATATCTACAGAGACAATAGCGGATATGACCTCCACGAGCAGCAATAACACCCACCAGGAGGCGTGGCATGCTGTCCACCAGTTGTACAAGGTTCTCAGTAGGTATCCTGTCACATTCTTCTAAGAGAGCCTGACCTAATTCTCTAAGGGTGGATGGCTGGTTGTCTTTTTGTCTAATTGCAAGGCCCAGTTGATCCCATAAATGTTCTATGGGGTTGAGATCTGGGCTCAGTGTAGACTGCCTCAGGACTTTCACATCCTGTCCTTCAAGGTAAGTACCGGGCAAGTCCCAGAACAGTGAATCGCAGATTGGTAGCGATGGGTTACAGAACCCGTAGATGTGCTGTGAGGCCAAACCTCACCCCAGGACATAAAAGAGCCCGTCTGGCTTGGGCCCGTCAACACGGAATCTGACTGTACAACATTGGCACCATGTGGTTTCAATATTGGCACCATGTGGTTTATGAAGAGGAGTCCATATTTCTGCTGTTTCCGGTAGATGCTAGGAGGCTTGTACTCAGACGGGCTGGAGAACATCTCAGGGATGAATGTTTACAAGCTCCTGTTGCTGGATCTGTCCATGTGTGGGGTGCCATTCGTGCAGATGGCAAGAGTCAGATTGTCATTCTGGATCGAAACATGACCGGTAACGTGTACAGACAGTTGCTGGATCGGAACCTTCTTCCATGGGCTCGTGGTTTGTTAGCCTATAATTTCCAGTACCAAGACGACAATGCCCCTGCCCATCGGGCACGGGTGGGGGCTACTTACCTTGAAGGACAGAAGTGAACGTCCTGAGGCAGCCTACATCTCATCCCCATGGATATTTATGGGATCAATTGGTCCGTGCAATTAGACAACGGGACAACCAGCTATCCACCCTTAGAGAATTAGGTCAGGCTCTCTTGGAAGAATGGGACAGGATACCTGCTGAAAACCTTGTACAGCTGGTGGACAGCATGCCACGCCACCTAGTGGGCGTTATTGCTGCTCGCAGAGGTCATACCCACTACTGACTTTGTAGATATGAAAATAAAGGTTATTGTAATTTATGTACATGTGTCTGACTTGTTGATATGTCTGAGAAAAAGGTTCAGTTGTGAAATATGAAAGGAAGTGAACATTACTTTTTTCCTGCTAATTTTAGTGTATATTAGTTTATTTGTGACTAACATGTCCTTTGATTTGAATTTTAAAGTGTAATTTCGTTTCGTAATTCATGGGAAGTTTTTCTGCAGCACAAGACTACTACCAATTTTGTGAGCAGAACATTCTATTCCAAACTGCTCGTCTAAAAATGCATGTGACATCCTTTTTGGCGAATAGTATATATATATATATATATATATATATATATATATATATATATATATATATATATATATATATATATATATATGTGTGTGTGTGTGTGTGTGTGTGTGTGTGTGTGTATATATATATATATATATATATATATATATATATATATATATATATATATATATATATATATATATATATATATATATATATATATATATATATATATATATATATATATATATATATATATATATATATATATATATATATATATATATATATATATATATATATATATATATTATGATTAGCAAGAATTCGCTAGCAAACTGCCTCCCCCCCACCCCTCCTTTGTTGTTGTTGGTTGTTCTGTTGTGTTTCATTTACTGCCAGCCGGCCGATCGATAGACCATCTGTCTATCGACTTAAAAACAAGGGTTTAAATGATTAAAGCCGCTCCCTTTTTTGATAAAGATCTTTCTTCGAGGCAAAAGTAATCTGGCTTGGGTGTTTCTCCTACATGCCAAAACCTCCCCTGCGGGCAGCAGGTGCAATGAGTCAAAACATCTGTGTTGGATGCACCCCCTGCCCCATAGGAGGGGATAAAAAGCAGAAACCCACGAGGTCGACACACACACGCGGGTTGGAAGATATGGAATGAAGACGTCCCCAACACCTGGCCCCACCGATGCCCTTGCATCCTAACCATGTGGCCCTTTCCAAAGTATACTTTTCCTCGTGCCCCTCGACCGCATTCCAAGTGTTCGCTCCGCCGTTGGCCTGCCTCGAGCCCACACGCCATTGCTTGGAGTTTCGAGGAGTCCCCATCGCCTTGCCCCTTTACGGAAGCCCTTGCATCTCACCACGTGGAAGAAACTCGCCCTCGGAAATCGCAAGTCATCCACGGACTGTCTTCTACGCGCCCTCGGAAAATCTGCTAAGGTAAAGTGCCCTGGAAGAGCCCCATTTCAGTCACGCTTTTGTCTCGTAATATTTTCTTAAAGAGAAAGCCAGAAATCTCCCTTGTCTAATGTCCGTGCGCCTCTTGCATCGGCAGTATTAATTCTTTATTACTCCTTTGGCACCCTCAGTGCAGCTTCGAATTCATTATTCTTTCTATTTTCATTACTGGCGTATAATGTGCATATCTCTCATTTCAGAGGGATCCTATTTCGTGGAAACTTCTCGGACTGTGGCTGGAATTCCCCAGTTTCATTCAATCTACTTGAGTTCCTCTTTCCCGTACTAATGTCATTTATGTAAATACACTACTTTAAATGTGCCCACGTGTTTTACGTAATATTTCCCTCAGTAACCAGAGCCCTATGCTCATATGAAATTCTCCTTTGTTTTCCTCTTTTTTTACGTTTTCCCGTACCCATGAAGTCAGAATCACAAGGCTAAATTACCTTAAATTGTTGCTACCTGTCTCACAGAGCATATTTCAAACTAAAACCACGGAAAAACGTAAAAATGGCGACCTGGCCATAGATCTCGTTTTTCAGTTGCAGTTCCCCTAGTGTTGCTTTATTGCATTTGCAACTTGCCAGATCAGCTATTAGCAAAGCTAAGCTGGGTATGAGACAATTACGAACCTTTTGTGTAAAACCAGCACACAGATCCAGAAAATTCCACGTAAGTAATGTGTTAATCTTAGCAAAACCTTTTTACAATCGTGACTGTTCCTAGGAATTAGAAATAGGGACGCATGTAATCACTGAGAGAAAAGAACCGCCGTATTAGATTCGTTAATGCATGCCTTTCAGGATAGGTAGTTAGGAAATAACCAGTGCTAACCATCCTTTGCTTCCAGGAATAGTGCGAAATTCCTCTGTGTTAAAATCTTTGCCATATCTTTTGCTTCGAGGAATAGTGCGAAAATTCCTGTTAAAATTTTTGCCATATCCTTGCTTCGAGGAATAGTGCGAAAGAAATTCCTCTGTGATAACTTTTACTTCGCATTTCGAATTAGCGAACTGTTATTTAGGCGCGAATAAAATTCCCACGTGGGACACGACAAAGTCAGCTTGCATTGCTGAAAATTCTCTCAGTGTAGTTAGAATTCGAGCTAGGTGTTAGGAAAGCGAAATTTGAACTCCGCTAATAGGGAAAATTACTAGGCCGTTGTACTGTTATCCTCTCAGACGACTGGGAAATTCCCCGGAATCCCAGACGGTATATAAATATACGGGTTCATTCACCCAGAATCTAAAAATACCTCCGGTGTTGGCCAAACTACCTGCACTGCCCCCCCGCCCCCCCCGCCCATGCCCGCGTGTGTAGCCATTCATTTCCCAGCAAACATTTTTCTTTGGGTTTCCCGTTAGTAATTTCTAAGTCCTAAGGGACGAATCGTAATTCCAAGTCCTAAGTGACTCCTAAAATTCTACGTCGCACGTGGCGAGAATTTCTCCAAATTCCAGTCCTCAGAGACTCCTAAAATTCTACGTCGCACGTGGCGAGAATTTCTCCAAATTCCAGTCCTCAGAGACTCCTAAAATTCTACGTCGCACGTGGCGAGAATTTCTCCAAATTCCAGTCCTCAGAGACTCCTAAAATTCTACGTCGCACGTGGCGAGAATTCCTCCCAACTCCAGTCCTCAGAGACTCCTAAAATTCTACGTCGCACGTGGCGAGAATTTCTCCAAATTCCAGTCCTCAGGGACTCCTAAAATTCTACGTCGCCCGTGGCGAGAATTTCTCCAAATTCCAGTCCTCAGAGACTCCTAAAAAAAAAATTCTACGTCGCACGTGGCGAGAATTTCTCATTCCTGCGGGAACCCAAAATTAAGTCCTTTTGAGACATTATATAGTGTAGTTCACACACATCTAAGCCCTTACGGGACTGATCAGTCTAGTTCGTTAGAACAACTCCTTAACTTCACGCTACAGCCGGCCAAGTCCGAGCGTGACAAAATCCAACTACGTCTTCCAAGACACACATTAAAATTCGTTCGCCAAGAACAACCACGTCTTTCCAAGACATATCAAATTTTAACAAAGGTCTCCTCAGACTTACTAATCAACTGTCTTATTCGGACAGATCCATTCTCCTGCAGTCTGAGCAATTGAGTGTTTCAGATTCCTGCAATTGAGTCTTTTCAGACAGCCTGAGTCTTTTCAGACATATCATATACCCATTGTTTCAAGATGGCTAATAACAGAGCCCAACAAAACGAGGATTTCAAATTCTACATGTCCGCTGGGAAGGACATGGGACTATCGGGGCAAGATCTGAGAGCATGGGTTCAAGAGCGAGTGGACGATGCCAAGGTGGAGAGAGCAAGAGAACGTGAAGAGAGAGAGAGAGAACGAGTTGCCCAAGAGCAACAAGAGGCCAAAGAACGTGAGGAGAGAGAGAGAGAACGAATTGCCCAAGAACAACGGGAGGAAAAAGAACGTGCAGAGAGGGAGAGAGAACGTGAAGAGAGAGAGAGGGAACAAATTGCCCAAGAACAATGGGAGGAAAAAGAACGTGCAGAGAGGGAGAGAGAACGTGAAGAGAGAGAGAGGGAACGAATTGCCCAAGAGCAGGAGAGAGAGAGAGAACGAATCGCTCAAGAACAACGAGAGGAGAGAGAACGTGAGGAGAGAGAGAGAGAGACAGAATTGCCCAAGAGCAGGAGAGAGAGAGAGAACGCGCCCATGAGCTCCAGGTGCTAGAACGACAGCACGCCACCCCCCCCCCCGCCCCCTGCCGCGGGAATGAGTGCCCTCAGCCAAGCTCACTCGTTCATGCCAAAATGGCAGAGTCCGAACCCGAAGTATGGCTTGAAAGGGCCGAACGAGTCCTGGAGTGCTGCGATCTCTCCCCCGCGGAACTCTCCCTTGTTCTCACTTAATTCCTGGGCGGAAAGGCCCTCGTTGCCTACCACGCCCTTCCCGCAGACGATCGGGGAAACTGGGAAGCCGTACGCCAAGCAGTTACGAAGGCGTACGAGATTACCCCCAAGCGGTGGAGGAGACGTTGGAGAGAGCAGCCCAGAGAAGCAGGCCAGACTTGGTCCGATTGGGCGTACCATTCGGAGCGGGCATTGACAAAATGGCTCGATTCCGAAGGAGCCACTAACACCGCCGAGGTACTCGAGCGGTTTAAATTCGAGCATTTCCTGCGCTACGCCCCTCCTGCCCTCGCCACTCATATAGTGGAAAAAGCCCCAGCAACACTCACCGAGTGTTGCCGAATAGCAGATATGTGGGAAACTCACCACCCTCAAGAAGGATCCATGGGGCGGAAAATAAATCCCCCGTCCCTCCTCGGAGGTTCAAATTCCCACAAAAATGGGAACTCGGGCAAGCCCCTAACTTGCCATTATTGCAAGAAAACGGGGCATTCCTCCGAACAGTGCCGGAACAAGAAACCGGCTCCTCTCTCTCCCGGAAAACCGACAAATAACTCGCCTGCGCCCTCCACAGGGGCAGCGCGGAAAGATTTCAGCCAGACATTTTGCACGGCGTGCAAGGTTTATGGCCATTCTCCCGCATGGGCAAAATGCCCACGCAATAATAAAGTAAATACTCCCACCGTCGCCTTGGCCGTCACAGATCCCCAGTCATTAGGCCCTCCCGCCGAAGGGCCCGTATACGTGACTCCTGCACGAGGTAGCCACGCGCGCCGAGTCACTGCATTCGAGGACTCGGGCGCACAAATCTCCCTCATCAGAAGGGACAGAGTTCCCTACGGAGCTATCGTCAATAGACGAAAACTCGTCACGTTCGAGGGAATAAATCAATTTAAAATGATACTCCCTACGGTCCAATTGAGAGTCACAAGACCTCACCAATCCAAAATTTGCAATCTTGCAGTAGCAAGCCATCTCCCAGGAGGCTATGACGTCATCCTGGGGCAGGACTTTCAGTCCCCGCCGAAATCACGACAATCTAGGGGTCCACGTTCCCCGAATCATTCCGCGGGCGCGAGTAATCCTCCCCCGCTTCTCCCTCAGTCAAGACTGGCGCCCCCTGGGTACCAGGAGGACGTGCAGTCCCCACCAGTGCCACCTGAGTATGATGTACAGTGGCCCCGTCGAACGGTTCCCGATCCAATTCCAGTGCCCGGCCCTGCCTCAGTGCCAGTGCCAGGGCCCCAATCAGATCTCCCTTCAGGAGATGCCAAATTCCTGCCGGTGCCACTTGCATGCCCCGAGCAGGGCCAAGCTTCGCCCGTCCTGACCGATGAGCCCAAGAAACCTCTGATAGCGCCTGACGCTGCCCTAGTGCCAGCGCCAAAGCGCTACGCCGATCTCCATTCACGGGATCCAACTCAGGACCCCCTCTCTTCCCCTGGCCTGGCACCGCTACCAGCGTCGGCCAGAGAGACGGTTCCTCCCGACCACCGCGGAAGCTCACCTGCAGGTGCGGCCTCGCAACCCATGCCTGAGCTGGTCAACGTTACCTGCGAGCCGCTCACGCCACCGCCGACCGCCTCCTCTCTGCCTCAGCCCGTCGTCGACGCAATTGCAAGTCAGGATTCTGCCATATCTCGCTTGGCCGATGAACTACAAGAGCCGCGACGGATCATGGTAGAACCCACACGGAACACTCCTGCGTCAGCTGTCGCATCAGCAGGCCCAGGTGGTACTCCGTGCCGCCCTCCGGTCGCGGGCCCTCCGCTTTCCTGGCCGAGGACGACTGTCCCATTAAGAAAGACTCGAGGCGAAATTACCACGGGCGTGGGAATTTCCAGGTAGTTTACAAAGAGCTCCAGAGCTCCCCATGGCACCTGTGCCACCATTTCATCTTTCGAAGGTCTTGGCACCCCTAATCCAGAAGGGGATGTCAGGCCCTCCTCTATCTTCTTCCGTTCCTCAGGAACTGCTATCTCTTATCACCTTCTATTAATCTTCCCTTAAATTATCCCCACAAGAGGCAATTAAATACGGGATACCATTCCCCACACAATGTATAAATCATTAAGAATAACAGAGTGAGAAGTGGCACGCCCTTGCGCCGATACCCTGGCACCGGGCGTGCGTGTCAGCCCCTCCTGAAGGAGTCGCGCCCTTCGGGTGCACTTTCCTCGCCCTGGGACTGAAGTGATAGTCTGGGCCGTAATTTATAGGCGAAGGACGATAAATTCCCGCCTAACACAATAAAACCCTCACTCTTTTTCCCTTAGCTCTTCTGCCAATATCATTTACTTTCTTTTAGTCATTTAGTTATCTTTATTTTAATGAATCGCGAGTCATAAACTCTTGCCCTTGTGATTTAAATGCCTCTTTCGTAAGCTCTGAGGGACGTGTCCCGCCTTTCATATGTGGTCAAGTTTCATTCGTAACGTCTTGGTAATTTTCCTTTTGTTATTATTATCCCTTTTCCCCCTTCCATTCCTTCCAAGATCTCTGTTTGTCCTAAGACCCCACATCTTTTGTCTGCTCGCCCCGTCATAACATGGAGTACTCGAGTGGGCAGTGGACGCATAAAATTAGCGTAGTTTAAGGTTAGCGAATTAAAACCTTGCAAATACTCTCGCTCGCACACGACTGTCAAATTCCCGGTGTGTGGGTCGTCCCTCAGCTCGCGTTGAACGATAGCTGAGCAAAGCACGTTAAAACGAAGATAAATTATCAATGCGAATTTGTATAGTCATTACAATATGGTGTAAAAGGGGATGTCATTTACAAAAATAAACGCTGTTTTTCATTTACACAGCCTCTTCAAGGCAGATTGTACTAACCGCATGCATTTTATCTAAAATTAAGTAACCGTGTATTTTAATTCTTGAACAATAACCTTTCTTTTCATTTGTTGGCCATACCCTCATATACGTGGTCCTATAATCTTAATTAATTCACAATTGTTAGAGTCACATTATAAAGTTACCAGTGGGTAACCAAATCTAAAGTAATTATACTTTTGCAAGTGTTTAAATCACTTTGCGTTCTGTTAACGAAAATTGTCCCAATGTGTTTTTAAAAGTAATGTCACAGCTTCATAAAACCCTTAGGAGTAAAGTTCATTGCAAGGCAGAATGTAGAGTAACGTAAAGCACTTGCCGCTCATTCTTGAATATCGATGTACACACCCGAAGGAGGTATGTACATCATCTTGTATGGGGAGGTATTATGATTAGCAAGAATTCGCTAGCAAACTGCCTCCCCCCCCCTCCTTTGTTGTTGTTGGTTGTTCTGTTGTGTTTCATTTACTGCCAGCCGGCCGATCGATAGACCATCTGTCTATCGACTTAAAAACAAGGGTTTAAAAGATTAAAGCCGCTCCCTTTTTTGATAAAGATCTTTCTTCGAGGCAAAAGTAATCTGGCTTGGGTGTTTCTCCTACAGGCCAAAACCTCCCCTGCGGGCAGCAGGTGCAATGAGTCAAAACATCTGTGTTGGACGCACCCCCTGCCCCATAGGAGGGGATAAAAAGCAGAAACCCACGAGGTCGACACACACACGCGGGCTGGAAGATATGGAATGAAGACGTCCCCAACACCTGGCCCCACCGATGCCCTTGCATCCTAACCACGTGGCCCTTTCCAAAGTATACTTTTCCTCGTGCCCCTCGACCGCATTCCAAGTGTTCGCTCCGCCGTTGGCCTGCCTCGAGCCCACACGCCATTGCTTGGAGTTTCGAGGAGTCCCCATCGCCTTCCCCTTTACGGAAGCCCTTGCATCTCACCACGTGGAAGAAACTCGCCCTCGGAAATCGCAAGTCATCCACGGACTGCCTTCTACGCGCCCTCGGAAAATCTGCTAAGGTAAAGTGCCCTGGAAGAGCCCCATTTCAGTCACGCTTTTGTCTCGTAATATTTTCTTAAAGAGAAAGCCAGAAATCTCCCTTGTCTAATGTCCGTGCGCCTCTTGCATCGGCAGCATTAATTCTTTATTACTCCTTTTGGCACCCTCAGTGCAGCTTCGAATTCATTATTCTTTCTATTTTCATTACTGGCGTATAATGTGCATATCTCTCATTTCAGAGGGATCCTATTTCGTGGAAGCTTCTCGGACTGTGGCTGGAATTCCCCAGTTTCATTCAATCTACTTGAGTTCCTCTTTCCCGTATTAATGTAATTTATGTAAATACACTACTTTAAATGTGCCCACGTGTTTTACGTAATATTTCCCTCAGTAACCAGAGCCCTATGCTCATATGAAATTCTCCTTTGTTTTCCTCTTTTTTTACGTTTTCCCGTACCCATGAAGTCAGAATCACAAGGCTAAATTACCTTAAATTGTTGCTACCTGTCTCACAGAGCATATTTCAAACTAAAACCACGGAAAAACGTATATATATATATATATATATATATATATATATATATATATATATATATATATATATATATATATATATATATATATATATATATATATATATATATATATATATATATATATATATATATATATATATATATATATATATATATATATATATATATATATATATATATATATATATATATATATATATATATATATATATATATATATATATATATATATATATATATATATATATATATATATATATATATATATATATATATATATATATATATATATATATATATATATATATATATATATATATATATATATATATTTGTGTATATGTATATATACACATATATACAATATATACATATATATACATAAATAATGTATATATGTATATATTTATACTTATTATATCCATATATACGTGTATATATGTATATATATATACACATGAAAATAAGAAGGCCCATAAAACACTATTTAAACGTTGAAACCATATATTTCGGGCACTTGTTTCTGTGCCCCTGTTCACTGGTAGAATATGAACAGGTGGAAAGTTACAATGGTATATATACAAAAACATGAAGGTGTGGCCTTAGGCCTCCGATGTTATGGAGGTGGCGTTTCTTAAGAAGGAGGAGAACGACCAAATTCCCTAGTGGTTTTTGGCCTCATTAGCTCCCGTTTGGCGATGGATCTGGTGGTCGCGTTTCTTGGGTCATCTTCTTCAGGAGGAGTTTGAGGATTAAGGTGTCGATGGCGTCCGATTTCCAATGTCCTCCTGACAGGTTTATATTGTTGGTTTGATTGATGATAGCAGATTCCAGCATCTTTCTTTTGTACAGACAGCTACTCTTGAAAACCAACTCCGCCCCACTCCAGTTAATGACATGCCCTGTATTTCTGATATGTAGGAAAATTCCCGAACTCTCCGAAGCGTAACGTACTGATCTTTTGTGCTCTGTTATTGTTTGCGAGAGCGATCTACCTGTCTCGCCTACATAGATGTCATGACAATTGCTACACGGTATCTTGTAAACTCCGGCTTCTTCCCTTTTGTTATTTAAGTATACGTTAACGAGCGAACTCCCGATGGATTTGGGATAATGGAAAATGAGAGGATTATTAGAACTGAGTTGTTCGGTGGCCTTTTGGATGTTTTCATCGTATGGAAGCTTTATTTTGTTGTTGAAATCTATTTGTCTGTTGTGAGTGGGACCTCTATAGTATATTTTATTCGCTTTGTTAATAGCCCTCTCGATAATGTGTGGTGGATAGAGCAGTTGCGTTAGGTGTTGGCGGATCGTGTTAAATTCTTTATCCAGGTACTCATTTGAACATATCCTAAGTCCTCTGAGGAATAAGTTGCTCCCTACCATGATTTTTACGGAGACGTCGTGGTAGCTTAAGAAATGAATGTAGGAGACAGCGAAGGTGGGTTTTCTATATACTGTAAATGCATACCTGTTCTGTTTTCTTATGATCAGTACATCTAGGAACGGCAGTTTTCCGTCCTTTTCCCATTCTGTTTTAAATTTTATGGTCGGAACTAGCGAATTTAGCCTATTAAAAAATTCATTAAAGTCCCCCCAGCTATTGTCCCAGAAAGTAAAGATATCATCTACGTATCTAAGCCAGATCATATTATGGGGTTTGATAGACGACAAAAGTTCTGTTTTGAAATATTCCATGTACAAGTTTGCTAGAAGGGGTGATAGGGGACTTCCCATGCTACAGCCAAATTTTTGTTTGTAAAAATTACCATTGAAAGAAAACACGTTGTTAGTTACACAGAGGTTGATAAGTTTTAAAGTTTTATCTATGCCAAGAGGAAAATGGTCTTCATATGGTTGTAACTTCCTCTCTAAGAAAGACAACACGTCGGCAATCGGGACTTTAGTAAATAATGACTCGACATCTAGGCTGAGCAATTTGATGTTGTTTGAGGGGATGTTTAAACTATTAAATTTTTGTATGAAATCCTCTGCATGTTTGACGTGGGAGGATGAGAATGTTCCTAGAAAGGGTGATAGCAAGTCTGCGAGCCATTTTGATAATTTGTACATGAAAGAGCCCCTGCTAGATATTATGGGGCGTAAAGGAATCCCATCTTTATGTGTTTTCGGGAGGCCGTAAAAATAGGGGAGAGAGGGGTTGATTACCTTGAATGTCTCTAGTAATTCTGTCTTTTTTATTGCCCCCTATGGTTCTAACTGATTTGTTAAATTGAGCAGCAATATTTGTTGTGGGATCTTTTGTTAATTTGTCATAGGTCTCCGCATCGTTTAGAAGTTCTTGAACTTTATTGATGTATGTCTCCTTGTCTAACAGAACTATTTTCCCGTCTTTGTCAGATTTTGTGATGATGATATCCTCCCTTTTTCTTAAGCTAACTAATGCATTTTGGAATCTTTTCGGGAGCGAATTTTTGTTGTTATTTTGCTCCAAGACATTTAGCAAAATGCCTTTGAGACATGCCTCTTTCTTGTCATAATTGTTTTTTGCAAAATGTTTATCAAAAGCAACTAGGAAATTAAGATTACTCTCGGGACCAGGTTTTAGAGCGAATGAAACTCCAAGATTTAAAACGATCTGTTCTTCTTCAGTGAGAGGATGGTTAGAGAGATTCAGCACATTATTGGGAAGGCCAAGATTATTCCATACGCTGTTCCTAATCAGTCTTTTTAATTTGTAGCACAAATTTCTGGAGTGGGACTCACTGTTTTCAATAGCACCTGATAGCACAAAATATGAAAGATATCTGTACATACCATCATCCCTGCACATGAGGCGAAGTGACGTGGCTAGCTCACTTATTTTTCTTCTAATCACATAGATGTCTTGGTGTGTGGCTTGTATTCTGTCTTGGAGGAATGTGCGGATGGAGTCCGGAAATGGGTCTGACGCCGATGTCCAACGCGTGAAACCGTACATTTTGGGAGAAACTTGTTCCTGTAGACGGTACGAACAGCTAGTACATGGGTTACACAAGAGGAAGAATCAGAGAAATTTTCTACAAGAATGCCTACAGGAACAAGTTTCTCCCAAAATGTACGGTTTCACGCGTTGGACATCGGCGTCAGACCCATTTCCGGACTCCA
>JANJGK010000010.1:14141865-14196347 GCA_039081455.1 Macrobrachium rosenbergii | reverse complement strand
TACATTGCAGTCTTTACACATGAAATATGTCTGCTGGCCTTTCTTGGGCCTACGGGATGTATGCGAGCACACACGACATCTTAGTCTAGGTCGCAGTTGTTTTTCTGTTGAGGGAAGTGGATCAGGAAAGTGTCTTTCTGTTAGCCGCCTTGGCTGCGTTATTACGGTGCGGGTAATTATCTTGTTAGGTGCTGGAGGGTACCTTTCAATCAACTGCAGAACGACTGACTTAGAAAACTGTAAATATGACCCTTTCTTGCCAGTAACAAATCCATGCAAGTGATGACAGTTTACTAGTATCATATCAAGCAGACGGAAAAATAGTTTTATGTACCATCTCGTGGTTTTACGGATACACTTCACAGAACTAATAAGCATGTCGTTCTTGTCCACAATCCGCATTTTCTTATTATAGTCAACAACGCATGCAGGTTTTTGCACAAATTCCCCTGGTCGACACCTTTTTTCACAGTCTACCATTATATTTTCATGTACTGAAGATAACATATACACTGTCCTGTTATCCTGCCATTTTAAACCTAATATTCCATTGCAGTTTTGAGACGAAATCTCAGATTTGTTCACATCAGGAAATTTAGGCATAAATTTCCTATTTTTCCGGACTGTTCCACATGCTCCTGTTTCGTTGTCGCCCAAATACTTGAGCAGTTTTGGGCTGCAATACCAATTATCGAAATACAGGATGTGATGTTTTCCGAGATGCGAGGCCATAAATGTTTTTACCACAGAACCAGATACCCCTAGATCCTCATCTACCAATATCTCTGTATCTTTTCCAGTATAGATTATAAAATCGACAATATAATCCGTTTTGGCATCACGAAGTTCAAATATTTTCACTCCAAATCGACTTCTTTTATCTGGAATGTACTGCTTGAAACTTAGCCTTCCCTTCCATAACATTAAACTTTCATCTATGCATAAATCCTGGAAAGGTTGAAATTTTTCCCGGAATTTTCTACGCACACTGTCGAGCACGGGTTTAATTTTTTTTAGTTTATTATCTGGGCTTGTTTCCTGTGAATTATCAACGAAATGTAGAACCCGTAGAATTTGAAGAAATCTGTCCCTTGCCATCAGCCTTCTCACTCCTTTTGTCTCGAATGTCTCAAGCGTAGTCCAGTAATCTACGATGCGATGTTTACTTATATGCGACATGATCATAATCACACAAAGGAACCGTATCATTTCCTCCACAGTAACCTGAGCAAATTTTCGCAAATACTTTGGCACTGCATCTCCTAGCGTATCAACAAGGAATCTCTGATAACGGTTTGTCTCTTCAGCAATCAGCCCCATAAATTCGTTGTCGAAAAATTCAAAAAAATAGTCTACTTCCTTTGAATTTTCATTCACATTACATTTCGACGTAATGCCACTGCCACTGCTGTCAAATATGAAATCTCTGGGCTGGAAATTGCTGGCAGCCCACTCCCACTCATCACCTGGGTCACTTCGCTGTCTCCGCCTTCTTTTGACACCTTGGCTTTCATTTGTAGGTGGCAGATTTTCGTCATTTTCACTGTCGGTTGATATTTCATCACTGTCTCTTGTACCAGGACCCTAATTATCCATTTCATTTCCTTCTAAATCCGATTCATTTTCATATCCAGAAAATGAGTCGAGAAGGTCTATAAAATAGTTATCCTCGTCGAGAGCTCTTCTCTCGATCTGCCGGCGGTCAACTCGAGGATGTCGTACCCTTGACCCCTCCTCCTGTGACATCTTGATGAAGACTAATGAATTTTAGGGAAACACGTGAATTTATATGAATTCACTGTATGGCAACTGACAGACTGTTACCATATCAAGAAAAAGAGGCCAGTATTTCAATCATCAGTCCTTCACATAAAAGGAAATTACCGGTGCTCGTATACGACACAACAGTGTTCCGGGCCAGTTTATTAAATGCGTCGTATACGTTACAACCGAAATCAAAGGGTTAAAAAAGGGAAACGTACCTGAAATTTATTATCATAAAAACAGAAGTGTTTATCTTTTTCAGCTCATGAAAACAAACATATGACCAGTTCTAAGACAACCGTAACTTTTTGACAAAAACAAAAGATGCAAAGCGTTTGAGTAATTTAGAATAAAATAAAAAGATTGCCGCTACAGTGCATTAATTTTCTTGTCTTCCTTTTGCCCTCTTTCTTACCCAGAGAATTCCTGCCCAGTGTTGGCCTATGTTCAACATCGGGGTTCAGAAATATCCTGAAAGGTACCGTTCTCCATTTTCATGAAGCTATCTCAGCAAAAACTTTTGTGTATAATACATTATACATTTTTACGCTGAAAAGTACTATGACCATATACGAGGTTAATCATTCCTATTTAAATTTCTCGTTTTTGCTTAACTGTATAAAATGAAAATTGCATATATTTAAACTAAATGAACGAAGACGATTCTTACATACGCGCGCGCGCGCACACACACACACACACACACACACACACACACACACACACACACACATATATATATATATATATATATATATATATATATATATATATATATATATATATATATACTGTATGTATATATACATATATATATATAATATATAATCTATATATATATACATATATATATATATATATATATATATTGTATATATACATTATATATACATACATTATATGTGTATATATAACGTGTACATATGCATATATAAATATATATATATGTATATATATAATACATATATATATATATATATATATATATATATATATATATATATATATATATATATATATATATATATATTACTTCTAAACAATCAATGTTACCCACAAACATCTTATGAAAGGATCTGAAAGATAACGCGCAATTTCGTGAAAAAATATTACATAGAAGCGCTCGCAGGAAGGTGAAAGGATAATTCGAAGGCTCTGACCTTTCGTCTATTTTCAAGACATGATCAGAGTAACAGCAAGGAGAAAAGCACAATACTCTTACATTATATCCGTCTTATAAAAAATGCATGAACACTAGTAAAGATCAACTATCTTATTGCTTGTTTTCTACAAAAGTAGGCATTAGAGCTAACAGCTCACTATTATGAAGAGTAATTCGTGAACAATTACTACTATGTTGTCTTACAGGGTTAAACGCACCTTTAACTTTTGGATCTTTAAATATTTTTTATAAGACGAATGTAATGTAAGAGTATTGTCCCTTTTCTCCTCTCTGTTACTGTGATCATGTCTTGCAGAACAGACGAAAACTCAGTGTCTTCGATTTTTCCTTTCACCTTTCCTGCGAGCGCTTGTATATGCTTATATGCCACGGGACCATTATGGTATGGGTGCAAAAACATTATTAGAAAAACATTTCCAGAAATATCCAAACTAGTCTATTATGAATGACAGTTTCTCACAGGTCAGAAATTTATTTTAATATGGAAAAAAATCATGTTGCTCATAGCTAATAAAGGTATTTTAATTGGAATTTCATTTTTTCTAAAAGAAATTTTGGAAACGGGTTGGCTCCTGGAACAAGCTATTACGAGAAACTCAGTGAGAGTTTGCCCACTCTTCTCCGGACGCTTCCAAATGGAACCATGGATTTATTACCCAAGTCGAGACTTCAGGTAAGTCACCCTGTGGAAAAGTGCTTCTCCTGCTGCAGCTGAAAGGTTTCGCATTGGGAATGATTGTTGTTGTTGTTGTTGTTTTGGGTTCTCAAATACCGTTGCTCTATAAGATTTCAGGCTTTCAGTCTATCCTCAAAGTCGGAGCATACTGGGGATGTAAAACTGAAAATCTTTAAAAAAACAAATCTTTATAGTTGGTTAACGTGTACATTTTAGCAGTTTGCTATTTGATACCTTATACTTTTACTAAATGAAATTCGCCTCAACCATTAAGGTTGCAAACACGATTCAGTAATCATTCACATAAACATTCACGGTATCCTAAGTATATAATGTCTTTCTGTGTCAGTCATTGGTTTCATTCATGCTTCTTAAATATATCCTACTAATCTTATGCAGCTCTGTTTAAAATTAGTGGTTTTTAAATACATAAACCTATTTAGATGCTTCTCTGTTACTGAACAGATTACCGACGGGAGGCTGGACTATCTGGACTGCGGCATAAGAATGTACGACGTCAAGGATGTCATGAAATGGATTGCTTTTGTGGGAGACTCAAAAATGCGAGACAAATTCAAGGGATTTCTCAATATGACGCCGAATTTCAATTGGCATATCTATAATACTTCTTCAAAATTAAGGTATTTAACTCTCTCTCTCTCTCTCTCTCTCTCTCTCTCTCTCTCTCTCTCTCTCTCTCTCTCTCTCTCTCTCTCTCACACACACACACACACACACACACACACAATAAAGCATGGTATAGAAACATTTAGAGCTAAACTGAGTTGAAAAATGCACGAACAATTAAATCTAATACCACTCTAAGAGTTAGCTGGAAATCCTCAAGGCTCGGTGAAATTTCAGATGTATGCTCATCCAAATAACAGGTGGAAGACTAACATCCACAACCTGTCTCAGACGAAGACCACCCTTCTTCTTCTTTCATATCATTCCACTAACGTGCATATCATTCCGGAGAGTACAATACTCCTACAATGTCAATATCTCTCTTGGAGGTAAACCCTAATGGTATAGAGACTGTATTCCAATTCTGTTCAAATGATTCCCTGCTCACTGAACTTGTGTACATTTGCGTGTCATAAAAAGTCGTAAAAGTAAGTCAAATGCATTTTTTTTTAAATCTGAAAACTGTCTTAGTAACCTCATAAAAGTCAGGTAAATTCTTCTGTTGTTTTGTATGGTGCTCAGTTTTCTGTAACTGAAGTTCTTTTTTCAGCGTGTAATTGATTTTATTTTTATCATGTGTCTTAGGTGAATATGTATTTGCTGTTGTAGTAATCCTGCTTTAACTTTCACCAATGTTCTGGATGTGGCATTCCTACTTTCTTCAACAAGAAACAAACCTTTCTAAGTCTCTTTTTAGCTTTTTAGATTTGGAAAAAGAAACTCGCTTTTCTTGCACCAGGAAGTCACTGCAACCACTTGGGAAACATTTGCTTCAACACATCACCCGAAGTTTCAGCAGTCTCATAGTGTTAAGGGAGCGCTGGGTTCAAGAGTTGACTTAGTCTGGGCAACTCATGGCCTCAATATCTATAAAATCGCAGAGGTGCCTCAAAAGGAGTGAGAGTACTGGGCCTACAAAGCATCACGGGCACCGGATGTGGTCGTCATAGGTAAGGCCCTTATTTGTTGATTATGGTTACTTCTTTGATTCAATGAAACAATCACTAAGGGTCACAAATATTGCGCAAAACAGACGGAAGGGTTAATTAATGTTCAACCAATTTTCTTTCCCAATGAACTTTGAGCAATTAATTCAGACCCGCATCATGTTCAAACGTAAAAGTATACAGTCTATCCCCTAGCTTCCTTTAACACTTTCACAACATAGATTCGGTCTTAGAATTCTTGAGATTGTTTATCAATCGTTCAACGCTTTACCTCTTTTTGTCATTATGCCTCTAATAAAACAGAAAATTCTTCCTCAAATTCTCCTTAACGCGAAAATTAGCTTAGTTATCTGTAAAACTTCAGTAATGTCATATTATTTGTCAACAGAGATTAGAGTAGTAAAGATATCTCATAATGGTGTACATTAGATGAACGAGTATAAAATATTCATTGCTGAGCTTAAACTTGGGCTTTTTTGCAGCTGTGTTTCTCTTCATAATTTAATGATATTCAAATTAACGACAAAATCATATCAAAATTTGTCATTTTTTACTTAGTTCTAATACACAGCTGAACTAGTTTCTAAGCTGTTGCCTTTGGTGAGTAAGAAAGAATTCAAAGCAACCTTAAAGTTTAAAATGCACAAATGATGAAGTTTAACTTGTCAAGGAATATGTTACTCTCTATTTATTTTGAAGGACAATAACAAGCCTTGCTAATAATTTGAGTTATTTTTCTTAAATCTAGTAAACTTGTGAGCCAAAAACTTATTTCTTCACCAGTCTTCATGCAAATTAATAAGACGTAATTTCAAGGATTCTGAAAAAATATGGTTTCTTCATGATCACAACAAGGCTGACTCTGCTTGTATTGGGGAGAGTTAAATCATATTTTTATCAATAGCCACGCATTCTCTAAAACTGTATATCTAAAGGCCTGTCCGGACGAGCGGGCGTGCCCCCGGCGAGCGTGGTAGACGGGCAAATTCTGCTGGTCTTACCCATGACAGTTGTCCACACGGCAAAGTTGACAAATGGGCGGGCGTGCCCGACGATGCCAGTACTTGTCGAATGTCGCACGAAAAACATGGTGGCCAGTACTGCTCAGAAAAAGACTGTTGTGCAGCGTAATAATTGGGGTATGTATAAAGAAAAAGACGAGAATGTGGTGCAATGATTGGCTAAATAGGAGAGATGTTTACGGGACCCATACAACGATAGTGCGTGAACTACAATATGGCTATGAAGATGATTATAGAAACCATATGTGAATGAGCGTAAGCACATTCCACACACTCCTGGCAAAGGTACAGCCATATATCCGAAAACAAGATACAAACATGCGACACAGCATAACACAGAGGCTCGAATGGATGCAACCCTGAGATTTTTAGTAACTGGGAGAGAGAGAGAGAGAGAGAGAGAGAAACTGGAACTCGAATAGAAATGAAGCAACAATTACTAAAACGGTATACGAGAGAGAGAGAGAGAGAGAGAGAGAGAGAGAGAGAGAGAGAGAGAGAGAGAGAGAGAGAGAGAGAGAGAGAGAGGACTGGACTTCGTATGAAGCAAAATTGCGAAAGGGACAGCTTCACCTTTTTTTTTTTTTTTCATTTTATAACGACAGTAGACATTTGGGTAAACGACCTTGAAAAAAACATGGCTGACCCAAGGGCGAAATAAACAGGAATATTTTTACGTGTTACGTCTTACTTTCTTGCTTGGTAGAAATTATGTCTAGGAAGACCTATCAAAAAATGTTTGTCATTCAGTCAAAGTTTTGATATTACTCTGAGAACTATAGGAATCGTTCAAGATATTTGGTGTCATTATAGAGTCACGACTGTATATGTATTTATATTTCATATATATAAATATATATTTATATATATATATATATATATATATATATATATATATATATATATATATATATACATACACACATACATACATTATATATATATATATATATATATATATATATATATATATATATATATATATATATATAAATGAAATTTATCACATCACCGTGATTCATGCACAAGCATTAAGCTACAGATGTCCTTTAATATCCAATTCGTTCTACCTCGGAAATAATATATTTTCATCTATGTTACCCGAAGGGGAATTTTGTTTTAGTTGATGAGTTCGTCGTCTCGTGGGCTCGAACCACTGAAGACAAGAAGTCAGGACTACATTTATATATATATATATATATATATATATATATATATATATATATATATATATATATATATATATATATATATATATATATATATATATTTATATATATATGTATGTATATATATGTATATATACATATATACACACATATGTATGAATGTATATATATATATATATATATATATATATATATATATATATATATATATATATATATATATACTGTATATATATACACAGACACAATTAAAATTATTACCCATTCATTCATAGTTATGAACGCTTGCATGTAAAAAATATACTGCTTATAAAACCAAAACTGAATTTTTTTGACAGATTTGATTGACGAGTGTAAAAATAGACGGACATAGTCTCTTTCTCTATTCAGAAATTTGGGTACATAATATGTATATACTGTATATAATGCCTATAATCATATGCAAATTGATTCCACATGTATTTTTTATGTATATGCACAAAATGTTCACACACGCAATATATATATATATTATATATATATATATATATATATATATATATATATATATATATATATATATATATATATATATATATATATATATATATATATATATAGTATATATATATAAATTTATATATATGTATATATATTTACTTATTTTTATATATTCAAATTGATAAGGCATTCGCTTACGTTAATTTGCTTATTTCTGTAAGATCCTGTGACCTAATCTATTGGCTTTGCTTTATTTGCTTGTTTACTAAATGCCAAGGTATACCAAAGTTAAAAAAATATATGATAAAATAGTCCTTTTATTTCTTATTCTATGTGCCCCCTTTGATAAAGCCCCGTACACACTATGCATCATGTATCGGCCACATGATGCAGTAGTGGTGTTGAATAAAATCACTAGCGGCCAAACTGTACTGCAACACTGCTCACTTGTTCTCGCGCAATAGATGTGGTGAAAATGAATGCCTGTAAATGGCAGAAGAGGTCCTCCACAAGAGACGAATAGCGTCAGATTCTCAGTTCTCTTAAAATAATAACATTCCCACTACTCTGCACAGTGTGAAAGTCATATAACAGCCGTGGTATAGGGTTTGTAACCCCACATCGTGTATTTCTATGCATCTTCCTGGTTTAAATGTATATTAATGCAGTGCAGAAGATAAGAATGTATGATAGCTGATGGGTTTAAGAAGGGAAGCTGCCTGGTTTGGCACTGAGTGAGATAGAGGTGAAAAAAAAAGGCATTTTGTGCGCGAATGGTAAAGATAAAGGGCCATTGTGTTGTGTTGAGGATAGTCGAAAGTGTACAGATTGGGAAGTTGTATTGATTGTGGAATCAATGAAACTCTGGGCAGGGATTAATAGTACATATGTGTTAGTACGAAGATTGTATGGGGTAAAATTGAGCCTGGCAAAAGGGAAAGTTCTGATAGAGAATGTGTGTGGGCCAGGAATGAAAGAGAATTAGAGTACAAGAGTTTCTTGAAGAGTTTGAATCTATGCATTGTAGGATTTTAGAGCATGCCAGTGCACAAATAGGTAAATGAGAAAGAGATGGCATATTTGGAAGGCAGAGCTCTTGGGGTACATGAGATAAGAGCCTGTAGAAATATGTTCGGAAAGGAAATTCATTAGAAAACGATTTTCAAGGAAAAATATTTACAAAATATACTTTTGAGGGAGAAAATGAGCTTCTTACTACCTTTTTTTTTTTAAGATAAAGTCAGTCGGCAGTGAGTGACTTTAGGTTTAGGAAGAGGGAATAAGAGTGGTGAAAAGAGGAAATGAGAAACTTAGTGGAAAAAGAAATTGCAAAACAGATTGGAAGACTGTGCAGGAATACAGGAGGATAGATCAGGTTCTCAGGAGGAAGGTGAGAGAAAGAAAGAGAAGTCTCGTAAGGAAAATTAGAAGAAAGGGAGTAAGGACTTCAGCAGGAAAAATAACTTCCGAAAGAAAGTAAATGCAGATAAGGTTTAGGCCCCGTACACACTATGCATCATGATGCGCGCAGTGTTGAACGGATGTTGAAAAGCCAGTTTTTCAACACTACGTCGCATCGTGAACGTGTTGGTGGGGCAAACCGATTTCAAAAGCCTTCGCAGTGATGCATGAGCAGTCAGAGGGGGAGGACGTCCACTCAGCTCCAGCGCCGATGGCTCGATAACTACCACTGGCCAAACACAGACCACCACTCTACACTGTTGTATTTTCCAGCTTCAAATTGAGCGTTTGGTGGCTGGGATGATTGGGAAGATTTTATATATATATATATATATATATATATATATATATATATATATATATATATATATATATATATATATATATATATATATGGAGCCTCGATGGCTCAGTCGGTTACAGCAGCAGCTTCGGACTTCGTAGAGGTCTGTGGCGCGGGTTCAAATCCGCAGCCGACTGATCAGAGAGGCAGACACTTTGCTATCCGTGTAGACATCCCGGGATTATATATGTAATCAACGGATAGGTTTGCTTAAAAAGCAAATGGGTGTTACAGACTAAATACACACACAAAACAAAGCCACTACAACACCTTCTAAAAAACATAACAAACATCTCACACGTCTCGAACTCTCGCCCTACCTGCGCAACAACTTCTCGCTGCTGGGAAGAAAGGGCGTTGGGTCGGGTATGATACATGAAACATACGTTACCGGGGTCTAAGCGATGTCAGGCATGGCAGCCGATCGAGACTACGGGTCTACCCCAAAGCCAAATCAAAAAGTCCTTCAAAAGAAGGCATCGTGCTTACCCCATACAAAAATGGGAAAAAAGCACGTTAAAAGAAGAAGATCTATATATATATATATATATATATATATATATATATATATATATATATATATATATATATATATATATATATATATATATATATATGTATATATATATATATATATATATATATATATATATATATATATATATATATATATATATATATATATATATATATATATATATATACATATACATATATATACTGAAAAGCTTATAGGTCAAATATTTCATGAATTACAATACACAGTAGATGTTTGAATAATAAGTGTGGCTAAAGGCATTTTGAAGAATCTTGACAAGAAAGGGCAAAATGAATATTTGCCCCTCCCTTAATCCATTAATTGCACTCTGTATATCCCTTTCAACTTTCTCTTCTCGAACATGTGACGCCTTACTGTCAGATCTGGCCGGGGAACAAGTGAGCAGTGTTGCAGTACAGTTTGGCCGCTAATAATTTTTTTCAACGCCACTACTGCATCACGTGACTGATACATGATGCATAGTGTGTACGGGGCTTAATGAGCAAATGGATCTCAGAATAAAAATGTAATTCAATAAAATGTGATTGAGCCATCGGCGCTGGAGCTGAGCGGACGTGATGAGCGGACGTCCTACCACTCCGACTGCTGATGCATCACTGCACAAACTTTTGAAATGGCTCCGTCCCATCAACATATTGGTGATGCGGCTTCGTGTTGAAAAAGTGGTTTTTCAACACTTCCATTCAATACTGCGCGCATCATGATGCATAGTGTGTACAGGGCTTCTGATGTAAGTCTGGCAGTGTCGTGCCTCCAGTACTGGCCTCAGATCACCGGGCACCATGTGGTGATTGCGCTTAAAATGGGCACGGCCATTTCGCTTCACTGGTTTGCCCATTATATGAGCCCGATGATAGGAATGCCCGCCGATCAGGGCCTCTCATCTGGACATGCCTTTATATGCCAGCACATCTCCAGTTTGCGTCTAGTGAAATAAAATCCTATTTATGTCGCTATACTGATGACTAAATACCCTTAAACAGGAAACAAGTGGTCTCAAATTTGCAGGTTTTGGGTCATGGTCCATAACTGGGGGATTTGCAACGGATAATGAAAGTCTCAACACATTCACGGATTGCGTAGATGAATGGGTGAAAGCAAGCAAGGTCTTAGAAATTCTTTCCAAGCGTACAGCAGTAATTGCATGGGCTCAATCATGATCAAGGTAAGTATTTATTCTGTGTCCTTTACAATACTTCCGTTAGTTCAGATGGAGAGTAGCCTTTATATGTTATACAATGCAATGAGTAAATCAGCAAAAAAATGACCTTGCTTTGTTGTGGTAAGTTTCATTGATTTCAGGAAACCAGCGTCAATGGATCCATAAAATTTGAGAAAGAATGTCTCTCTTCGTTAAGAAGCATTTTTATCTTTGCATTACTTTACAGAATCTATGAATAAGGTTTAGGACATATTTAGAGAGTAAGACAAAGGACGTGATTGCATTACATAAATACTGTGACCTCTGCTACCTTATGAATTTTCAATCCCATTGAAGTGTCTATGGGAAATAAACAATATATAGTTACAATTTATGTTCGGACTCTAAAAAACTTCTGTTCTAGTTCGTAGCAACGAGCAGTACTGTGGTGAAAGTTTATGGTGAATAATTAATTTAATTGATATTCATGGATGAAAAACAATTTTCTTCCCTCCAGAGAATTTACTGCTAAACATCATGCAGTTAATGGATGGCCTGGTTCAAACAAAGATGACGAAGCTCTCAACTATGGAACGGCAAATGATGATCTCTACCGAGTATCTTATTACAGTCGACATTTGTCTACTGGAGCTGAGTGGGCTGATGAGGCAATGGTTGGTAACTTGGTACCAACAACCTTTTGCAAATAAGATTATCTATAGACCTATTGTACATGATTAATCTACTGAAATCTGTTCGTTCAGTTTCTTTCGCACTGATAGCTGAGGGCGATAATTAACGACTCCCCTCAGATATGTTACATATAGTGAATGTGAGCATTTGTTCCTATTTTTATGGCACCTAGTCCTCTTAGATACCGAGTCTGGTGTCGTTATGACAGGGCAGTAGCATTATATCCACGATCTTAAACTTCATTGTGTTTACTGTCCTCTGCAGCATCAAAGTTCCACAGTATGAGGTATAGTTTGCCTTGCTTGCGGGTTCAGTGTTCATACAGAACACTTTTATATACTTTCATATTTTCCCTCTTTTTGTTCTTCAAAAGGTTATTGAATGGCTAATTAAGGGCAAAGAAAGGTCACTAAGTATCTTATCAGAAAATACCTCTCAATTTGTTGACTATTGTTTACAGCTGTTTTTCTTGTCAAATCCATCATTGCAGTCTTCCTCCTGATATCATGGCTGTCCTGGATCTGTTTACTTTAGAAATTTTATAGATCACACAAATAAAGGTCTCTTAAATTCTCCATAGTTACCACATATACCTTTAGTCAAAGTTTCATTATTATTAAATGTACTGTTACTGTTCGTTTATCGGTTACTTATAGTTGATATATTTAGCCTTTTCTCAGGTTTTATTGTATGTCTTTTATGCTTTTATTACATTCTGGAGACGATGTATTCGTACTCTGTCTCTGCAGCATATTTTAATTAGGAATTATTTTAGGTGCTTTTTTTCTAACGTTTAATGCTCCAGGATAAATAATCAAGGCCTTGAATATCATATTTCCAAATTTGATTTGATACTTATATGGGGCACTTGCCGTTGGAAACAAGCTGAGGAGATAATTTGTTCCCAGTTATCGAAATTTGTACATTCGTCTCTATGGCACATGAATATGTCATTTCTGGTGATTTTCAGCTCTCATTTTGATCTTTTGCTTCCTTTGTTTGCTTTATTTTATAGCACAATAAAGTACCAGAATGAGTATTGGTACTTGAATGTTGACCTCTCAGACACTGAACAAAGTTAATAGTGGTTATCACAAGTGGTAATCTGGGACAGACATAACTCCCACAGGCCTAGTGACTTGAAGAGTAACGCTGAGTTTGTCTTCACTTTGGACTTCTTACACGACTGTCTCATGAAAACCACCAGATTCACTCCATCTTCTTTGCTGTATACTCATCGCCCTTCAATATATTTTAACGGTTCTTTCAGTGGCTCTATCAAAATTTTCCTTACATGTTTCCAAGTATACTAAATATATTATTCTTATTTATTTTTTGCAACCCCCTTTATATCTATGCCCTAACACAAAGAAACAGTCATCTCAGCTTCTTTCAAAAATTCCTTCCAGGACTGTTTATTTAAGGGTGAAAACCTACTGAAATACTTCTACAGTGTGTGTGTGTGTGTGTGTGTGTGTGTGTGCGCGTGTATCAGTACTGACGATCTTACAACCAGCATAAGCTCTTCCTTGGGCGAGTCAATAGAGTTGAGGCCTTGCACTCGTTAGGCCCGACTTCGACTCTCCGGCCGGCTAATGAAGAGTTAGAGGAATTTGTTTCTGGTGATAAAAATTAATTTCTCGATATAACGTGGTTCGGATTCCACAATAAGCTGTAGGTCCCGTTGCTAAGTAACCAGTTGGTTCTTAGCCACGTTAAATAAGTCTAATCCTTCGGGCCAGCCCTAGGAGAGCTGTTAATCAGCTCAGTGGTCTGGTAAAACTAAAGTATACTTAACAACCAGCATGGTTTTCTCTCCATTCATTTAGCACTTGGCACTCCGCAACTCCAATACCATTATCTGGGACTCGATGTTACCCTCCGGGCTTCTAAACATCAAGGAGTGCCAAGCCCTTCACGACGCCGGGATGATGGAACATCCAACATATTCCGAACATGCATGTCATGACGACATTCACCCAGACTCATTTACAATTAGGGATGAACATACGATGATCCTCAATTTACTATGCAATCATTACATGGACAGTAATGGTTCACGCTATTGTTGTCCATGGGAAAAATGAATGAAAATGTTTTTGCATATAAAGTGTCTGCACTGCAGACATTATCTTTGTCACTGTTATGCCATTTCCAGTTCCCTTGTTTTATCTGTTTATAATGCAATATGTATAATATGATTACATTTAGATTCCAACACTCATTGTATTTTACTGTACATTTACTGTGCGCTTACAAAATGTGTAAAGAAACATTTACGATTTGTCATTCTGTGTGTTAATGCCAGTATCTTTGGGCAACCGAGATATATAGTGGATTTTTGAAGTCACGAAGCATGATCTGTATACATGGATGAGAGAATCGATGCAGAATAAAAGCAAAAAGCCCTTGATAGCAATTCAAAAAGTGAAATTACTGTAACAAGAAAAAAAGTAGAGAAATTACAATGGAACCAAATGTGTCCAAGTTGGAAACTAGTGCTCAGACAATGATAAGATTGGAATTTATGATTCTACATTTTCAAAAGAGTGTGCCTAAGCCTCCACGACCACAAAGACAATATTCCATACAAGAGCGGATAGGTTCCAATAAAATCTGAAGGCTCAACCAGAATTAAATGTTACTGCAAACATGAAGAGTTCATCCAACCTCACATATGCAGACTTGGCCAGTCCCATGATCTGATTCTTCCAAAACGTGTCAACTATTTACTCTGAAGCTAAACATCCTGATGGATTCTGAGTGTTTCGGTTCCTAAATTTATAAAAGTCATTATGAGGGTAGAAGTATTCCAGGAATAAGGAGACGGGAATGGTACAGGCTTTGAATGTATTAAAACAAACTCAGATTTGGTGATTTATTCAACAAAATGCATTTCTACAGGGACTTGGAAGGGAAAGACAACAATCTGTGAAAAGCTGAATCATACACACAAGCGTAGGTACAACATGATGGAATTCTCCTGGAGTTCATTAATGAAAATAAGGAGAAAGATGGGAGATAACAGATCTTTGAGGGGCACTATGCAGACAAGGAAAGCATAAATCTAACTTTGTCACTGGTAGTCTGATGAAAAATGCAAAGTGAATTTACAAAGAGGAGTAAAGCCATAAACCTTATTTTTTAGGAATTTCATGTGAATCTCATTTTAAACTCACGAGAGATATCAAGATCAGTGCCTCTAGAGTTATCGAATTTACTGAGACCTGAAGACTACAAATAATAAGAGAGGATATGAGATCCCTAGCTGATTCTACCTTGTAGCACCCATACTGGTGACCAGAGAGAATGCTGATATTTTAAATAGCACGGAAGAGGAGCAGTGAAGGGTTCATAGTAAGAGCAAGAAGAAATTAGCTGTGGGATTAGAGTGATCTGCCTTCCTTTGAAACAGATTGTTCTGGAGTGGGCTTCCAGGATGAAGGGCGAATGTGAGCAATTAGAGTAAGGTGCAAAACAGGGCAACGTACTAGATCAAGCCTATCTAAACTCTTGAGAAGCCAAGGAAGGATACCATCAGCCCAAAAGGCCACTGCTCTCTTCAAAAACACGAGAACTACAAACTGAGTTTGCATACTCAAAAGATTAAAAAAAAAAAAAAAAAAGGCACAGAGTAGTGCCATTAGATTGCAAGAGCGGGTTCCATGGAATTCAACTTTAAAAGGGAAAGCGATACTATTTCTCAGAAAAGAAGACATAACGTTTATGAAAAATATGGGTTAAGCTACGATATATTTTCTTGAAATACAAGAGAAAGTATCTAAGTCAGCATGGAAGCAAAGTATCCTACACTATGAATTGTTGTTTGAAAATATAAACTCTGTTAGTCTGCCTGTCTTGCGTTTACATTAAATCTTTTATTTTATTTATTATAACCTAGCGCAATTATAAACAATAAATTTTTGTGGTGCTACAGTTTTATGCTTTTCCATTAAACAAAATATTTTCACCAATACCAGCTATGGACCTATGGAAAGAAGAGTTGGGATAATCCATTATTTAACACTAATAATTCTTGTCATAGCTCAAAAGGACTTTCACTACACCTGATATTATCACTGTATGTGAGTTATATGATATCATCTAGTACGGAAAATTTAGATGAAGCATTACCACTTCATGAGCTGTGATGACATATCTGCGACTCAGTCTAAAACGCCTGCACCTTTTGGAACCTAGGCCCTTTCATCAAACCGATCTAAAGAAGAAGGACATGACTGACCTAGCAACAGCAAAAGAAGGAATTTTCTCTTCTTTGTGTTGGTTGGCGCAAGATAATTCCAAACCAATCTGCCACTGACTCGCTGTTAACATTTCTCTATCAGGGGTTGTTTCAAGACTTTTCGTATACCATCAAATGTTGCGATCAAATAACACTGCACACAGTCTTGCTCAGCGTTCTTCTCTACGTGAATTCTCTCTGTCTTTCTCTCTCTCTCTCTCTCTGGTTCTAACGTTTACACAAACACATATTATACATACATACTTACATACACACATATACAGTACATATATATATATATTATATATACAGTATATATCTATATCTATATATACACAAACACACACACATATATATATGTATATATATGTATGTATATATACACATATATATACATATATATATATATATATATATATATATATATATATATATATATATATATATATATATATATATATATATATATATATATATATATATATATATATATATATATATATATATATATATATATAGGCTTGGTCCAGAGGGCGTTAAATTTTCTGTCCTCAGTATATATCTATATATATATATACACAAACACACACACACACACACACATATATATATATATATATATATATATATATATATATATATATATATATATATATATATATATATATATATTATATATATATATATATATATATATATATATACAGTATATATGTATGTATATGTATATATATATATATATATATATATATATATATATATATATATATATATATATATATATATATATATATATATATATATATATATATATATATATATAGGCTTGGTCCAGAGGGCGTTAAACTTTCTGTGCTCCGCACATCCTTTTAGGATAGGAGTTCCAGCCCCATGCCCCTCAGGGCTCTGGCAAATCAAAGCACAAGTATTTCAGTCAACGCAATGAGCCAAAGGCTTTTTAACCCCTGTGGGGCTGAGCTCGGTATATATAATATATATAAATATATATATATATATATATATATATATATATATATATATATATATATATATATATATATAATATATATATATATATATACATATATATATATATATATATATGTATGTATGTATGTATGTATATATATATATATATATATATATATATATATATATATATATATATATATATATATATATATATATATATGAAATTTCTTTTATCACACCGTGATTTATATACAATCATGAAGCTACAAATGTCGCTTAATATATATATATATATATATATATATATATATATATATATATATATATATATATATATATATATATATATATATATATATATATATATATATATATATAACCTGTTTATTTATTACTGTTGTTGCGATTTTTAGTACTAAGAATTGAAATATGTATAGGGAAATTTAAACGTTTATAGCTATTGCTCCGAAAAACATACTTTTTCTTATTATATTTTTCTTCCCCGAATGTCTCTATAGTGGAGCAGCCAAGACTGCCCTGGGGCGATGACGTCACTACATTCTAGGGACCTTTTCTTGCATCGTTTTCCTGTTGCGTGGCGAGACAGTTTCCTCCCAGGAATATTTTTCTAGCTTTTTCCTCGACTGCTCCTTTCATGGTATTATTATTCCTTGAATAATATTGAATGATCCCTCTAATGAAATGAAGCGGGTTGTGTTGAAGAACGTTATATGAAATGTATGAGATAATTCGGTTGCAGGAAGTTCCTGATACTTTTGCGGAAATTTTGTGCATTCCTACTGAACCGTCATAAGGGCATTCTTCAGTTAGCTATCTAATAAATTTAGCTTATTGTTGTCAATCTGTATTCGAAAGTTTTTCAGAACGTCAAGTATAAAAATTACGTTCTATACGTAAATTACACAAATATATACGCATACTTGTGCCTGTAGGCATGACTATACATCCCCCAAGGAGTCAAAACCAAGCTGGTCAGTTCTTTTGACCATCACGACAGCTTTCAGATGGCGGCTCTCCCATTAATCAGCTTCAGAACTCATGTGTTTGAAACAAGTTCTAGAAAGAAATTAAGATCTAAATGTGTGATTTTCAGTCTGAATTATAAAAGAGGTAAAATGATGACACAATAGATACAATACTTCGAACGTTGTCGAATATTTCCTTTTCTTTTTGACCGTAGCCAGTTATTCCCATAAAAATATTCTATTATCCATTAACAATATTTCACGATTATTTTCAATCTTTACTTGATGAATAATAATTACATGTTTTTATATGAGTTTAATGGTTTAGACCGAGCAGTAATTAACTTTCGTATATATTCCACCTATAAAAAGAAAACAAATGGTAACTTACTACGTCAAATAAATGGAATAAAATCTTTACAATAACTGAGCGGCAAATGAGCTTAAATACCTACAATCTCTAACGTCACTAACTGGACAGACTTTGCAAGAAATATGTTGAAAAGAACGAGGAGCCAAAGAAACATATGGCCTGACGATGGCCTGTCTAACATAGGCCTACGCAACGTAAACACAATATGGCTCCAAGACATCGTTACTGAAAACCACGTTATTGGAAGGTTGATGTTATTTTCCACTGTTGCCCCAACCTATTGATACAAAAATACAAAATACAAATGTATATTGGAAAGGAAAATTGTACAGTACTGGAAAAATAATAAATCAGAGACCGAAGACAGATAAGGAGCACCAGTCAAGGGAGTTATGAAAAGTAAATCATATGCCACAGAAAAAAAAACACTGGAACAAATCACAAGCCTTAAATCACTTAGAAAGAAATTAACAAATAACGAAAAAATGGGCTGTTTCTTAAAACAATCATAGAAATTAATTCTTAAAATAAGTGAATTTGACAATAAATAATAAATAACAAGAGACTAATTCATTACAGAACAAGTCTAAAAAAGATTAAATGCCACTGATATTTTATGCAACCGATAACGCAGCCGTGGGAACTATTGCAAATACAAGTAAACAGAGAATGGCAAACTTCATATCATACAGACTACGTCTAGTGTGTTCATTTATAAACAAAAAAAAATTATAAGCTTCAAAGGAAAACCTGAAATCAAAGGAAGGGGATTTTTTTTCACGTGACTACATAAAACAATGTAATTCATGTTCCCTCCCAAAAACACATTCCGAAAATAGCAGAGTTGGGAAAAACTCCCAGATTATTTTCCACAAAATGTATTTGTTTCCACACTTAAGCCGCATCTCTTTGACCTTTGTCCAGAGTTGAAATATGTGAAACTGAAGTCCTTTTTGACATTTATGTTTGCACCATCTATACTAGCACGCCTGGAGTAATCACGCCTCCCTGGCACTTATTTCTTTCTGTCTGTTACTCTCGGAGAGCTGATTAAAACTGAGTAATTTGGTTACACGTAGAAAGATAACGCACTACTTTTGAAGATGAAGAGAAAGAATATATATCCTCTTTCTTTTGCAATGAGAGTTGGGAGAAATAAGAAAGGTCTGATGTCCCTTCCCGAGGAATCGGAAGCTGTTTTATTAATAAGTCGCCTATCCTGTTGTAAACGACGAACGATTAATGAGGAAAAAAGACTACAAATATTTGAAAATATTAATCCGTAGTCTTCTTGTATGAACAAAATTAAATAAACACCTACCACTGCAAGTCTGTTACACAGGAATTTTATTTATAGTCCTTCAGTACAAAAATGACGCACACATTTGCAAATATTAACGTACATTCATCATGTGAGCGCAGAAGTGAATCATCCCCCATGAACTCAAGTCTCTTCTGCATGAATTTTATTCATATTCTTTACATGCCGGAATTCTTTTTTTTTTTTTCTACTAAGAAAACTACAACCAAGTATTTTTTTCCCATTTTTATTACGGAGACAAGTTTAACATCAAACTCTAATCCTATAATTGGGTTACAGTTACCAGTAAATGAAACTTTTTCTCATTCGCAGTCTCCCAGCGACTGTCAATATCAATATTAGGGAACTCTCTAGACCTTTTCCGCGTTGCAGCATATTAAAACAAATTTTGCCAGCCTGGCGGCATGAAGTAAGAAAAGTTTCTGAATTAATTTTTTGCAAATAAGGATGTCCATACTCTTTTTGACTTCAACTTAACCTGCACACTTCAGACCATTCTCTACCACCTTGGAAAACTCCATCTCATTACCTTCATTGGTGTTTAAGTTCCAGGCGGTTTTTATTTGAACTTCTAACAGTTTCATGATGGCAGGTAATTGGCTATTGATACGAATTCAGGGAACACATACAAGTAAAAATGCGCCTAAGTTTCTTCAGCGCAATCGAGTTTTCTGTACAGCGTATAATCAAGGCCACCGAAAATAGATCTATCTTTCGGTGCTCTCGGTATAATGCTGTATGAGCTGCGGCCTATGAATCTTTACCCACGGCCCGGTGTGGCCTGCCCTATATCGTTGCCAGATGCACGATTATGGCTAACTTTAACCTTAACTAAAATAAATACTACTCAGGCTAGAGACCTGCAATTTGGAGTGTTTCATGATTGGAGGGTGGATGATCAACATACAAATTTGCAGCCCTCTAGCCTCGGTAGTTTTTGAGATCTAAGGGCGGACATAAAGACAAAACCGGCACAAAAGTTTTCTTTTACAGAAAACTAAAAATGGTCGGATTTCGTGCCTGGTTTAGTCAAAACTTGATCTTGAATGTTAACCAAATGTTCACCCAATCATTAAAAGATACTGAATCAAAACAATTCCAAGCTTGTCATATTGCTGCATGTTATTTTATATGTCTCTGTCCCTGTGCTTTCTTGGCTATTGCTTTCTATCATTTCCGCCCTTTTATATTCAACATACACCACCACACTTATATATGTCAGGTTAAAACAGAAACAAAATTAATTTAAATTATTGTCCTCAGAAGCATAAACGGCATACCCAGGTAATGTCCTTTGACAATTGAGGCCAAGGCTATAGAAAGCCATTGTCGCCAATGAAAAGGTGTTTTTGAAAACCTAGTGTTCTCACTTTCTCCGAATCCAAGACATCAATTTGGTCCAATTCACGGGGACCATTATTGCCTGGGGGAAATATTTCTGGGAATAAAACGAGATGGGATTCGTGCGATGGACGATAAAGTGGTAGCGAGGTCGTAAAGGTTTAGAAGTACTCAGGATTTCTGCTTTGTCGACAATACGTGGTTATGGAATTGTGAGGCCACTGACCAATAAGCTCGAAGAAAATGTGCTATGAAAAAAACTGAGAGAGAGAGAGAGAGAGAGAGAGAGAGAGAGAGAGAGAGAGAGAGAGAGAGAGAGAGAGAGAGAGATGGGGTTGCTTTAAATTACTTGTTGGAATTTCAAGTAATGATATGAAGCAGTTGATCACACAAAAACATCGGTTAACCAACTAGTTAACGTTCTATAAGTTAAAATCGCATTAACAAAGTTAAAAATAAGAAGGAGAGAGAGAGAGAGAGAGAGATTTCAAATGCCTTGATAAAGCCAATAAATGCTTTGGTCAATGGTGATAACACTTCATAACAAAACCTGAACCGTTTCCTGTTCAAAATGTGTAAGTGTGTACGTTTGTATGTGCGCGTGGGAGTGTGGATGTGTGTTTGTTTGTGTGTGTATGTGTGAGACGGAGGGAGAGAGAAAAAGCCTTGAAAATATCTCATTAGCAAGACGACCTTTGAAGTTCATTTAGCTATAATTCTGTTGACGTATCGAACACAGGGATTAAAGAGTTTAAAAGTAAATATTTTCTAGAACGGGGAAATAATGGCGGCGGTATTATTTCCGAGAAAAAAATTACTAAAATACAGAGATTTATTTTTGGTGGTCGACGATTGAAATAAAACCGGAGTTAGTAGGCTTCGATAAAAGTGTCACGGTTGTAAATGGAGACCGTAATGAAATTTCCATACCCTGAAACAATCATAGAAATTTCATTAATACAGCAAAAAGCGTTGAACTTCAAACGAGCAAAAGCGACTGACGAGACGGAAAAAAAGAGAGTATTCCATTTCAAAAAGAATCGCATTGAGTAGTGAAAATGTTCTATTAAAAGAACTACGGCCTACTTCTTATGACTGCAATATATCTAAATATTAAGTAAAAGAGCATGGAAAAGGAAAACTTGATCTGATTCATGAAATTTAGTCTGTGAATCCCAGCGCTGAGGCACTTTCGCCCATTCAACGCTCAAGACTGAAAGAGGGAATTGGAGTGGTTGGACAATAAGATAAAGAGATGCAGAAAAAGAGATGCAGAAAATAAAAAAGAGGAAGTACAAGGACCTAAAAGGTGGAGGTGGAAGAAAGCTCAGCAGTTGCACTAAGAGGCAATAGTTAGGCGAGTTGGACAGCAAGGCTGACGACAGGAGGCGGGAATGTAAGTCAAGTAAAAAGACTGAAAAGTGGAAGAATATAGGGACCGAAGGGACACTGCAAACCCCTTTCGTATTGCCTGCAGTGCACAGATGAAGACGAAATACAGAAAATTTCAGTCAAGAAAATGTCATTTGGCATTACAACTTAACACTGTGGTCACCTTACTTTAAATGTAAGTCATGAAATGAAGCATTAATGTCGAAAAACTTCGACGAATAGAGTCCCGAAGGTCCGATCAACTTTGGCATTTCTTCAGGTTTTATTCATATCTAGTCTCCATTAAAAAAAAAAAAAATTATATATATATATATATATATATATATATATATATATATATATATACATATAAATATATATATATATATATATATATATATATATATATATATATATATATATATATATATATATATATATATATATATATATATATATATATATATTAGATGCCAGTGGGTTTTAATCTTGTAGGCTAGCAGATGCTCACTATCGCTTGCATTTACTAGTTCCCATATCCGTACCATACCCACCCATACCCATATCTGTATCCTATCTGTACCATACCAATATCTGTACTATATCCATACCTATGCCCATACCCATATCCATTCCATACCCATATCCATACCATACCCATACCGATACCCATACCCATATCTGTACCATATCCATACCAATATCTGTACCATACCAATACCTATACCTATACCCATACATGTACCAATACCCATCTCCATACCATACCATACCATTCCCATACCCATACCCATATCCGTACCATACCATACCATACCCATAACCTACTAATATTAGTCAGCAAAAGTCTACGGGCAACACCAGCCCTGTTTACTTCCGGTCATAAACAAACAACTGACCATATTATCTCGGTGTAGGTGCAAGAGCAGCTGCTGATGGGTTTTGAACCAATGCTGATGCCACTGGCAGTTCCAGACCATCACTAATAGTGCCTGATGTTGTTCTAGAATTACCTGCTGAGTCCATTTGGAAATGGAAATAACAAAGCTCAGTCAAAAATCCTGTTTTATATACTGCTGGGTCACTTAATGTTGAAAATTTCTGGACAGTTATTAAAATATTATTCTTGAAAGACGTCTTCACAACTCCAGGATCTTTTGAAGCAGTCTTCAGCTCCTGAAGCATCCCTGGAGAAATGCCCATTGGATTATAACATCTTAAATTCTTAAAAGACTCCAGGATCGTGTGAAGCCATCTTCAACTCCTAAACAGATTCCTGTTGGATCCGCCTCCCTTCAGGGAAGAAATCCAGAATCTGTCTTTGGAACCATTTCTTATACATCCTGGAGAAATGCCCACTGGATTATAACGTTGTATTACAGCAGTAGTATTTACTGTGATCCTCATAATGCAGGTAGTTCATAGTTAGCACATGAGGTTAATTAAACACTTCATTTAAATTCTAAAGGTCAAGCACGTTATATTTTGATGATTTGAAAAACCTGTACAATCACTCAAAAATGTTTTGCAACATACTTCAAAACTTTTCGGACAACAGCTTATGATAGCGACCTCTGGCGCTATTTGGCAACTTAGTACCTGCAGTTTCCTTTAAACAGGGCTTTTTCTGATAATGTTGACTTCAGAGGTCATCGCTGTTCTTATGTTTTAATATTTTCGTCTCCAAATGCCATCACTATCGTTGTTTTATCTTCTTCAGATGTGTGAACTTTGTAGACATAGGCCTACGACTATTATAAGTTGAACTATTAGCCTTATTAACATCAACAAATACGACTTTTGTAAAGATTTGCTTGCATATAATTATTAATACAATTTTTGAATGACTAATCCTATGTATATTGTGAACTAGTGAAACTAATATAAAATATACAGAACTAGACTAACAGATTTCACGTCTGTTTTTGTAATACATAGAATATAATCGCATATATATATATATATATATATATATATATATATATATATATATATATATATATATATATATATATATATATATATATATATATATATATTATATATAATGCCGTTATCATGTGTAATTTCTCATTTCTTTCATTGTTACTTAGGCCAATCATTTTGATGCCTCTTATGAAGTTAACTGAATATATAATGCCTATTTTTGTACTTTTTATTATCTAAGTTTCTAAAGAATTAAAATTAGCAAGAAGTTCAACATTAATTTAGTTATTGTTAAACGTCAGCAGTGAAGAAGACTACCATGCTCGTCAGTGGAGAATGTCTCCTCCTCATCGCAAAAGATGACTCTTACAGAAATCATCGGCCCCTGGATTATATTGTAACACAAAACCTAACCTCTATTCTTTGTGTTTCTCTGATATCAAGTGTTTCTTGGCAGGAATATGATAAAATAATATCTTGGTCTCATTTAGCCTGTTACAAATGGTTTGAGCAGCAACTTGAAGGGAGAGCGTAATGTTCTCTCTTTATAGCAACTGCAGTTGTCAGGGGAGTTAGGCAGAGCTCCTTGATGCCTCCTTCAGTGATCATCCGATGATGATCCTTAACAGTAGTGCAACAATGGGGTCGTCCTCCACTTTTTACAATGAATTTATCATATTTCCTCGTTCTCTCTGTTGTTGTATCCCCTATACATGGTTGTTGTATTTACGCTAAGCTGCTGTTAGAGACATTAGTCTTATGCAAGCTAATGATTGTGGTGCGGCTGAGTCTGTTGCCCATCTTATTGGTGCAAGTGACGAGACAGTTTAATTTAAACTTTCCTGCCCGAATGTGGGAGTCACAGGATAACATACGACGTTATGAGATTTTTTCTTTTTTGTTTTTGACAACGATAATGGTTGAATTCTTTCTTTCTTTATTTATATCTAATTTCATTGATGATTATTCAATATTATTTTATTAGTCAATAACCTTTTATCTGGATTCGAAATATAGTTTCTTCTTTGACTCTTTTGCCCAAATTTTTAAATTTTTCAAAATGTTTCGTCATTTTTCGTAATATGAATTTTTCACTCACCATCTTTTTTTATATTGTTAACCACATGATTAATAACAAAAATCGAATAAGAAAATTACATTTCCTTGTAAATTATCAAAAGAACAAATTACTGTTAAGTGAACGAAAACTTCTGGAACATGTTGCAATATGTTTTTGAGTGACTGTACATTACTTGTATAAAAAAAATTATGTCCTCACAAATCCATAAAGATATTGTTAATGGTACTCAATCTCGCGTTTTATTTCATCATAGAGCATGGAAAAGGCAAGGGGGAGGGGAAGGGGAGGGAAGAGGGATGGGAAAAGAGGGGAGGGGATGGGGAAAGGGGAGGGGGAAGGGGAAGGGGGAGGGGGAGGGAAGAAGTATGGGAAAGGAGGAGGGGAGGGGAGGGGAGGGGAGGGGAGGGGAGGGGAAAGGAGAATAGGAAGGGAGGGGAGGGAGTATGGGAGAGGAAGGGGAAAGGAAGGGGGATGAGGGAAGGGGAGGGGGAAGGAGAAGGAAAGGGGAATGGGTGGGGAAGAGGCACGAGGAAGGGAAAGGGAATTAAAAGGGGAAGGGGAGGGGAGGGAAAGGGGAGGGGAAAGGGGAGGGACGCACAAACACAGAAAGCCAACCAGTGAAAACATGGAAAACTGAAGAGGGAAGGGGGATGGGGAGGGAAGAAGCATGGAAAAAGAAGAGGGGGAGGAAAGAGGGATGGGAAAGGAGGAGGAGTAGAGGAAGGAGAAGGGAAGGGGGCGAAGGAAGGGGGATGGGAAGGGGGAGAAGGAAGGGGGATGGGAGGGGAGGAGGTAGGTGAGGGGAGAAGATAGGGGAGGGGTAGGGTTAGGGGAAGGGGAGGGGAGGAGGTAGGGGAGGGGAAGAGGTAGGAGGGGGAGAGGAGGAGGTAGGGGAGGGGGATGGTAGGGGGAAGGGAGGGGAGTAGTTAGGGGAAGGGAAGAGGTAGGGGAGGGGGAGAGGAGAGGGAGGGGAAGGGGAGGGATGGGAAGGGGAGGGGATAGGTAGTATACCTTAGTTTTTACCAGACCACTGAGCTGATTAACAGCTCCCCTAGGGCTGGCCCGAAGGATTAGACTTATTTTACGTGGCTAAGAACCAATTGGTTACTTAGCAACGGGACCTACAGCTTATTGTGGAATCCGAACCACATTATAGCGAGGAATGAATTTCTATCACCAGAAATAAATTCCTCTAACTCTTCATCAGCTGGCCGGGGGAATTGAACTCCGGCCAATCGAGTGACAATCCGAAGCTCTACCGACTCACAAACGAAGGGCTTGGAGGGGATAGGAATGGGAGGGGGAGGGGATAGGAAGGAGAGGGGATAGGAATGGGAGGGGGAAGGGATAGGAAGGGGAGAGGGAAGCAGCTGGGGAGGGTCGCAAACACAGAAAGGCAACTAAGGAAAACATGGAAAAGAGAAGAGGGAAGGGGGAAGGAAGAAAGATGGAAAAGGAGGGGAGGTGAGGGGGAAGGGGAAGGGGAGGAGGAAGGGGAATGGGAGGGGGAATGGGAGTCAAAGGGGTGGGAGTGGGGAGGGGGAAGGGGAGGGGGAGGGGAGGGGGAGGGAGAGGGTGAATGGGAGGGGAAGGGGAAGGGGAAGAGGAGGGGAAGGGGGAGAGGAGGGACACAGAAAGGCAGCCAAGGAAATTAATATAATAGAAGATTACAACAATGTTTGCCGCCGTGATGGAACTTACATTTTTATAGCCTAATATATAAGCTGAAATTGTCTGAGCTATTTGTCAAAAAATATTAGAAAAGGAAAGACAATGCAAGAGAAATAATATAGGGCAGACATTTTTGCATATCATAAATATTTATGCCGTGAAATAGAATAAAAACATAGCTCAGTTCTACAGAACAAAATGAAGGCGAACAGTACACAAAAATAAACGTACAATAATGCCTTGGGGAAAAATTAAGCACGTTTGCTGGGTCAAGACTTACGAGCAATTTTACCTCAGGAAGGATCATTTTGATTTGCTCTGAGTCTTTCTATAAATGGGAGAAAACGACATATATAAAGAGCTTTATGAAGGGGACAATGCGGTGAGAGAAGAAATTGTCGTTTCAACGGACAGGAAAACTAGGGACTGCTGTTTCTTTTAGGAGGTCATGAGACATGAAGTGAGGCGAGATTTTTCAAGACTTTTCCTTATATCTTGGTATCACAATGAATCTTATTCATACATACACACTACACACACACACACACACACACACACATATATATATAAATATATATATATATATATATATATATATATATATATATATATATATATATATATATATATATATATACATGTATGTATGTGTATACAGGGATAGGTATGCACACACGAAACAAACATAACTCACGCACACACACACACACATAACACACACGCACACACACACACACACACATATATATATATATATATATATATATATATATATATATATATATATATATATATATATATATATATACTGTATATATATATATATATATATATATATATATATATATATATATATATATTCGAAGAAAGGCTCCCTTTGTTACAGTCAACTATTATTTGGAACGCATTCTCTCTCTCTCTCTCTCTCTCTCTCTCTCTCTCTCTCTCTCTCTCTCTCTCTCTCTCTCTCTCTCTCTCTCTCTCTCTCTCTCATTAGGGCTATGCAGAAGTCATAAAAAAAAAACTACTCAGCATTCTCCCAATACAGACACTTCGGTTTTTTAAGGTGTCTTATAATAGCCAGTGATAGAATTTCTGGTAAGATTACAGAAATGATGAAAATTTGAGTACCGACGACGCCTGTGGATTATCCGGGATTGCAGACGTAAAGAAACGGATGTTTAGAGTATTGAGACATTAGTAAGTAATTTCCTATTTTAACCTACTTGGGGACTAGACTGAGTTTCGGAAAATGTGACGCCCTTTGATATATTTCTTTCTAAGTTTGGAACAAATTTGCTTGGCCTACTTTGCTTACCAAGCTAGATTCCGGTCAGCAGTGTGCCCTGTTTCGGAACGGTAGGTAACCGTAGGTTGCTGATAAACAGTACGTCTGATTTATAACGGGTGGCTGCCAGAGCACGATAACATACCTTACAGACTCATTCGCTACGATCCTAGTTCAGCACACATCGGTACAAGTATTTCCCAGTAAGGGCAATAGCTCAAGTTGGCATATAGCTAACTAGGACCGTATTCAAACAACAATAGCAACAGCATTATCGCCTAAGCAAACTCACACAGAGGGTCATTCGCGGTGGTGAAACATCAGTTGACAAATAACCGAATAAGCGGATTTCATTTTATCTAATAAAACGGTATCTATCTTGCTGCAGCACTGGGGCAAAGCACTTGAAAACCGGATCTGGGATGTTTTAGCTCGAGTATTCTATTGGTTGTGGGCAGGAAATACACAGCTATAGGAAATGTATTCCCTGGAAAATCTCTTCAGTTTCTATGACCTATTCGAAGGCCCATAAGTGGATTTGTCTGCGAAATAAAGTCACTCTCAATTAATGGCTATCCAACAAGCAGAGAGCCTCGTCCTAAACAGAGTCGTGTGCTGACATCTCATGTTTCTATACTCTGCGTAAACTCTTAGTCTGAAAAAATCTGCCTAGTGTTATTGTCAACACGCAGGTAATTTAACATATTTCGATTATTTGATCTGAAATATTTCACTGGATAAATACAAGAAATGAAAAAGGAAACTTGGATAGAAGTGATGAGGATCCCATTTACTCAGCATTACGGTTTCTGATGTCATGTTGACAGAGTCGTCTTTATCTATCTATCTATCTATCTATCTATCTATCTATCTATCTATATAATAATAATAATAATAATAATAATAATAATAATAATAAAGAGAGTTGTGATAGCTGTCCTCACAGAAACCATTACTGTTTTAATGTATAAGCTTTTGACTCCGAGCAGAAGATAATCGGCCGGGAAAACTGACTAATCGATAACATTCTGTGCTTCTTCCACCCACGCAATGCGGAACTTAGTTACTTAGGTAAGCAGTTAGTGTGAGTTTGACCATGTTAAGGTGAATAATAGATATTCGGTTGGTGCTTGAATTGGCGGCCTTTTCCTTGTTTTCTAATAAGTTACGGTGTTATTGTCGGTTTCGAAACAATACCAGAGTGAAATACGTCCCCTGATGATGTAGTCGTGTCATAGTACCTTAAGACCAGGTTAACAATCAAAGTAGTTTAGCAGACCGGCGTGAAGTATAAAATCTTGTAGACGGGTTTGAAAAGCCAGAGATTATCGGTACCTCCCCCAGAGTGGTAAGTCCCTTGGAAGGCTACAAAAGTCACCCCTCTTCCTCCCACGCACACTCTTGGGCGTCCTTAATTAAGAATCTATTACTCTATAGCTCGATAGAGAACCTCAATTTGGGAAATTCCTTGCTCTTGTATAACGTGTGTGTACGGTTCATCGTAGGCACCACAAGGATCTTGTTGACAAGAAAGTAAAACCAGATAAGAAGCCAGTTATCAAATGAAGTGGAGGAAAGGGTTCAGGGGCAACGAGACCACTCCTACGATGGTGATCACTCTCGATGGGACGGGGGCTGACCGCCTATGGGCAATAACCCCCCTAGAGGTTAAATACCCCGAGATGCTATCTGTATACCAGTACTACGTAGTTTGGTGGTCTTCCACCAGGGCGGCGCTGCAGAGCCTTGCGGTCATCCTGAAAGGTCTGGTAACTGCGCAAAGTGAACAGGGGCTTTAGTGCGATCGTGAACATTTTTATACTGAATGTTTAATAAGTAAGTGTTTAGTGAATGTTTAGTGAGTGTTTAGGGTTTAGTGGGTGTTTAGTGTGTAAGTATTTAGTGAATGTTTCGTGAGTGTGTAGGGTTTAGTGAATGTTAGTGTTTTGTGATTGTTTAGTGTGTTTAGTTAGTGTTTAATGAGTGATTAGTGAATGCTCAGTAAATGTTTAATGAGTGATTAGTGAATGCTCAGTAAATGTTTAATGAGTCTTTAGGGCTTTAATGAGCATTTAGGGTTTAGTGATATATAGTGCTGATTGAGAGTTTAGGGTTGGTGAATGTCCAGAACAACTCCGCATGCATAAAGTACCAAAATTAAAAGTAAAATGTAATATTTTTCATATTTAAAGCGTTTTAGGCCACTTCTTATGATGAGGAAACACCCACAATTTTGCTATGTTAGCTATGGAGGGGGTTGGGGGACAGGTATTATCTAACCTTATAAGTCAAAAATCGAAAATCATTCGATGGGGAACTAGTTTTTCTGAGAAACATTACACTCTTTCTGAGAAACATTACAGTAAAAAACCTCATTTTCGAACTAACTCCAGTAAGATTTCGAGGATGCCGATTAGATAATCATTAATATCTCGGATATGGTGAATCTCCTCAAAAAGTGTTCAGAGACAAAGTTTTATTATTTTATATTGTGAAAATTATAGTGTGACCTATTTTCTTATATCTCACCGCGGAGTTGTTCTGGACATTGACCTTAGGGTTTAGTGAGTGTTCAGTGTATAGTGAGTGCTTAGTGAATGTTTAGTGTTTAGTGTTTAAGTAATGTATAGGATTAAGTGAGTGTATAGGGAGTGCTTAGTGGGTGTTTAGAGAGTGTTTAGTGTTTAATGAATGTGTAGGATTGAGTGAGTGTATAGTGAGTACTTAGTGAATGTTTAGTGAGTGGTTAGGGTATAGTGAATATTTAGTGAATGTTTAGTGGTTTGTGAGTGTTTAGCGTACACTGAATGCCTAGTGAGTGTTGAGTATTCTGCGAGTGTTTAGTGTTATTGAGTGTGTGTATAGTAAGTGTGTGTTTAGTGAGTGTGAGTGTATAGTAAGTGTGAGTGTTTAGTGAGTGTAAGTGTATAGTGAGTGTTAGTGTTTAATGATTGTACATTGCTGTTTAGTTAGTGCTTAGTGACTGTATGCAAAGAAAGTCCTGTAATTTACAGGAGTTATTTATGCTAGACATGGCTTAGATCCAAGAGCAGATGGTTCGGCCTTGACCACAATGGTTGGAGTGCTTAGGCCAACCTTTTTCTGAAGGCAGTTTTTCCATGTTAAATTGGGTCAAGTAATAATAATAATAATAATAATAATAATAATAATAATAATAATAATAATAATAATAATAATAATAATAATAATAAATATTTTATACGGATCAGAACGCAAAATTCTGTACTTCAACTACAATAAACCTTACAGTAGAAATATTTCGAAATATATTTTAGTGATGGTTAATTTACCTGTAAAAAATAACGTATTCTTATAATAATTAAACGAGAGAGAGAGAGAGAGAGAGAGAGAGAGAGAGAGAGAGAGAGAGAGAGAGAGAGAAGCAAACTTGCCGTAGTGCTTCGTCTCTACAGTATAGGACTATGAGCTGGACCGAGACCTTTCAATATAGCCGCCTGAGGTGACACGCTCGGCAGGAAGATCGCCACTCCATGTTATTGGCGCTCTATGCAATAACCGCAACAAGCGAGGACGTTACATCCCTTCATTTTGTTATGGTGCGGGGATTGTTTGGCTGTTGGGCTTGTGGGGATTTAATTTTTCTCCCAAAGAATCAGACTGTTTACCAGGTGATTTATGATTTGCTGCGTAATGCAGTACTGGACGCTTCATTCCGGAGAACACCTCATAGGACTAGTGTTAAAATAAGTCACTTTGGTTTGATGGCCGTGGGATTGAAAAAATACTTAATTCCCCTGACCTATCCCTCAGCGAGAACCTATGGATCATCATGCCAATAGCCTCCCCAAGGTGCAGGAGGCGATGCAACACCAGAGCATCGATTCTATTCTAAGGAGACTTGAAGAGGCTCAAAAATGTAATGCTTTATGGTGAGTATTCCCGTAGAGTTTCACTACTGTGTAGTTTTAAGTCATTTGTACCAAGTCCAGCAAGTTTTTACTTACTTTCCCGTGTGTTACAATGAAGCGCGCGCGCGCGCACACACACACACACACACACACACACACCCTAGTGCCTTTATTCATCACTGTTATAGGTTTAAAACAAGACATGTTAACATAAACAATAGCGTCCCTGCCCTCAAGCATTTTTTATGGCAAGCGAGAAATAACATCGCGGTGAAGGCGGCATTACATTCGTTTATCAAAATGCTAAGCTACTTTGGTCTTTCCGTGGGCATTGTTTGGCAAATGTTTTTAAAAAACACTTAGCAAAATATGGAATTTTCTTGCCATGCTTATCGCCATGAAAAATAAACTGACGTCAGAAAAGGGCAGCAAAGTCATTTTATTTCTATTAAGTCTTCGGAAGGATATTTGGAGAGACTTGTGAAAGTAATTTTGACTTATCTGGAAAATAATTGTTCATAAAAAAAGAACAAACGAAAAAAATATACGACCAATCAACCGGCATATGTCTAGTGTTGGCTTGTCCAACATTTTATCATCGTTAACATTCTTAAAGCTGTTTTTTTCCTTGGCACGATGAGTCGATAACTTTTACCTTAGAGTAATTATTTTTATATATCCGGAATTATGTTGTACTTAGAGTAAGGTTTAAATGAGATAGCATCATACCAAATGAGTACTGATGTTTAAGGGCGTAGGTGTAGCATCGGCAACGAAACTTCATTTTCTTGCCATTGCCAATCGTTTGATGAAAATATAAATTAAACCAGGATTTGTTACACAAACAGAAATACGAATAAGTTTACTTTGAATCGAACAGTAGAAGTTGTTACCTACGATATGTTTACATCGTCCAGAAAAACTCTCACCAAGCGTAACGTTCGGAGTGTCGCTGAGAAACCGCGTGATGAAATGCTTTTTGGTAATCAACTCTGATGTTGCCTTTACATGTCTCAACCTGAAAAATTGCTGGCATGGTCGGTATCCTGCAGGCCTAGCTATTACAAAAAATTCTTAATGAGTGACAAAATACAGCAGGTGTCCTTATACATCAGAGTAACATGTTTGGAAGACGAGACTTGTTGACGCAACCAGTAACCTTTAGGCCTATAGGCCTACTAAGCATTTTTAATCAAAAGCAAGATCGTTTTCCATTATATTATGTAACATATGTAAGAGTAATCATATTCTGATTTCAAAATTGAAATCGTCGCAGCACCTGTGAGCCACAGTAATTGCTGAAAATATAAGACGTGTTAACGAGAGAAGGCGTTTCTACCCCGCGCTGGCAAGACATTAATTTTAACGACAAGAACAGAATTATGGGTAAATACAATTCAGTTAGCTTCGCTTACCTTTCAAATGTCATTCGATTTTCTCTTGAAGAATTCGTGTGTCCATTTTTGCAATTATAAGCTGCATACTGTACCAAATAAACGCAATGAACTAATAAAATCGCAGCGCGCACTAAACACTTTTAATTTCCGCGGTTCCCGATCAACTACTGGGCGTTACAGCTGCAAGCAGCGCCGCCACCACTACTCGCTACTAGAGCTCGAATAGACCAATCTTTACCGTCGTAACGCAGTGTTTAAGTTTTTATAAAGGGTTAGGATATATATATATATATATATATATATATATATATATATATATATATATATATATATATATTTACTCTTTTAATCAATTGTTATCAGGTATATGCACGTATTCCTGAAAGCCACAACGACCCAAGTTCTCGAGTTGAGTAAGCCTGCATTACTAAGCATTAAAATGAAATGAAGATAATTGGGTGAAAAACTGATAACTATGCTGTATTCCACACACACACACACACACACACACACACACACACACACACACACACACACACATATACATATATATATATATATATATATATATATATATATATATATATATATATATATATATATATATATATATATATATATATATAAATTCACCCCGCAAAATAATAAAAGTTTAAGCATTGTAACGATAGTAAGGGTGGGTCTCATTCTAAATTTTGTAACGAATACATGAATTCAACAGATCTCTGTGCGCATGAGCTGTAATGTATATCCTTGGTGCTGAATACGCGATGGAGTGGGACAGAGACCCTAACATCTTGGGCAACATCTCTTTGACATATTTGCTGGGATTCTATTTTGGTCAGAAGCATCAGAATTTTGTATTGGTCTAGGGATTTACAGTGATAGGTGTACCTAAAAGTAAAGAAATCGAGAATTTAAGAAATTGTGGCTAAAAAGGTGACTGTCAGGTTTCGTATATATACTGTGTGTGTATATATATGTATGTATGTATATATATATATATATATATATATATATATATATATATATATATATATATATATATAATATATATATATATATATATTTATTTATGTATGTATGTATGTATGTATGTATGTATGTATGTATGTATGTATGTATGTATGTATGTATGTATGTATGGATTGGGTTTCAATAAGCTCAAAGACCGTATTCGCTCACTCAGTGAAATTATGGATCTGAAGGAGCTGCGTGGACAAACTAATGTCAGAGAACGAAATATGGTTTTGAGAACTTTCAAGCAGACTCACCGCGTCATATACAGCCTTATAGTTCTAGATCACGACATATTTTAAAATGAACTTATGAATACCATCATTGCGTCCAGAACGCAATCTTGCAAAGGATTTACTTTCCATGCTATTCACTCTTATCCATTCTCGTAACCTTAATGGGTGTCGTATACGAAGGAAGTATGGATTATCCTGGCTACTTTGGTATTGTGACATTCATATATATATATATATATATATATATATATATATATATATATATATATATATATATATATATATATGTATATATATATATATATAACCTCACACACATTCCAATAACCCTTCACCATAATTTATTTCTACTGCCTGAGAAATTTTGCCCTTTTCAGTTATGTGAACAAACTGGCGAGAACAGATGATGCTTCCGATTAGGAATTCAGTGGCGTATATTTTATGTGGTTAAAGAAGTAGTAATGCTAAATCCTAGGAATTTCTTTGGTGGAAGGTAATCTAGCGTCGTTACGAAGAAGAAACGCAATTAGCTGTGGAAAATAGAGAATCCGCTTTATTAACAATCAGAGCAAAAGTTAGGTGATTGGAATCCTTATTACCGGTATTAGAGGTCTAGTTTTTTTCCTTCTTTATTATTATGGGTAATTGGCGAAAGTAGGCTTCGGACAGTATGATTAGGAAGAAACCCGTAGGCACTGAAAATTATATTTATAATTGATTAGGATAAAAGTTAAGCAGTTTTGGTACTAAATTGCTATTACAAATTTCTCTCTCTCTCTCTCTCTCGTTGCTGTGGGTGACGGTGAATATGCTTTAACCTGATAGTCTAACTAGGCTAACAAGGAAAGTAATTTCTATTCTTGTATACAAAATTAATATATCAAGACCTGGAGGGAAAGTCAAGTAATTATGTTACTATTTACTTATAGCCCATAACAGTTTAATAAAATCTCTCTCTCTCTCTCCATACAGCTTATGATGCATATGTACAAGGCGCAATAATAATGACATAGAAATGGGCAAAAAACAAAAATAATGTAGCCTATTCCTAAGTGAATTATTCTGATTCCCGGTTATTTTACTGTGGGCAATGAGGAGATATTGTGACACTGAGAAAATTCATTTATGTACTGACATTGTAAGGCAAGATTTTTCATTTACTGGAGAGGGAGATTTTGTAACCAAAGGGCCCACTTATTAATATATCAGAGACAAAATTGTATTTTGTATTGTAATTTATATTTTATTACATATGGTACTTTACAGTTATAACGGTGTTTTGAGTTATTGCATTTATATTATTATGTATATTAATTGCCTATTTCACTTTTATTTTGTATTAATTTTAAACAACTTATATATTTTCCTTCATGTTTGTTTTTGTTGTCATTATCTTTAATGACGCGGTATCCTACTACGAAAATTCAAAACTGTCTCGTTCTGTAATTAATTTGCATAGAAAATATTCTAACATATAAATGTGCTTATTTTTTAGGTATTTTTCATTATGAGTGTAAAGAAATTGTTACACAGTTCATTAAGTAACGCGACTTGGTATTCATATAAATAAATTAGACAACAGCCATCATGGCAGCGTTCAGGGAGGTGCTTCAGCGGCGGGTCACGAAGCATGACGTGAATTGACCACAGTGAGGCTAGTATTGGTACAATAATCATGCACACTCAGTAAAACTATTCAGCACCAGTCCTTCAGTAGTTTTCGTTCACCAAACAACGGCTCAACGAAACGTATTGAAAAATTCACTTTGATGCTATGAAAATCCAAGGAGAAATAGTATGACTCCAGATATTAATCATGATTGCTGCAACGTAGTATCTAATGCTCGATGGGATATTACACGAAAAAAAAAAATGCATGTCTTCCATACGTACTTCGGAAATGCGCTCATAAAACGAGAGAAGAATCTCCTTAATCTCGTCTCCTATCTTATGACGTCACAAATGGGCGGGAAAAGGCAACGGACGCGCTCAGGTAATTTTGAAAACCGGCGAACGGACATCACCTCATCCCTGAAGGTGGTCAGTTAGTAACTTGCATAAAGCTATTGTTTCAGTAAGCGACATTGCTCAGTCGCTGGGCATCAGCCGACCAACCGTGTGTGTTTGTGTGTGCACTCGTATATGACGGAAGAGGTAATGTAAATACCTTGTACAGGAGTAGACGTCATCATTGCACTAGGCGTATTGCTCTTCAAGATCAGCGTATCATTGGCGCGCCTTATTTAAATCCCCCATCCACCGTTACAACCAAGAGAGAGAGAGAGACTTGCTTGACGAGTTGTCTTTCTCTTACACTACTGGAAATTTGTACGCAGCTTGTATCTAGTGTTTATTAATCTTAATATCCAAAATGAATAGGGGTAAATGTTTTTTTTTTTAAATTTGCGAAGAATAATTTGTTATAGTACCTTCTTGAAAAGTTTTATTCGTAACAAATGGTACAGCTCTGTGCGTAACAATTGTAATTGTTACTAAGGCGAGTAACACTTTTGTAGACCGATGTTTACAGATGTTACGCTGATGAAAAAAGGAGTTATTACAGATGTTGATAACTTTGATATTATAAAAAGTAACATATTGGAATTTTATATTAAAAATGAAAATAGAGTTGGAAAAGTAACAAGCTGGAAATTTCACATATACACCGACCTTAGTAATCGTTATGTGTGGTGGCTTTATGTACTTCAGAGAAAGTTGCCAATTATCACTTTTATAGGTTGTTGTCCGAAAGATTTTGGCGTTGTACAAAAAGTTTTTTTTAAATGTAAGTTTACCTTTTATGGTTTTAGATTTGACTGCACACTTTGTGTGGTGTCGTTTTTCTTATAGACACTTTATATTCTGAATGTTTTACCATTTTGATTAAATGTCCAGAGATATTTTTTTAAAAATACTAAATGGGGTACTGGCGGTAGCGTGGAGTCACAGGCTACGGAAACATGAGACAGCCACCGAGCGTCCTACTACCAAGCCTCCTCTCTCTATTACTACATTTTACCCGATGTCATTGATGGTCCGGTAGTGACTTTGGTTACAAGTTTCGCCATGCCCAATACTGTTGATGATGTTACAGTTTATTAGAGTTCGTAATTATAGTCTTAAAACAGTTTAATATGACAGTGGGTAACAATTGTACACTTCTTGTGCTCGTGGGATTCAATTAAGGGGAGTAGTAGTATTAACGTAGTTTAACCAGACCGCTGAGCTGACCTTTAGCTCTTAGGCTGGCCCAAAGGATTAGGATAAAATACCACATAGGCTCACGTTCTCGTACTGTAACACCTACACACAATAAATACATATACTCATGCTTCCACAGTAAAAAGGTATATTAAAATTCATAAGTTAAGTAATATTTTTAAAAATTATATTTAAATTCTACAAATGCTGTTTTCGTGCTTTTATCATTTACTTATTTTTATATTTTACCTATCAAACTACAGTTCCTCATGAACAACAAAATCGAAACGACTGAAAATGTAAAAGATTCTGACAAAATTTCATTTATTGATTTATTCGCAAAAGCTGACAGTCGCTGTTGGTCGTACTTTGGACACTCGCATAACACATGTCTGAAAGTTATTATCACCCAGCCCTCTGAGCACTCGGGAGCCTGGCCACGTGGGCTGCTCATTAAATGCCCATGTGGCAGACGAGTATGGCCTATTCTGAGACGTGTTAGAATTATTTGTGCGTCTCTCCCTCTCTGATATGATGAACTCCGTTTTTTTAACATTAGGTTTTATTTGTTTCAATTTATTACTTTCAGGTTCTCCATTCCATATATATTGCCATATTTTTATGTGTTACATAAGCAGTAACTGGGATATTCGCATTTGATCTTGTGTCGGGTGCTTCTTTGGCTGCTTTGTCTGCATCTTCATTTCCTTTGATCCCTACATGGGTTGTGATCCAACATATTTCTACATTTTTTCCGCTGGTAAATTTAATGAAGATGGATAGCTAAAACGGGAGACTAGTGGGAAAAGGTTTAAAATGAACAACCGAAAGCCACGTAGCTACAGTACCTACAGTAATCGCTACTGAACGCAGAATGCCACGAAGGCGCCATTTTAAGCAATGCGCTACTAGGCTAAGTGGGCGCTTTTAAAAAATGAAAAATGTTCCAATAGTTTTCCTGTCAAGGCTGTAAAAAAATATATTCAACTCGTGTTTTTGTTTTCAAGATGACTTTGCATTATTTAGAGGCGGTTTTGAATCATTTGGTTTCTAAATAAATGACAGATCATTTGGTTTTGTAATGCTCAAGTATCTTCCCAACTGGTGCTTAAGTAGTTTTAGCATCCAGACGTGATTTTTATTATATATTTTTTCATAGTTACTTTCTTTATTCTTTTTCAGTCGGTATAGATTTGGTTTTTCTTGACAAACGAAGAGTTTTTAAATGTCCAAATGGACCTGACATAGAGAGAAAGAGAGAGAGAGAGGGAGAACAGAAAAGTCTAGAGTAAAAATGTACCATGCCTTGAAAATAGCTGATGCCATTTCGTATTCATGCTCATACTGATATGAAGATGATTTACTTAAGAATTCCCTTAGGTGTTTCAAATTAGCCCATGGAGACCACATTTAACATTTATTGCAACAAAATTCGACCAGCTGAAGTTGATCGAAAGCCCCTTTACACAATATTTGTTTTTTTCAACAGTAGGTAATTGGCTGCGATTGACGCACTTAGAGTAGAGAGATTTGCTACCTTTACTAAGAAGCTTTGTGAGATGTCTGAAAAAGATTAAATTCCCAGAAGTGTTTTTCAAATAATTCCTCTTTAGAGGCCCGAGTAGTGGAAGAATTCTACTCTAGAGGTCAAGGTATTGCCTTCGATGTTTGTCACTGGAGGGCGAGGGATAACATAATTTATTGGGCCGAAGTTCTATAAAATGACTTTTATGCAGTTTTCACCCTTTATTTCCTTAATGTTTATGTAAATAAATGAAAAATATGACAAATGAGAAGGGGGGCATGAAAAATCGATAGATTATGACAAGGTTCATTTGGATATCTATAGCCTAATTAAAGTAAGTAGTTGCTCCAATGGCCGCTCTGCAGTTTAAAAAAAATGAATTATTACTAAAATATTTGTTTACGTGTTTTCTTAATCAGTTGTGTAAAGTCATACTGGTTCATGTAGAATATACTTCTCTACAGCGAATGATTTTCTAGTCAGAATGCTTTATGAAAGTCTGGCAAGTTACAATTTAGTAAACACTCAATTAAGAATGTCGGTTTTGCATATAGACCTGTTAGGAAACTTTCCCAGGTCAATCTGGGTATGTGACAGCGAATTTTTTTTAGAAAAATAGTTAGTGATCGGGTGAACTGGTGGGCTGCATCCGAGTGAGCACATTATTAGGGTGGCCACTCTAAGTTAATGTTTGATGCATTGCGATTGAGATTGGAATGTCGCAATGAAAATGATCCTGTTTACTGTGGAGACTATCCTTAGTCCAGTGAAACCGCAGTCTTCACAAGTGAAGATATCTTGGTCATCATCTTCGTTATTGCTTCCTAAGTCTTAAATCCTTTGTGAAATCCTGCCACTTCAGTCCTTCCCGTGCTCTCATCTCCACAAGGCTCCCACCTCCAGCCTTCCATCTCATAGTTCTCGTCGAAGTAGGTCTGTCACGTCCTGTTGTCCCCGGGATTGGGTGAATGACACGTCCCAGCCATCTCAGTCTCCCGTTGGAGAGTTTATTACCTGTGTTTAATACTTTATTGAGTTCATGAGTACGAATTCTTTTTTCCGCTCTTGACTGACCATAATGAACGTATGCTTTCGACTAAGATGATTTGTTTCATTTCAACTTGCTTAGTGACCTTCCCGCTTCTTTAGTCGTTATAACTGGTGGAAAAGTAGGCTATTGGCGTACCGATACACTGTTGTATATATGTTACGCCCTCCATAAGGGTGTATTATATTTCAGTTTGCCTCGAAGAAGACACAAAAGAAAACCTTGGTAGCGTCGATTTTCACTTCTTCAAGCCGAGCGGAGCATCTCTCTCTCTCTCTCTCTCTCTCTCTCTCTCTCTCTCTCTCTCTCTCTCTCTCTCTCTCCATATTGGGCGTCATATCCTCTCTCTCTCTCTCTCTCTCTCTCTCTCTCTCTCTCTCTCTCTCTCTCTCTCTCTCTCTCTCTCTCTCCATATTGGGCGTCATATCCTCTCTCTCTCTCTCTCTCTCTCTCTCTCTCTCTCTCTCTCTCTCTCTCTCTCTCTCTCTCTCTCTCTCTCTCCATATTGGGCGTCATATCCTCTCTCTCTCTCCCTCTCTCTATCATAACTCATAAACAACTAAAGGCCACTGAATTAACTCTCGAGTTACGAAAATAGACTTTATTTTGAAAAACTAACAAAGCATTAATTGGTTAAATGAATAGGCCACACGGACTTCCAAAGTCAAAACCCGAACATAGAAAATGGGATCTTCACATACCTAACAGGGACTAAACTAAAATCGTAAGTCCAAAATTCCCCACACCATATCACCACTGAACAAGTCAAGTCAAAATAATTAAAACGAGTCTTTAGTCGACATGTCCACCGCTCCAGTCTCGCATGCCCTATAGCCCAGGGCACTGTGCCCATTGACATAAGTTCACACAGACTCGTCACTGCTAAGGAAGAAACTTCCCATAAATAACCAGAAGAGCCCATTGAAATGACATGAGTCAACTGGTAATAAAAGGAATCACATAAAAATAAATGAGCACAAAAAACGTAAAATCAGGTAGCAAAAGGAAACGTAATTTCAGTCGGAGCTGTAAAATAAAAAGAACAATCTTATAAAAGCACATTACTCACTTCAGCAAAACCGAGGATCTATCTCCAAAGAAAATCAGATACACTGCTCCAATTGAGCTCTACAACAGTTCAAACCCCAATACCTAGTTTTCACGTATTTCCTCTCCAGCAAAACTCATCGTGACCAACTCACGAACGCACTTCCGGCGCCTTTACACTTCGCCTGGGAAAGATCAATGACGACATTTCGGAAGATTCCACTACCCACAATGCAATATATACGGGTCAACGGAAGGCACGCTTTGACGCTTGCTCAAAACTAGATTGGAATGTCATATCGCATGGCAATCAGTTCCCATGCCCTGATCATGCTTCGGACGAGGTTAACGTTCACAAAAATAATAAATCTCAGTTTCCAAAATGTGAACGAAACCAAGCACTCGCTGTGTTCACATCCCATTCATTAGCAAGATTGCTGAACCAATGATATATCCACCTACGGAGTTGCTGAATAAAGACATTTGTATCGTACTGTATATATATTTGATATATACATCGACAATGTAAAAAAATATTTGACAACAAAACATATATAAGATTGTTCTTTATATTTTACTGGTCCGACTGAAATTATATTATATATATATATATATATATATATATATATATATATATATAGATAGATAGATAGATAAATATATGTATGTGTACATGTATCTATTCATGTGTATAATTATAGATATCCATAAGTGTTAAGCCACAGATATAGCAGTTTAATATGGCATTCATCATACCTTGGGAATCACACACACAGACACACATATATATGTAGTATATGTATACAGATTTGTATATATATATATATATATATATAAAATTATGTGTATGTATTTATGTATGTATATATAGATATCCACAAACATTAAGCGACAAATATTTTTTGACATCGAATTCACGATACCTTTGGAATGACTTACACTTTAAGGGAACCCTAATTGATAAGTGCATCTGCACTGGCATTATATATATATATATATATATATATATATATATATATATATATATATATATATATATATATATGTATAAATATATATATATATATATATATATATATATATATATATATATATATATATATATATATATATATATATATATATATATATATATGACTTTTCATCACATCACCGTGATTCATATACAATCAGTAAGCTACAAACGTCCTTTAATATCCAATTCGCTCTACCTCGGAAATAATATATTTTCATATATGTTACCGAAGGGGAATTTTTTTTTTAGTTAAAAAGTTCCCCTTCGGTAACATATATGAAAATATATTATTTCCGAGGTAGAGCGAATTGGATATTAAAGGACGTTTGTAGCTTACTGATTATATACATATATATATATATATATACTATATATATATGTATATATTCATATATAGTTTTAGAGAGAGAGAGAGAGAGAGAGAGAGAGAGAGAGAGAGAGAGAGAGAGAGAGAGAAAGCTAACCCATTGCTTTTTAATGCCATTGTCAAGAATGCATATCAGGTTTAGTTACTTTCTATTGATTATTTTATAAAATCAGGCGAAGGAAAAACATATACACATCTGGTCAAACTGCATAAATATATTATTTTTATAAATTTGGAATCCTGAAGAAGGTACGTCACATTTGACTAACTTAGATGAAGCGTGCGCACCCGCACACACACACACTCACAAACAACCGAATTTGCGTAAAGTTTGTATATGAAGAGAATTTTGAAAACACGATAACATGCTGCCAAGATTAACGAATATATATGGGAAAAGGGACTTATGTACTGCAATGCTGCGTTGTTAAAGTAGTGTGAAGTGAGCATTCCACGAGAGTTCCAGAGTAGTCTTTGATGTCCAGATGAAGCCATTGCATCGTAACACTCGTGTGTGTGATGTCGAGATTTGGTGAATGGGGCTCCGAGAACTGGAACTGATGTTTATCTTTGTGCGCGCGTCAGTCACAACCATTTTTGGCAGTGATTGCTACCTGATGTTTCTTGCTTTTATTTTTATGAATGTACGAGATTTCTTAGTATTTCCACGTCTCACAATGTTTTTGAAATTATGTTAAGGGATGTGGCGACTAACCGCCCACGATTTTTTTTTAATGTTACTTTTTTTAGGCCTACATAGCATTATACGTGTCGAATTACAATCATGTATATGTGGTTGCAATAATACCATATTCTTAATCATATGCTCATTCGAGCAAATATGATTAATGGCTATATGCAAGGTAAGAGAGTTGTAAGGTTGAGAAATGGAGAGTCGAGCAAATATGATTAATGGCTATATGCAAGGTAAGAGAGTTGTAAGGTTGAGAAATGGAGAGATATAACAAAATTATTATAAAAATGTCAGAATATTGAAATATGTAAAGAGAATGTTAAGTGGTGATTAGTTTAGCCAACACAGAATCGAAAACGTATGGTTGATGAAATGTGTTTAGAATTCCGAGGTTTTTGGAGGGAAAGAGGATCAGGCTAAGAAAGTACTGGCTAGTTGGGTCGTTATCATCCAGGAAGCGCCAAATTGCACATAAGACGGCTTTGGGGAATGCAGTTTGTTTGGCGGCTGATTTTGTGTCAGTTTCTGTACAGGTAGTTTATCTTTGGTTCAGTTATCGGGATATGAGTGCTGTTGTGACTGTGGCCTTCTTCTTCGCCTGAGCTACCCGATAAAAGGAAGAGTATTTAAATGACGAGACTATATATATATATATATATATATATATATATATATATATATATATATATATATATATATATATATATGTATATATATATGTACATATATACATACACACATAGGCCTACATATATACTCGTATATACTGTATATATATATATATATATATATATATATATATATATATATATATATATATATATATATATATATTTATATATATATATATATATATATATATATATATATAGATGCATGTATGTATGTGTGTATGTAGGCCTATGTGTGTTTGTTTGAGGTCGCTTGCGTCTTGGCATATGGACGTTCAGAGGAAGTACCAAGCTATTACTCTACGAACATTCATAAATGTGGCTGTTTCCTGCTGCGGAAATAAGTAAGGCCATGAATCGACTACAGAAAGGGAAGGTGCCTAGCGTGGTAGGATTAGCTAATCAAATGTTGCTGTGTTTATCCGAATGCTTGTAAATGATTTGCCGGCCAAAGTACGTAAAGTACGTCTCGCCGATGGAAAGGTTCCTCGCAAATATATGAGGAGATATTTTTTCTTTTTCATAAAGGGAAAGGGAAAGGGGAAAATGTATGACTTTATGTGCCATAAATTTTCTCAGTTTATCAGGGAAGTTGTGTGTAAGTGTTGTTTTATGAAGAGGTTAATGATAGGGTGCAGTGGGTTAAATGCAACGGAGCTAAATGATTAATAAGAGAATAGCGACATGAATAGCAGAGTTGGTATGCACTTGAATACCAGGAGGTAGACAAAGGGTTAAAGGAAACCCGATATTTCAGAAACCACATGAAGGAAAAAGAACTAGGGAATTATTAACGAGGGGAAGGGGAAAAAAGTTTGTTTTGGCTTAATAACAGTATCCATTTCTACCGCAGTCCAGCAGTATTAGCAAAAACATGAAAAGAAATGACAGGAATATGAAAGGGCAATAAACCTGATGCTTGGGAAGATCGTCAAACAATATTTTTTGAGATATTACTGTTAGAAATTTTCTTGGCAGGAGTATTAGTAGCAACATATATAAAAATAAAAGAAACTCTTTTTCTTCACAGTTTACTTAGTTTAGACAGATGAAAACGTCCTTTCCACGACAGTATAACATATTTATTAACATAGCAGAGCTCTATCGATTCAAGGACAGATGGACTTGAGGATAATTCATATTTCTGTTCATTCAGGTTGCAGTGCTACTGATGATCTGCTCAGGTTAGCGCGATTTGTGTGTGTGTGTGTAAAAGTATATTAAGCTTAGTTTAACCAGACCACTGAGCTGATTAACAGTTCTCCTGGGGCTGGCCCGAAGGATTAGATTTATTTTACGTGGCTAAGAACCAACTGGTTACCTAACAACGGGACGTACAGCTTATTGTGGAATCCGAACCACATTATGACGAGAAATGAATTTCTATCACCAGAAATAAATTCCTCTAATTCTTCATTGGCCGGTCTGAGTCGAACGCTGGGCCAACAGCGTGCTAGCCGAGAGCTCTACCGACCCCCAATGAAGAACTTGTGTGTGTGTGTATATATACATATATATATATATATATATATATATATATATATAGAGAGAGAGAGAGAGAGAGAGAGAGAGAGAGAGAGAGAGAGAGAGAGAGAGAGAGAGAGAGAGAGCAATCCAGGGGAAAATACAAATCACGGCAGCGTTTCTTCTTTATTTTCTCCAAATATAAACAAAAACCTTCAATCCCGTAAGCAGAAACAAATGCTCGGTTAGATACAATTACCATTAACTTTCAGCGAAAAATCCATAGCTTGCAAACTGCTTAGACAATGTTGACAATAACAAATATGAAACAAGCAATTAACGAGTAACAAATAAATAACACCAGTTACATGAAAGTAGAGCAAGATTGGAGAATACAAAGAAATGGTGCTGTTTAGAGCTCAAACATTTACTATGCTTTCGATTTACACCAGCGATAGAATCAGCAAACTCGGAGTAAGGCATATATCAGTTCCTACATCTGATGTACGTTTTCAAGAAAATATTTTTTTTCCGCTGATATTAAACCGGTTAATGGCTAATTCCTCCAGTTAAACAGGTTCGTGAATGTAGTCCCATTCGTAAAGGTCTGTTTGGTTGTTTGACTTCATTAGCTGTCTGTCTTGTTAAGGGTTGTTATTTGGTGATACAATTGCTAAGTAGTCACTTGCCGGAGAAAATAGTGCCACATACATATATTATATATATAAATATAATTATATATATGTATGTATATTACACACACACACACACACACACACACACACACACACACACACACACACACACACACACACACATATATATATATATATATATATATATATATATATATATATATATATATATATATATATATATATATATATGGAGAGAGAGAATTGTGCCAAAAGCCAAAATAGGGTCTTTTCAGAGAGATGTGCATCTAGGATATACATATAAACCATAAGATCTCAGAAAATCCTATATAGCCTATACTGGTTCTTCCAGCATCTTGCCGTCTGGGTTGATTGATTTGTTGGGAAATTAGCTGGCGTGACAATTGTCGGGGTCATTGATATCGATTGACGCCTGGATTTGCATCAAATAGGTAATGCTGGTGGTAAAATCGAAGTCGAACTCAATTGTGATATCTTCAGTGCACAAACATCAGTTCAGTTTTACCCCGGAAGTTGTCAGAATTGAAGACGCACATCTTTATCGAAGATGTGAGTGACTTCAATTATGCCATCTATATCGGTAACTTGCTGACTAATATGTCGCTGCCAGTATTAGGTAGCCTCCTAGGTGCCTTCAGTCTAGCAAAGATTATTAGTACCCTGGTGTCAATTTTGGAATATAGATGCCAATAAATGAGTGGAAATGTGCTCATACATTACCATGCTTACAGATAACGTTAATTTCGTATTTCTCGTGCAAGGAAGCTTTTTATTCAGAACCCATCTTGGATCTGAGTAGAAAAATCATTACAGAGAATTATATATGTGTTTTTAGAAATAATTCCCCAGAAAGTGTTTATGTTATTTGACTTGTGCGTGAATAATAATGATGGTAGAAATACCATAAAGATTAATCTGTATTTTTACTAAATTCTCCAGCATTAAACAATTGAATACGCCTATTTGAATCATCCGATCGTCCTCATTCATTTAACACATTAAATCAGCACCCTGCGGTCCAATTACATCTTTTGAAATGAATGAGAGAAGTCCGGAATAAAAAAAATTTGTGATATTCGACGACTTCCTTCGCTCATGAAATTAATATTTGCATTAATCATTCATTAAAGTAAAGTCCAGAGAGTCACATGGTCGTGAAAAAAAAAAGTGTTCGTTACCTTCTTCACCAGGACGATTTTTAGTTGTCAGCTCGACTTGCTTTATCCGCGGCTACCTAACATTCAGAAATCAGTCGCACTGGTGGCTTCATACTCGTTGGACCTGCTGATAGAGGCTACCCTTCCCTTGGTGTCAGTACGTTAGTGGTTCCTGTGTCGATTAAACACGGCTATTGTAGTGGCCGGAAGTCTCTTCCTTTGACTGTTAGTTTGGTTTGTGATTTCTGCCGAAACGATTTAGCCTAATTGCGTGAAGGTCCCTTGTACATATGTATTTCTGTGCTTATCCGAATGCGCGTATGTAATTTATAACGTGCGGATTTAAATGAAATCATAATCATAATAATGGGCGGTACTTGCGCTAGCTTACTGGCATGGCGATTGTTATCATTATTATGTTTTTTCTATTATTTTTAACTATGAAACAAGAATAGGAACACAAAAGTAAAAGTTGTGGATAAAATACATAATTAGGAGAGGACGAAGGCATTAATCTTTGTATATAGCCTAAACATTTGTTTTTGCATTAGAGGCACATGGGCGTCTCCAAGCATCCAAAATATAAATTAAAATTATCGCATAATATAAATCACAAAACCGATATGGTTGTTAAGATATCTCCAAGAGGTAGAAATACAAAGTTCTCTTCTGGGATGGACATACAAGAGTTGTATGTTTCTCTTTAAAAGTGCCATAGTCCTCTATGTTATAAACTAAATATTCAGCTTTTTCCAAAATTATCACTTAGGGATTCTACTTCCCCCAATTATTCTAGAAAAAAGGAAATGGGACCTAAATTTTACGCCAGAAAATAAGAAACGAATTTAAATAAAAGAAAATGTAAAAACTGTCAAAGCGATACATGAACTACTCTTACAAATTACTCCAACTATTCCTCATTTTTTTATGATTGATATTTTAGAGAACGGAAACAGACACCGAACAAAATAAACCTTTTCGAAACAGTTCAACCATTGATCTTCTCTTGTGCGAAATAACGTCAACTTGAAAAATAGGATGCATTAAAAATGTTTGGTTTTACTGTCACTTTCAACTCGAATAGCTCTTGGCTTTCGTTGTTAAAACTAATGAACTCACCAAGTGAAGTCATTTCGTAGGACTTGAAAATTCCATATGGAAGCCAATTTCGGAAGAGATATTGACATCATGATGACTCTTATACATGAAATGACACGCCAGGCATTCTTCAGTTATGATGGCAAGCACTCGCTCGTATATATTGCTCCCATCAAATCTTTTTTATGGCCTCCGAATGACCTGTCTACATTATGAGACAAGTTTTACTTGAAGCATGCATTATCTGTGAGACATAAAAGCTTGTTTTTCTTACGAGACAAGGGCATATTTATGACTCTAATGAGACATTTGTACAGTATTCTTGTTAGCTAGAATAAAAATACTAAGTAAATAAAAAGTCTGTTTTCTAACATTCTTCTCATGACATTCGAAAAGTATATTTATGGTTATTGTTATTAATGACATTCCTGGAATTGACACGGCCTTTGAACAAGGTATTTGGGATTAAGTTATATGTCCGTACCATATATCGATTCCGTAATATGTTTGAATCCGTTTGTGGGGAAAACCTTGAATTTAAATTTGGAATTCAATTAATAAAACTTCCTGCATGAAAGGACTCTAAATGGGGTTGTAATGAAACTTCCTGCAATGTTGGGCTGTAACTGGGGTTGTAATGAAACTTTCTGGACAGTAGGACTCTAACTGGGATTGTAACGAAACTTTCTGCAAATTGTAATATAACTGGGGTTGTAATGAAACTTCCTGCAAGGTAGGACTCTAACTGGGGTTATAAAAAAAAGTGACTGGACGGCAGGACTCTATGGTTGTAATGAAACTTTCCGGAAGGTAGGACTCTAACTCGGGTTGTAATGAAACTTTCTGCATGGTAGGACTCTAATTATGTTGTAGCGAGTGCTTTTGCATGGTAGGTCTTTAATTGGGGCCGTAATAAAACTTTCTGCATGGTAGGATACTAACTCGGTAGAACCCTAACTGGGTTAATGAAAAAACTTTCTGTATGTTAGTACCCTAACTGTAGTTGTAATGAAATATTCTGCACAGTAGGACTCTAAGTGGGGTTGTAACTTTTTGCATAGTAGGACTCTAATTGGAGTAATGAAGCTTCCTTCATGGTAGGACTCTAACTGGGATTGTAATGAAACTTCCTGGATGGCAGGACCCGAACTGGGGTTGTAACAAAACTTTCTGCATAGCAGGACTTGAACTGGGGTTTTAATGCAACTTTCTACACAGTAGTAATCTGACTGGGGGCGTAATGAAACTTTCTGTACCGTAGGACTCTACTTGGGGTTGTAATGAAACTTCCTGCATGGTAGGACTCTGAGGTTGCAATGAAACTTTCTGCCTGGTAGAACTCTAATTGGGGTTGTAAAGAAACTTGCCGCATGGATGAACTTAAACTGTGGTTGTAATGAAACTTACTTTATTGTAGGACTGTAACTGGTTGTAATGAACATTCTGCTTGGTATAACTAACGGGGGTTGTAATGAAATTTCTTGCATGGCCGAACCCTAACTGGGTTTGGAATGACACTTTGTGCATGGAAGGACTCTAACAGGGGCTGTGCTATAATGAAACTTTCTGGATAGTTGGAATCTAACTGGGGTTGTAATGAATCTTTCTGCATGGCAGGACTCTAACTGTGATTGTAATGAATCTTTCTGCATGACAGGACTCTAACTATGATTGTAGTGAATCTTTCTGCATGGCAGGACTCTAACTGGGTTTGTAAGGCAACACGAGGAAAGAATCATTACGCATTGGAAAGTACTGTCATGACATTTACGTGTTTGTTATAATGAATTTCTCTGCATGACAGGACTCTAACTGGGGTTGTAATGAATCTTTCTGCATGGCAGGACTCTAACTGGGGTTATAATGAATCTTTCTGCATGGCAGGACTCTAACTGAGGTTGTAACGATACTTTCTGTATGGAAGGACTCTAACTGGGGCTCTAATGACACTTTCTGCATGGAAGGATTCTAACTGGGGTTTAATGAAACTTTCCGAATGGTATGACTCTAACTAGGGTTGTAATAAAACTTCCTGCATAGTAAAACTCTGACTGAGGTTGTAATGAAACTTCCTGCATGGAAAGAATCTAACTGAGGTTGTGATGAAACTTCCTGTACGGTAGGACTCTTACTGTGGTCGTAATGACTCTTACTGCATGGAAGGACTCTAACTGGGGATGTAATGAAACTTCGTGGACAGTAGGATTCTAACCGGGGTTGTAATGAAACTCTGCATGGTAGGACCAGGACTGGGGTTGTAATGAAACTTTTTGCACGGTAGGATTCGAACTGAGGTTGTAATGAAACATTCTGCAAGGTAGGATGTGAACTGGGGTTGTAATGAAACTTTCTGCATGGAAGGACTCTAACTGGGGATGTGATGGAACTTCATGCACCGTAGGATTCTTACTGGGGTTGTAATGAAACTTTCTGCATGGTAGGACCTGGTCTGAGGTTGTAATGAAACTTTCTGAATGATAGGATTCGAACTATGATTGTAATGAAACTTTCTGCATGGTAGGATACGAACTGGGGTTGTAATGAAATTTTTTGCATGGGAAGATACGAATGGGGTTGTGATGAAATTTCCTGCACGGTAGGATTCGAATTGGGGTTGTAATGAAACTTTCTGCATAGTAGGATTCGAACTGGGGTTATAATGAAACTCTGCATGGTAGGATACGAACTGGGGTTATAATGAACCTTTCTTTATGGTAGATTACAAACCGGGGTTATGTAATGAAACTTCTTGCACGGTAGGTTCGAACTGGGGTTGTAATGAAACTTTCTGCATGGTAGGACCTGGACTGGGGTCGCAATGCCACTTTCTGCATGAAAGGACTCTAACTGGGGATGTAATGAAACTTCGCGGTCTGTAGGATTCTAACTTGGGATGTAATAAAACTTTTTGCATGGTAGGACCAGGATTGGGGTTGTAATGAAATTTTCTCCACGGTAGGATTCGAACTAGGCTTGTAATGAAACTTCCTGCAGAGTAGGATGCGAACTGGAGTTGTAATGAAGCTTTCCGTATGGTAGGATACAGACTGGGGTTGTAATGAAACTTTCTGCATGGTAGGATTTGGACTGGGTTGTAATGAAACTTTCTGCATGGTAGGATACGAACTGGGGTTGTAATGAAACTCTGCATGGTAGGATACGAACTGGGGTTGTAATGAAACTGCATGGTAGGATACAAACTGGGGTTGTAATGAAAATTTCTGCATAGTAGGATACGAACGGGAGTTGTACTGAAGCTTTCTGTATGGTAGGATTCAAGCAGGGGTTGTAATGAAACTTTCTGCATGGTAGGACTCGAACTGGGGTTGTACTGAAAGTTTCTGCATGTTAGGAATCGAACTGGGGTTTTAATGAAAGTTTCTGCATGGTAGGACTCGAACTGGGTTGTAATGAAACTTTCTGCAGAGTAGGGTCCGAACTTGGGTTGTTATGAAGTCTTCTGCATGGTAGGAATCGAACTTGGGTTGTAACGAAACTTTCTGCACGTTAGGACCCGAATTGGGTTGTAATGAAACTTTCTGCATGATAGGACTCGAGCTTGGGTTGTAATGAAACTTTTTGCATGGTTGGATCTGGACTGAGGTTGTAATGAAACTTTCTATATGACAGGACTCAAACTTGTGCTGTAATGAAACTTTCTGCATGGTAGGACACGAACTTGGGTTGTAGTGAAACTTTCTGCACAGTAGGACTCGAACTGAGCTCGAAAGAGACAGTGGTTCTGCACATTACTCTTTAAGTATCATGATGGATTGTAATGTATTTTAGCCAAGGTGCACAAGATAAATCCATCGAATTCAGGTATATTTTACCAGAATTAAACTCTGGTAACGTGATGTTTAACACTGTTAGGAAAATTTATTTGTTTTTCGCTTCCTTCCTCCATCGCCTTTTTCTTTTTCTATTTATGTTTGGACTAAAAATGGGCATTAGATTGCCCATCATTTTGGTCTTTGCAATTGAAGAAATTACTATTATATTATTTTAACGAACGCCAAAAAATGTTTAAAAACTCTGCTAGTCATTAGCAACATATCCAACTATTCTGTAACGACATTTATTCACCATTCCATAATGGACATAAGTCTTTTATGAGCTGGAAACGTTCGTTTCAATGAAAATTTGTGAGGCTTTACTGAGGGCATTCGTTGATTTGCGTCCGTTGGTTAAAATAAAACAAATATTCGCAAAATAACGAATGCTTAGATAAATACGCAAAACATTCAGTATAATATTAATACAAACCAACTGGTTTTAATTGTATAAACTGACGTCAAACTTGTTGCAGTCATCTTCGACAGATAAAAATATAATCTCACAATAAAATAAGAGAAAGTCATTGAGAAATAAACAAATAATATGTTTATTGAGACTTAGTTTAAAGGCAAGAACAGGTGCTCCGCACATAGGTTGAAGTAAGTGCAATTTGCAAAGTTGGTGAAGAATTGCAGTCAAGTTATGTTAAGTGAAAATCAGAGAAAGTGTTATAAAAGGAGAAAAAGAAAAATTGGAATAATTTAAAAAGGGCCTTAGGCTTTTCTGGGAAGAATGATGAACATGTGATTTCCTGCCTGTAAACAATTGCTGTTGAAAATGTTCTTGCTGTCTCCTTCTTTCTCTCACCCTCGCTCTCAGTCTTTTTCTTTCCCTTCCCCTCTCTATATACCTCACATGCTTGCACACATAGCACAATAAACATTGGGGAGAATCAAAATGCGAACCAGTGAAAGGAAACTCATTATTATAAATCCTTGGACGAAGGCTAACCGATGACTCAACATATGGCTGGAAGCAGTCAGATTGGACCTGTGTAAATGTATAAAACGGATATCCAATCCATGGTTGCGGTACCTCAAGAATTATGGCATTGTGTCATCAGTAGCAGCGCCTATTTCTCTTATAGGAATTACTGGCTTCTTCTACATCAAGATAAAGAGGAGGTCTGTGGGAGACACATTTGCATGCGCCGCGCATTACCTTGAAGAGGGCGACTTGTCTATTTCTTCGTTTTGCTGATTTAACGGTTTCAAACAAACGAAAAAAGTAAAATTACTTACACACTAATAAGCAAATAGGTGTTACAGACTAATACACACACAAACACACACACACACACACACACACACACACACACACACACACACACACACATATATATATATATATATATATATATATATATATATATATATATATATATATCATTACATGTATCATTGTCACCTATTAGCTTTTTCCTGTTAATAGGTATTGTCTCTT
>JANJGK010000010.1:14071865-14136865 GCA_039081455.1 Macrobrachium rosenbergii | reverse complement strand
ATATATATATATATATATTATATATATATATATATATATATACATATATATATATATGTATATATGTATATATGTATATATATATATATATGTGTGTATGTGTGTGTGAACATTTGTCGTGAAAACCAAAGTGAAATCTAAACAGATATGAGGCCAGGGTCTATGTGATTAAGAGGTATCTGAGTTTGTTGACAGAGTAATAATTACCGTATATATGAAATTAGAGGATGCTGAACACTAAGCGAACATGTAATGATGATACCTGTTGACTTTTAACGCGACGAGTAATCACCCTGTTTAGTCTATCACCTGAGACCCCAAAGTTCTGAGTTCGTTGCCCCCCCCCCCCAACTGTTTACCTCACTTTCTTGGTACCAGTATGTAGGAAAATAAGTCTGCTGTTCATTTCTGCCTGTTCCCAGGTCAACAGTTACCCTGAAACATGTCTAATTTCATGATTTTTACATCTTCCCTACAGGCGTTTTTGCACAGCAATTAAGAAACAGCATATTTGGTTTTGAACGTGTTCTCCAAACTAAATAATGAAAACTGTTGTATACCTGAAATGAATTTATTTATTCCTTGCTGAAAACATTTCTAGTGATGATTTTTTCCAGAAGTTAATTGGGTTTCATGCTTGTTTCACATTTATAGCTAGTGAAATAAAGGAGATATATACTGTAAAAAGATGAATGAATAAACTAACATGTCAGATACAGCTTTTCTGGCTTGAAATAGAACACTTGGTAATTTTCTTGATCATAATCAGGAAAAAACTTGGTGTACCGAATACATATATAAAAAAATATATAATTTATTGTATATGGCAAACTAAAAAGTACCTTCTCTTCACAGACAGTGATACAGGTAAACCTATCAATATGAATTTTTCATTGTTAAAAGTGGTATTCATTTGGCACATTATGTCATAAATACGTTGCCATGTGCGAACTGTAGCAAAGTATCATTAAAGTATGACATATATCATTTTAATGGTGCACTAGTCCTCAGTGCCCTCCTCATCACTCTCAATATCTGCATTTGTTTCACAAGAATGCGCAACTCTGTTTGCACATTCCCTGGTGCATTGGCATGCATCAGTACAGGGCAGGTTCAAGCCCCTGCAACATTTAGTCATGCAGGGTGTTTTACAACCACAGCGGGTATATTCCATCAGTACTTTTGGAGCTGGTCCTTTTTTTCTGTTCAGTAAATGGATAAAGAATCATTAGTCACAGTCCAGCCATGACCACTTGGACTTGGTTCACCAGGTTCAGGTTTGAGAGCTTGTTTCCACAATGCTGCTTGGTAGTTGGCTCGTTTTATGTGTTGCTTCAGGGGATTCTGAGATGGTGGAAGTTGATGTGACTGGTGACCCTTTACACAAATGAGAAAATACCGAGCTTCATTGACGCTCTCCACATGGTCAGTGCTATAGAGCTTCACAGTGAATTGTTCACACTGACTGAAGAGTTCTGGACTCTCTTCAAAAGAATCTCCAAGCATTTGTAAAAGCTTTCTAGAGTCTCGATCTTTTTCAATCAAAGCCAGAGCTGCCGCCTTTCCCTTGCCACAGAAAGCACTAGTACTGTCAGTACCTGTGAAAAATATATGCTAACAAGTCACTGTCACCTGATGGATCTGGTGGAGGTTCACAAGTGTGGACTCTGCATTGTATGGGGATTCCATTTGTACAGTGGGTTGTGTTACTGCCACTGAGAGTTTGCTCACTGAGGTCATTATTGTCCCAGCATAAAGTTGTGAACACATTTAGCAGGATATTGCTTGGCAATAGTACCCCGCCTTTCTCCTTTTTTATCTGTTTTTGGGCCAAAACAGATTCTAACTCAAGCAACCCATTGTAAGAAATTGTGTCCAAATCTGTTTAAAATGGTCACAAGCTGGGAGCTTCCAGTCAGATGTTTTATGTTCATGCTTAATGAGACATGTTTTGACTCTCCCTTTGGACACATTGTATATGAGATCCTGTCCAACAGCCTTGATTCTTCTGTGTAAAGATATGGTTCCACAGTCTCCATTTCATCCCCACCAAACTCGTCTGGAGACATCATCCAAACAAGGAAGTTGTAAACCTGTTCTGGCAAATGAGCTTTATCTAAGGTCACATCAACTGAAGAAACATCTGTCATTAGATTTTTCTGCTTCTTTAGTTCACTTCTAAGATGCTTTGCCACATGGTAGAGATCTGCCTTGGTAATAGGACTAGGGTCCGGTTTGGTTTCATTTTCAGAATGCTCAGAGTCAAAGTCAGGCCTTATGGTATCAGCAAGTCGCAAACCTGCTTCAACAATTTGCCCTTTAAGAATTTCTGATAAAAACAAGATCTCTGATTCATTCTTTTTGCTAGGTTGCCAAAATGAAAGTTGTTTTCCAAAGGTTTTAAGCAAGCGGTTCTTGAGTTTGTATGATTTGTAATTTGGAGCTTCTTTACCATGTGCTGCTAGGTGAGTATTGAAATGTTCTAAAAGAATGCCCATTGACATTGTTTTGTGCCCACTAAGCACGCCTCTTTTAACCTCTTTTACAACTGAGGTGTAGGCTTCTTCATACGGATCCTTTGCCTTTGGTACATCACATTTTTTAAGAGCATCTAATGAACTTTTCTTGGTTTACCAAACATAGCAACTATGATGGTGGCACACTTCAATTGCAATTGGATCACTGTCAGAAAGTTCACGCACTGTACGATTATCTCACAATCTTGCAGCCTGAAAGGTTCTATTTCTAGCTTCAAAAGTCATGCACTGAACTAGGGGCAGGATGTTCCTTTTGGCTTTATCATACTTTCTAGTCCTAACAGATCACACAGAGTTTGGACAGGCAGCTGGCCTTGGAACGGTGATGCCGTTTGAATGGTTGTAGGTCTGCCTTTTCAGCAGGTTCAACAAAGTTCTCATCCCTTTGTCTTTTCAGCCTTGCAATGTGATCTCGATTTGTGTAGGCCTGATAGCAGGTCCGATGGTAGACGCCTAATGGTCTATTGTCCAATGTGTCCTTCAAACATTTATAGATTTCATCATTTCTTTCCCTGGCTGCATTGTAGAAAGTATGCCAGCTGACTATGGAGAACGGAGTCAAGTTACCAGTTGTACCCTCTTTATGACAAAGACACTTTGAAAAGTCTACTTGAGAATAATTAGTAGGAGTAATTACGGGAGGATGCATATCAAAATAAGCCATTCTAATCATGCATATTCTACTAGCTTCTACAATACTCTGCATTTACTGTGGATTCGTCACCATCACCAGAAGACTTACTGCCTACAAAGAGAGAGGAAAGAAGAATTATAAGGTAAAGCCTTTTAAGCACCCATAGCCCTTTTGACGGTCAATAATGGAATGAACTTTTCCAGTTAAAATCTTATCAAAATATTCCTGATATACCTACTTGTGTGTGTAGAAAGTCTGGAGATGTAAAACTAATAAAACCAAAAAATTGCGTAACATTATTACTATATTTCATATTGTTTCCATGTCAAAACTATTAGAATTAGAACGTGGTTAATTGCATTTGAAAGATCTTAGAATTTTGAATAACACACGGTTATCAGATATCAATATTTTAAAGAAAAGCTATGAAAAAAGTAAAACTAAGATAAAAATACTGATTTTATCATAAATTGCATCAATAATTATTAAAGAAATTATTTCTGCCAAATTCAAAATTTAATGACAAAGATTTGTAGAAAATTTAAAGACCCTCACAATGATAGTGAAATCATTCAGATATTAGTCATAGGCACTGTACAACCCAAAAATTATCTTTAAATCAGGAGAAAAGGCTGTGTATAGGGTAGGTGTAAAAATCATGAAATTAGACATATTTCAGGGTAACAGCAGACCTGGAAACAGGCGGAAATGGAAAGTAGACATATTTTCCTATAGTTTGATGCCAAAAAAGTGAGCTAAACAGTGGGGGTGGGGGGGGGGGGCAACGAACTCGAAATTTAACCCCCTTATTGGAAATCATGTGATGGACTAGTTTCCCTGAATACTATATCGGAAAATGAAGTGTTTGTACGAGATCCAGGTTTCTTTCAGTGTAATGGGTAGACGCCCGGTGCAGCCAAGCTTAACGACGAAGTAATAATGTCAGTCGCAGACCCAAAAAATGAAGTGACGAAAACCAGCAAAGTAAAGATAATTGATGGTATCAGCCTTTCGGTGTGATTCATTCATCTGTCTCTCTGGCAAATGTACCGTTAATCGCTGATAGAGACGCAGTGCATCATTGTTTCCCACAGAATTTTCTCACTGCCTCCTCCGCCTTCTAAATGGTGAGTGATGGCTGTTATTAATCGAGACGGTGTCCGGAATGCGAAAGGCTGCTCTGGAATGATCTGAAAGGTACTTGATAAATCGTTGTTTACAAGTTTATGCTCTCTCTCTCTCTCTCTCTCTCTCTCTCTCTCTCTCTCTCTCTCTCTCTCTCTCTCTCTCTCTCTCGTTAGGCGAGTCGGTAGAGTTGTCGACTAGCACTCGCTAGGCCCGAGTTCGATTCTCCGGCCGCCTAATAAGGAATTAGAAGAATTTATTTCTGGTGATAGAAAATCATTTCTCGCTATAATGTGGTTCGAATTCCACACTAAGCTGTAGGTCCCGTTGCTAGGTAACCAACTGGTTCTTAGCCAGGTAAAAATAAGTCTAATCCTTCGGGCCAGCCCTAGGAGAGCTGTTAATCAGCTCAGTGGTCTGGTAAAACTAAGGTATACTTAACATTTTTTCTCTCTCTCAAATTAATTATCGGTGAATTATGAAGCACGAAACGTAAAAGACTGAGAAAAAAATGTCCGTTTAGTGTGCTGTACTCTATAAATGTCAAAATCAAAATGGACGAGTAAACGAAGAAATGAATTATTAACCTCTTAAGATGAAAGGAGAAAAGTAGGGGAGGATTCCAAACAGCGCACAATGACTAAGCAGGGTACGTCTAAAATCCGGTCCATTCACAAAGGATTAAGACTGATTTCCGTCGGAAATCTGCTTACATGGGGTTGGAATGGCAATGTAATACAACTCAGGGCATTCGTGATTTGCATGTTTCGATTCTGCTGTTTAATTTTAATTCCGTTTTTTACCTCGTCTTTTTATGCATCCTTTTCTGCAATTCTAGGCTTTCTTGTATTTTTACGATGTAGAATTAAATTTCAAGAAGAAAAATCAAGGTCAAAAGATTGAGAGAGAGACAAACATGACGACTTTGAAAATATTCCAGAGACATTCTTGTGTCGCCTCCAGGGGTTCTACACTTAATGAGTCGGTGATAAAAGAAAAATGATGAAAGAGAATTTCGCTCTTACGTAAACATTATCGAAAAATCTGTTTTAATATCAGCGCCCGATATCACTTTAAAAGTAGCACATTTTTGTTTTATCAAACTTTTATTCTAAGATTACTGGCCGAACAGACACTTTTTAGAGAGGAAATATTTAGCCTATGTGCTAATTAAGAATTATTTCGCTTGGGAGTTGGTTAAGTATCAACTTGGTGCACGAAATTTTCGGAAGCTTGTGACGGAAAAGGAATTCTTACGGTCAGGTGTTATCTACTAGATTTTCTAATGAAAAAAACAGTTAGTTTATAAAGAAGCCATGTAGGTATTTTCTAGCAACTCCTTATGAATATTTGCATCGATAATTATTTGTCATTCTCGAAATACTATCAAAGATTCTGTTAGTTGGGCTGCGTGGGAGATTGGATGGTTCTTCTCGTATGTTTTATTAACGTCACTCGAATTTTGATCAACAGATCTCTTTAGTAAAAGTTTATTATTGGTCGCCTGTCAGCAGCAAGGACAGGGGACAGGTCATAGTCCTTGCGCGAAGTGCCCTGCAGAACTTAGCCTACACCACACATTTAATGTTCCTTGATAAACGTTTAACGGATATGAAAAATTTAGAAAATATATCTACGTAAGACTCAAGGTGTAAGCGTGAGAACAAAAACTGTTCTATTTTACGGTTAACTTGAACGAAAAGTTTTGGGGTTTGTCGCTCATTCTTTAGATGGTGTAAACTTCTGTAGTTTGCGAGAAGGAGTTTACGTTCAGGTGAAAAACAGTATAAAGAAAGGCTTTCAGAGAGTTGCTTTAAACTCTTGGCACTAACTTCTGAAAGGTTGCCGACTTTTATGTCGTCATTTAAATGTGATAAGACTTTTAGTACTTACTCTTCTCTGTGTAGTACCGGCTTAAAAAAAAAAGAAAAAAAAAATAATTTCCCAGAATGAAAAAGAGTAAGTTGAAGGAATGCTGTAATTATTTTCTTTTTCCTTTGATCTTTTTTCTGAGTGGTTAAAGTTCGACTTCTAACGTTATTCATAAACTCACAAACAAATACACTTAGGCGAAAGCGCTCATCCGTACATGTAAAGTACATCTACGCTAATGAAGATATCTAATGATGTACCATCTAGAGAACTTCAGCTATCGTATTTGGATAATTTTTGTTTTTCCTGGAACCTACGCTATAAGCAGAGGTGTTCCTTGTACTTGAAATTAGAATCATTGTAATGAAAGGTTTACACATTTTTTGGTACCGCTTTCCTTCTAGCCATCATTACTCAATAATCGCTGTAAATACAACAACAATGATAGAATTAGTAGTAATATTAGTAGAAGTAGTAGTAATTGTAGTAATCCAAGTAGTAGTCAAAAATATAAGCCAAAATACCAAGACGCATAGACAAAGATATACATTGTTCCTCCATACGAACGCGCCATTTGTGAGTTACCTGTCATGTCACTTCGGATAAGAAGAAAAAAAAACACAATTTCCATGTAGAAGTTAAAACGGCAACAAAGTGTAAATTAATTCAATGTTTATTTTACTAAATAAAATTATACTTTGATCTCTATACTTGGAAATTTTAACTTAGATGTCAAATGTTAGATTGTACTGTCGATGCCATTACTTATCAGTTGAAGATTTAAAGTTTCTGCATTTTTTTACAGTGTGATGACGTGGTCATTTTAGACCCTAATTTTATCAGAAGTTTTTTTTACACATTTTGTACTTTTGCAGGGGAGAATCTTAGTAATGAATTCAGAAAGTAGTGAATGTAAGTAAGCCGTGAAAGAGGGTCTCTGAATATGAAACGGACGACATGATGTATATCATAAATAATTTATTAGGCTACAATATGATATAGCAACGTATAGGGAATGGTTATGGCAGACAGAGAAGACAAGCAGAGGAATGATTTTATTTTAATCTTCATATCGATGGAAAGGTTACGTCACAGATTGAGAGAGAGAGAGAGAGAGAGAGAGAGAGAGAGAGAGAGAGAGAGAGAGAGAGAGAGAGAGACTTTATGACTCTCTTCATGTGTAGATGTCCAATGTTGGCTGTCTTGTTGTGAGCCAGAAGGAAGTCTAATGCTTTATTAGCTTTTATTTTAGTTAGTCTTTCACTGCACAGTGTAAAAAGGTACGTAACTTAATTCGTTTCTCGGTGCCTTGTGACAATAATTGTGTCATTCCTTCAATTCTTTTTTTTTTTTACTTAATAATATATAAAAACCTCCATTTGTTGTTTATTTAGTTCTTAATTGGCTCAGTATGGGTAATTATGCAAACAGCTGTGCACATGTCGTTCTGTTATGCAAGATATTGTGTCAGAGCACTGCGCCCTTGATTAAAGTTAGGTTAGGGGACGGTTACTTTAGGATATGGCCCTCTTGCAATATGTTATCCAAGGTCTAGCCTTGATGTTACTGGTCTGTTTTTAAGCTGTCCATGACCCGCGGGGCAACTCTTCTGAGGTTTGCTCACATACCTGCGGGAAAATAAAAGTTTCCATTTTTATTGATAAGTTTCTTGAACTTCTATATATTGCGATTGCACTATGACCAGTCCTTCGCAATAGATGTAGGTTACCCACCACTTCAATTTTATCTTTCATCATTCTGAACCTCTGAAGCTCGGTAGATTTCAAGGACCCCTTGATGCTTAGCTTAAAGCTATACCAACAAGCATTTAAGTAATGAATAACAGTGGAATTGTGGAGAGTAAGGAAATGCAAATTGGCCTTGAAAGTCCATTTGCTTGCCTCAGTTTGTGTTCGTCTGTCTCTCCGATTCTTTAACTCAGAACAGAGCAATAAACACAACAGGGTCAGTCAGGTGATTCCTGGTAAAGCCAGATACATTTGCCAATCGGTACAAATGACAAACATCTCTCGCTCTTTGACGTAACCATATCCATTTGCATGCTAATTTAGAATTACATCTGCTCCGTTCTCTCTCTCTCTCTCTCTCTCTCTCTCTCTCTCTCTCTCTCTCTCTCTCTCTCTCTCTCTCTCTCTCTCTCTCTCTCTCTCTCTGTTTTCCCAGCCATCTGCTTATCTCTAACGTGACCATATCCATCTGAATGCTAATTAAGATTGCTTAGTCCCCCCATTGTTATAATGATACAAATCTCTCTCTCTCTCTCTCTCTCTCTCTCTCTCTCTTATCCATCTGAATACAAATAAAAATTACTTAGTCCCTCTTTCTCCAAGTTATGCTGATAAAAATTATCTACTCACTCTCTCTCTGACGTAACCTTGCAATCGATATTGAGATTAAAATAAAATCAAGTCTCTCTTTTTGTCTCTTGTTTAACATAACAATTTCCTGTAAGTTGCTATATTACATTATATTAAAGATGATGTATTATGTACATTTAAATCACCCTCTTTCACGGTTCACATTATAATTTCCTTACTTTCTAAATTCATTTCCTGGATTTTCCAATGCAAACTTGTAAAATGTGTCAAATATTTCTGAGGAAACTAGGATCTATAATGATAAAGTTATCAAAATGTGTAAAAATGCAGAAACCTAAATTTTTTAACTAATTAGTAATCATAGAGAGTACAGTCTGATGTTTCACATTAGAAGTTAAAATGTCCAGGTATGTAGATCAAAACAGATTTTTATTCACTAAAATGAACATTGAATTCATTTCCACTTATTTGCCTTTTTAACTTGTGCATGGGAGTTTTTAACTTCTTTTTTTTTTAAGTGGCATGAAAAGTAACTTAGACCTGCGCGCTGGTATGGAGGCCGGTATTCCTGTTTATCTTTAGGTCGTAGTATTTGGACATACATTTGCTACTACTACTGTTGATGCTACCTGTACTTTTACTAATATGTCTACTGATATTATCATTGTTATTGTAGACACAGTGACTACTGAATAATGATGACTAGAACGAAAGCAAATCAACGATACTTAAACCTTTAATGAAAGTGAAATTCTAACTTCACGTTAAAAAAAATCTCTGTTGATAGCGTAAGTTCCAAGAAAAAAAATCAGTATCAAAATACGAATAGCTGATGTTTTATAGTGAGTACTTCGTTAGGTATATTCGTTAGTGTGTATGACTGTATGGATGAGCCTGCATTCCTGTGCGTATTTGCTTGCGAATTTATGAATGACGTTTGAAATGGAACTTCAACCAAATAAAGTAAAATAAAAAAAAAAAAGCAATCGGAGCATTTATTCAACATGATCTTTTTTATTCTGGGAGCTTGATATTGTTTTTTTTTTTTTTTTTTTTTTTTTTTTACTTCTTAAAATCAGTGCTATACAGAGGTGGGAGTAAATACTAAAAGTCTTATCGCATGTCGGTGACGACAGAAAAGTCGACAGCCTTTCCGAAGTTAGTGACAAGAGTTTTAGGCAACTTTATGACAGCCTTTCTTTTTAGATTACTATTTTTTTGTTCCTGAACGTAAACTCCTTCTCACGCAGTGTTCTAAAATATTTAAAGATTTACCAAGAAGCAGAAGTTTTACCATCTAAAGAATGAGCAACAAAACACAGAACTTTTCGTTCACGGGCATCGTAAAAAACAAACGGTTTTTGTTCTTAGGCTTAGGCTATATCTAGAATCTTGCATGGACATATTTTCGAAATTTTACATATACTATAAAAGTTTTGAAAGAAACTTTAATTTCAACACATTCCATTACCATTGTTTCCATTGAAAGGTTTTTCAAAGGTTTATCTTTCTTGGATGCGGTACTACCTTAATTTCAAGATATTTTTTTATTCATCAGGCGGTTTTTAGGGGCTCTTGGCGCCTTCTAAAGCGGCTCCTACCATCAAGTAGAAAAAAGTAAAATTTTCACATTTTTCTTACAGTGGTCACTGCTAACACTTAAGAAACCCATCAAAAAACATTTATTCTGGAATTACTGTAGGCCTAGATGATATTGACAGACATTTTTAATGTTTTTTACTTTTTTCTTAACTCTTTCCAGAATTTATATTTAAATCTACTTTCGTGGCTCAGCCCTATCTATAACTTTTTTTTTCGCAGATATGTCCTTGTTAGTTGGAACCAATTAACTTCAAGGTGATTCAAGGCAATTATTTTTATGATGAAAATTCTTGAAAAATTGCACAACCCTTAGTTACTATACACTTTGTATTAAGCCCGCGTGTTATGGAAACAAATCCCTTTCATGAAATCTACTTCACAGTGAAGAGAAGACGGGATGCCGCAAAGAGTCCTTGTGACTGTATAACCAACCTATCAAGCTTTTGATTGTTTTATATAGATATGTTCCTACTTCGGCAGGGTACACCCTAACGTGGTAAGAGATATTGCTCAAGACTGAACTTCGCCTAAAAGTAACTCATGACGTTTTCTGTAAGAAACTACAGTGATATTTCATATTCTATCATAGAACATATGGGTACCTAAAAATATCAGAGAGCAGGATATATATACTTTAATGAGAAAACAAGACTATAGTTGGTAGCTAGATGCATCTCTGTATTTGGAAGCAATTTTTCAAAAGAGACTGGGCACTCATTCCGTGAAAATGTGGCGGTTGAGGTAGGTGTAGACGCAGGTGTGTAGCTAAACAACTTACTGGGCATGCGGAATGAGGTAACCAAGAGGTCCTCCAACAACTAAAGAATTCATTAAGAAAAATATTGTCAATGCTGTTGTCTCAAAAATACAAGAATACTTTTGGGGTAGCTCAGTGATATCGTTGCTGACTGGTGGTCTCGATCCAAGTTTCTCTTAGGTCTGACCGGTTTTCGTTGACGCGCGGTCTTGCTGTCCGTGGGAGGTAGCGATAGGTGGATCTTGGGAGCGCATTTCTCTTATCTACTGAGTCATCGGTAGCCACTGCCTTTTTTATTACCCAAGGCTAATGCGAGCGAAAAGCAGACTTTTGCATCGATTATACGCGATGTAACTTCACTTCATGGGACATTGTACGCCAGTGCTATGACATATCCCTATTCCCTGCAGCTGATTGGCGACCATAATGAACTTTTATGAAAGAGAACTGTTGATCAAAATTCGAACGAAGGTAACAAAAAACAAGGAGAGAAATATCCTATTTTCCATACTGCTCAGCTAACACAGACTCCGACAATATTTCCAGAACTGAAAATAATTATAGAAGAGAATATTCATGAGTTGCTAGTTAATACCCATATGTTTTTTTTTTATATAAATTATATTATTTTTTATTTTATTTTAAAACCTAGTAGATAATTTCAAAGCGTCAGAATTCCCTTCTTTCGGTAATAAACTTCCGAAAGTTTCGTGCACCGTGTTGATACTTAATCAACTCGAAAGCGAAATAAATTCCTAATTATGACATAGGCTAAATATATCACTTCTAAAAAGTATATATGTTCGTTTCTTAATCTTAGAATAAAAATCTGATAAAACGAAAATGTTGAAGTTATAAAATAATATCTGGCGTTGACACTAAAACACGTTTTTCAATAATGTTTATCTAAGAGCGAAATTCTCTTTCATCATTTTTCTTTTATCGCAGACTCATTAAGTGCAGAACCCTTGGAGCCGAGACAGGAATGACTGGAATGTTTTCAAAGTCGTCAGGCTATATTAATCGGGGAAAGCTTCGTGTCTCTTTCACTCTTTTGAGCTTCATCTTTCCTCTGGAAATTCAATTCTACATCATAAACAACAAGATAATCTAAAATTGCAAAAAGAAGGAGTAAAAACTTGAGGTAAAAACGAAACAGAGAATAAAAAGCAGAATCGAAATGTAAACATCACGGGAATTACAAACATGATAATTATCATCTTTCATCAGATTATTTTCGTCTGCAGAAAAATAATTACCAGCAAGATTAAAACGGATTTCCTCCAGTTTTATATTATCTCTCTCTCTCTCTCTCTCTCTCTCTCTCTCTCTCTCTCTCTCTCTCTCTCTCTCTCTCTCTCTCTCTCTCTCTAATGCTGCAATCTTCAACCGACCAACTATTCAAAGCAAAGTGTTTACGCTTCTGGCAAGCAATATAAAGTGCCTGAGTGACTGGCTGATGTAGGAGCAGAAACAACGGATATCGCTGTTATTGACGCCTCGCCTTATTTTCTCTTCTGTTTGCTTTGGCATAATCTCTCAGATTCTGGTATTTGTTCGTTAGTTCTTCATTGGAAGGGTGGGTAGAACTCTCGGCTAGCACGCTGTTGGCCCAGCGTTCGACTCTCCGACCGGCCAATGAAGAATTAGAGGAATTTATTTCTGGTGACAGAAATTAATTTCTCGTCATAATGTGGCTCGGATTCCACAATAAGCTGTAGGTCCCGTTGCTAGGTAACCAGTTGGTTCTTAGCCACGTAAAATAAATCTAATCCTTCGGGCCAGCCCTAGCAGAGCTGTTAATCAGCTCAGTGGTCTGGTTAAACTAAGAGATACTTAACTTTTTTTTCCAGAAACTTAGGATATTCGGCTCCATCACATTGTGCAATACCGCTCCCCCATGTTTCGCCATATTCCATATCTTTTCCCTAAGAAGAACTTGATGTTTTTGTGATGGCCACAGCGACCTCATAACTTTCCCATTTCCTCAGACTTTTGGACACAGTGACCTTGCATCGAGAATGGTAGAAAACGAATAAACAATTTTCTTACCTAGTGGTATTCGAACCCACGCACATTAATAGTGAAGGGCTATTTATATCACTCAGCCACGAAGGTGTGTCATGCACTTGTGCCAAGAATTTATTGAATTACGAGCTTGATGGCGTGCGCTACGCTGCGCGGGGCATGAGGATGGATGTGTCATGTCTCCCCTCTACCCTCCCGATCCCCTACCTACTCGCCCCAAACCCGGGCCAGACAAACAGGTTTTCAGGGGGTGTGTGGCTTTGTCATGTCTCCCATACCGTCACCCCAGGGGAAGGACAAACAAGATCCACTCGGATTTTATTATTATAGATAGGTGGTAACACTGGTATTGTCTGACTAACCATGATATGGACGTTGATTTTCCAAATGTCAGGTCATCTGCGTAGGACTTGTAGCGGACATTTTGATGTTATACATATCAAGAAACAACAAAAACCATTTTTTTACAATATACTTTGGAATTGCACAGTAATGAGAGTGGTCAGCTGTGTTTTTTTATCTTCCATAATTATTATATTTCAATGTGTAACATTCCACACTGTCTGCAGTTTTTGGTTATTTTTCTACCGATTAGCCTTTCAAAGACTTTTCAATTGCCTTTTAAATATAACTGAATCCCATGAATAATGGAGTTTGGAGCCTTTTCATCTGTCGAAAAAACCTTGTTACCCTGGTCAGCCTCCTGATTACAATGCCACCACCATGTCGCTGCATCTCATTCACAAACTGATCGATTCCTGACTTTTTTATATGTATTTTATTTATATTTTTCAGTCTTTGAATTATGCTAATGACATTTCCAATAGTCACTTCTTCATGCGCCTTCAAACCCGTCAAATAGCTAGCAGACCGATAGACAGACACATTATATATATATATATATATATATATATATATATATATATATATATATATATATATATATATATATATATATATATATGTCGAAGTCGAAGGCGGTTGCTTTAAACCTGATGAACAGCATCGAGTTAGGGGAGAAGGAGAATTCCTTTATTTCCTTTCAATGTACTTTATTACGCACATTTTCAAAACTATACATAAAATAAAAAAAAAAAAAAACAGAATTAAAATAGACTAAGATTTTAAAAACGAGAAAAAAGTTTTTACATAAAAGTATAAAAAGAAACATAGCAGAAAGGAACAATGGTTGCCAAATGGTGCTGAAGGCAAGAACTTAGTAACACTCAAGGTCCGTTTTGGCTCCAACCTCTATACCTCACGAGAGGTATAGAGGTGTTGACGTGAACTGAGCATTTAACTAGGGAACTAGTTGTTTAATAAAAAGAGATTCTAGTATCGACAGTTGGTGGTCATTCGGAGCTTTGCCTGTTATTTTAAAATCCTTGTAATTGATGTTATATTTGCATTTTTACCCGTGGTCTCTTATGCATGAAAATTCGGGGTTTGATCATTTAGCGCCCGTTCGGTAACTTACGCCACGATGAGAGTCTAATCTCACCTTCAACAACCTACGAGTGGAGCCCACGTACTTCCCCAGGTCACGTCTGGGGCAATTAAGCAGGTATATGACTCCTGAGGTTATCAAAGGGTGCAGACTTTTTTTATATTTAAACAGAGACTTGATCGTCATTGGATTGTTAGGTATTAGTTTCAATATATATATGGGTAAAACAGTTCCAAAAAATTTTTAAAACCTTTGAAGGACGCTCAAGATCATTTGGTTATATTGCAATAGGTACTTTTGAAACTATATGAAAAGAATAAAAACATTCTCTCTCTCTCTCTCTCTCTCTCTCTCTCTCTCTCTCTCTCTCTCTCTCTCTCTCTCTCTCTCTCTCTCTCTCCCCCTTGCTGCAGTGTCCCAAGACAAAACTTATCAGTTCTCTCTACCTAATAATGCTTCAGTATTCACAGCAGAATTGTGTGGAATTGCATCAGCTATAAAAATAATTAAAGAAACATCATTCAGTAATTCTGTGATTTTTAGTGACTCGAGAAGCGCTATAGAAGCTATTCAGAGTTACAAATTAAAAAATAATATAGTATAAGAGATTAAATTATTTCTCCATAACTTACAGTATATAATAAGGGAAAAAATATAGAAGTATGTTGGATCCCTGCCCATGTAGGGATCAAAAGAAGTGAAGAGGCAGACAAAGCAGCCAAAGAAGCAACCCACATGACAAGATCAAATGTGAATATCCCCGTTACCGATTATGTAACACACATAAAAGTGGGTATCATAAATAAATGGCAATATATATGGAATGAAGAACCTGAAAATAATAAATTGAAGCAAATAAAACCTAATGTTAAAAAACTGAGTTCATCATATCAGAGATAGAGACATGCACAAGTAATTCTAAGACGTCTCAGAATAGGCCATACTCGTCTGACACATGACACTTAATGAGCAGCCCACGTGGTGACGTGGCCCGGTGCCCGAGTGCTCAGAGTGCAGGTTGACGATAAGGGTCAGACGTGTTGTGTGAGTGTCCAAAGTATAACCAACAGCGACAGTCAACTTTTGGAAATAAATCAGTGAAGGAAATTTTGGCAGAATGTATCACATTTTCAGTCGTTCCGATTTTGATGTTCATGAGGAACTGCGATTTAATTAATAAAATATAAAAATAATTAAATAATAAAAGCACGAAAACCCTTATAGCATTTGTCGAATTTAAACTAAAAAATTATAAGTATTACTTAACTTATTCTGAATTTTAATATACCTTTTTAGTGTGTGTATAAAGAAGCATGAGTAAATGTATTTATTGTATGTATGTGTTCCAGTATGAGAGCATGTGCCTGTGTGCAGTTTTTAATTTCGCTTTAACTCGTTCATCTCATACTAAATGACCTATTGGGTCCCAGTGCTTGGCCTCAGGCCTAGACCTGGTATTTTATTCTAATCCTTTGGGCCAGCCCTACGAGAGCTGAAAGTCAGCTCAGTGGTCTGGTTAAACTACTTTAATAATAATAAAACTCTCTCTCTCTCTCTCTCTCTCTCTCTCTCTCTCTCTCTCTCTCTCTCTCTCTCTCTCTCTCTCTTACGAAAGGCAAAGCTCTCAAGGGACCTAAGGTTTTCGTGGCTTAAAGATGAGTTCTGGCATCGGAGTTCTTTAATTCATTGTTTTTGATTCTTATTCATTTTTAGAGACTGCAAAAGTCCCGTTGAGCCAAGGTCATTCCGCCGTCGTAAAAAGAAAGTACTGATGAAGAAAGAAAGAAAAAAAAAGGAGAATGGTGGCAGAATCGTATTCAGCAGACGGGTAAAGCAAAATATCTCCAGGAATAAGCGTAAATTACTAGAAATAATATATCGCAAAGTCCTGTTGTATGAAGGTGCTTTGACACTGGAAACGTTTGGAAAAAAGCAAAACACGAGAGAAGTGATAGTAAAGTGTAAATTACTTGGCCAAATCGAGTTATGTCGAAAATGCAAAAGAAGTTATGAATAATATGAAATATATCGAATTTCTTCCCCTGTTCCTTAGTACTTGTTCCTCCTGTTATGCTGATAGATGTATTTAATGCTTGCTTTTGCTTTTTGAATTTTTTGTTGTCGCAAGTGTAATCATTCAGCGTTCCGTATGTGCACGTTTTTAAGCCTCATGCATTCCTAGAGATATTACATAATATGCGTATATAAATGTGTGCAAACGTATGCATTTCAATTACCAGCAGGCTGTTTTCCTTAACAAAGGTAATCTTACCCCTCCCCCCCCAAAAAAAAAACACGTAAACAGTCAGCGATATACTCTTCCTTTAACAGCTGCATCAAGGGCTAACTTATAGGCAGATTTAGGAGCAAGATCCCGTGCTTCCTAATATCCTTTCGGAATGTTCCTGTTGGAAAGCCATATTGCTTTAACTTCGCTTTGTCATGGACAGAGAGAGAGAGATTTGCAACATATAACAAACCTTTGTAAATTTAGGTGGTTTTTCCTTTTTTTCGTCTTGTTCTCAATTGCTGAAATCTGAGTGTACCTGGTGATCTCAGGTCATGAGTATCATGAATCCTTGTGTTCTTCTTCTTCTTCTTCTTCTTCTTCTTCTTCTTCTTCTTCTTCTTCTTCTTCTTCTTCTTCTTCTTCTTCTAACATATTGGAATATTCATTCCCTTGTGTTTATTTCTGTGCTTTTCACAGTTTGTGACATCCCTTCAGAGAAGAAAATGCACTCTAGAGTTCTTTGAATTTTTCAACAAATAACTTCCTGAGCAGGAAGAAGAAGAATGCTCTTTTATATTCCGGAATGTAAGGAGATGCCCGAGACTTACTTTGTGGAGTTTATTTCAACTGCTGGCAAAAGCACTCGGTTTCGTTCTCATGATCAAACCCTCCTTGAGACTCATAATGTTCGAGTCAAATGCACAGCGTGTTTATGGAAGGCTTCTTTTGTTTTAAAGCAAACATGCAAGGAATCATTGCTACTTCAAGGAGTGAAAATGCTCAGTTTCTTTCTATTCTGGATTAAGTGGGTTTGATAATTGAGAAATTATCAGTTACGCTATCTTTGAATCTGTTGATGTGAATAGTCACGCTGATTCACAAAAAAAAAGATATGGTTCCTTTGAGAGCGTATTTCGGGGCATTAAAAGTTTTTTCCAAGCTCAGGGGAAGAAAAAAGCTGGGTTTCAAAACAGAATCATTATACTTTATGTATTTTAGTTAAATATATCTATACGTCCTTTTCAGTGACAGGGGTTTTTATTTCTTCTGTAGCAAAACTTATTATTCATACACAAACAGGATTGTAGATATCCATGTTACCTGAAGGAATTTGGTATTTCGAGTTTGTATTTTCTACGATTTACTGTGATCTACCAAATTAAATATCACCCCATTGTACGATTCTATGAAAATATGACTGACCGTGACATTGCAAGGAGTGTGGTTTAACCTGCAAAATCTAATGTTTCATAGATACTTGGATGTTCATGACATACTTAATGGCGGTAGCGGCTGTTGCAAACCATTCGTAATGATACCAAAATATTATCTAAAGACATCTAAAATTAGTATAAGCTGATGTACAATAGAGTATAGCTCTCTTAGCCTAACTGTTACGACTACCGCAAATATAATAAACTTGTTTACTGTTACGAATGCCCTAAAAATAGACACTTCTTTATAACATAATCAAAGGAATATGTCTTAGGGGTACTTCTATTTCGGTATCTAGATTTCGGGAGACAGAGACAGAGAACGTCACGGACAACAGTAAATATTACTATGACTGTTTAAGTGGTGATTGCATAAGTAATTTAAAATCATAGTGTCCTCGTCATGAATGGTGGAGCCATCACTGTGCGTGGTGTCATTACAGGACTGGAGACCATTGAGGTAGAGAGGATGCTCAGAATATCCTTCATTGTGGAGGGCTTGGCATTCCTGGATATTCTTCAGACTGAAGGGCACCATCGAATCCCAAATGATGACCCCCGTATCTCGCAGGGCTACGTGCTGGTGATAATACATGGCAAAGCAATAACAAATATAATCTCAAAATAGTCTGATAAACAAATCAGAATGCTTTTATGTTCATCCCTTCCATGTCTTTTGGCACACATCATTTGGTTTGATAATGGTATTAAGCGAGTATCAAAACACCAAGAAGTAAAGAATTAAATCTGCCTTTATCCATCGCCCTGGGGCAATCTTCAAATCTACCGACAACTACAGTAAATCTTTTGCATTCATTTTGCGTTGAAAATAATAAATAATATTGTTACCTAACCCAACATATTTATTCTAACCTAACGCAATCAATTCCAACCCAGTATGTATCCACCTTTGCGGTGTGTTTAGTACAAGCCCGTTCGGGATTGTTTTTTAACCCAGTATGTATACACCTTTCGGTGTGTTTAGTACAAGCCTATTGGGGATTTTTTTTTTAACCCAGTATGTATCCACCTTTGCTGTGTTTTTAATACAAGCCCATTGGGGATTTTTTTGAGCCCAGTATGTATCCACCTTTGTGGTGTGTTTAGTACAAGCCCGTTGGGGATTTTTTTTTTAACCCAGTATGTATCTACCTTTGCAGTGTCTAGTACAAGCTTGTTGGGGATTTTTTTTAACCCAGTATGTATCCACCTTTGCAGTGTGTTTAGTACAAGCCCGTTAGGGGATTTTTTTAACCCAGTATGTACCCATTTTTGCAGTGTTTAGTACAAGCCCATTGGGGATTTTATTTTGAACCTAGTATGCATCTACCTTTGCGATGTGTTTAGTACAAGCCTGCAGGGGATTTTTTTACCCAGTATGTATCCAACTTCGTGGTGTGTTTAGTACAAGCCTGTTGGGGATTTTTTTTAGCCCAGTATGTACCCACCTTTGCGGTGTGTTTAGTACAAGCCCATTTGGGATTTTTTTTCCCAGTATGTATCCACCATTGTGGTGTGTTTAGTACAAGCCCATTGGGGATTTTTTTTAACCCATTATGTATCCACCTTTGCGGTGTGTATAGTACAAGCCTGTTCAGGATTTTTTAAACCCAGTATGTATCCACCTTTGCGTTGTGTTTAGTACAAGCCCATTGAGGATTTCTTTTTAACCCAGTGTGTATCCACCTTTGCGGTTTGTTTAGTACAAGCACACTGGGGGATTTTTTTTTCAACCCAGTATGTATCCACCTTTGCAGTGTGTTTAGTACAAGTCCGTTGGGGATTTTTTTTTTGACCCAGCATGTATCCACCTTTGTGGTGTGTTTAGTACAAGCCCGTTGGGGGATTTTTTTTAACCCAATATATATTCACTTTTTCAGTGTTTAGTACAAGCCCATTGGGGATTTTATTTTGAACCTAGTATGTATCCACCTTTGTGGTGTGTTAGTACAAGCCCGTTAGGGATTTTTTTTAACCCAGTATGTATCCGCCTTTGCAGTGTGTCAGTATAAGGCCATTGGGGATTTTTTTTTACCCAGCATGTATCCACATTTGCGGTGTGTTTAGTACAAGCCTGTTCAGGATTATTTTTAACCCTGTATGTATCCACCTTTGCGGTGTGTTTAGTATAAGCCTGTTGGGGATTTTTTTTAACCCAGCATGTATCCACCTTTATGGTGTGCTTAGTACAAGTCTGTTGGAGATTTTTTTAACCCATTATGTATCCACCTTTGCAGTGTGTTTAGTACAAGCCTGTTGGTTTTTTTAACCTAATCTGTATCCAACTTTGTGGTGTGTTTAATACAAGCCCGTTGGGAATTTTTTTTAACACAGTATGTATCCACTTTTGCAGTGTGTCTAGTACAAGCCCATTGGTGATATTATTTTGAACCCGGTATATATCCACCTTTGCGGTGTGTTTAGTACAAGCCCATTGGGTAAATTTTCTTAACCCAGTATGTGTCCACCTTTGTGGTGTGTTTAGTCCAAGCCCGTTGGGGTTTTTATTTTTAACCCAGTATGTATCCACATTTGTAGTTTGTTTAGTACAAGCCCATTGGGGATTTTTTTAACCCATATGTATCCACCTTTGCGATGTGTTAGTACAATCCCATAGGGGATTTTTTTTTTAACCCAGCATGTACCTACCTTTGCGGTGTGTTTAGTACAAGCCTGTTGGGGATTTTTATGGTGTGTTTAGTACAAGCCCGTTGGGGATTTTTTTTAACCCAGTATGTATCCACTTTGCAATGTGTTTAGTACAAGCCCATTGGGGATTTTAGTTTGAACCCAGTATGTATCCACCTTTGCGGTGTGTTCAGTACAAGCCATTGGGGATTTTTTTTAACCCAGTATGTATCCACCTTTGCAGTCTTTTTAGTAGAAGCCGGTTGGGGATTTTATTTTGAACCCAGTATGTATCCACCTTTGCGGTGTGTTTAGTACAAGACCGTTGGGGAATTTTTTTGAACCCAGTATGTATCCACCTTTGCGACGTGTAAAGTACAAGCCCGTTCCGGATTTTTTTTTTAACCCGGTATGTATTCACCTTTGCAGCGTGCTTAGTGCAACCCAGTTGGGTATTTTTTTTTTAACGAAGTATGTATCCACCTTTGCAGCGCGTTTAGTACAAGCCCGTTGGGATTTTTTTCAACTGGTACGTATCCACCTTTGCGGCGTTTAGTACAAGCCCATTGTGATTTTCTTTTTTTACCTGTTGTGTACCCACCTTTGCGGCGTGTTTTGTACAAGCCTGTTGGCGATTTTTTTTTGAACCCAGTATGTATCCACCTTTGCAGCGTGTTTAGCACAATCCCGTTGGGGATTACCATAAAAACATAAACAAAAGACTGTAAATATCATAAAGATAATGACCCCCAAGAATATTGGGAATTTTTCCCTTTGACTCTTTTACCGGCCACCATAAATTAATGTGACCTTTTTTTCCTGACTTTTTTCCTAGCCAAAATTGTGACTTTTTTTTCCTGTGACTCTATTACCGGCCACCAGAAAGAACATACTGGATGTTAGACCCACATCCAGCATGTTATTTCTTCACCAAGGATTTTAAATGATATATATATATATATATATATATATATATATATATATATATATATATATATATATATATATATATATATATATATATATATATATATATATATATATATATATATATGTGTGTGTGTGTGTGTGTATGTGCGTGTGTGTGTCTGTGTCTGTGTATACACACACACACACACACACACACACACACACATATATATATATATATATATATATATATATATATATATAATAAAGGATAATAAAAAGAGAAAGTGAAAGGTGCCAAATAGGTTTGGTTATGCCAGGTAAAAAGGGATAGCGGTAGTTTGATTGTTTAGTTTTGGAACTAATGTTTTTATGAAAACCGATTCGAAGACAGCAAATTGTTCTTTATGTGTTTCCGAATACTCAAGAATTCTGGAGAGGACAGCTGGACACCTGTTAGCTAACTCACCCCCTGTTGCTGTCTTCTTCTTCTTCTTTATCTTCAGCTTTTCCCATCTTTATATGGGGTCGCTGTTTGTTATTAGTCTTCTCCATCTTCTGCGACCCCCTGTTGCTATCTATGCTGACCTTAAGAAGCCTACGAGAGGCCCCGACAGAATTTCCAAAACCGCATCTGGGACGCGAAAATAAATAGACCGTAATAGATGTCAAAAAGGAGTTCAGTTTGGCCTTGTATCCTAAAAAAATGACCCAATACTTTGTGGATTTGTTGTGATTGATTGGCATTTTAAGGCCGCACGATCTCCTCGTAATAGTCGTTTAACTTTGGTGTACAACATTGTATTAGTGATAAAAGGGACACTGGCAAAGAATGGCATTCTTGGTGCAGTCGTGTTGTTATTTTTTACCGTTAATTTATTGTTTAGAAGCTTTTATAGATGCTTAAAGGAAACCCTCGCTGGATAACAGTTTTCCATAAAGTATTGTTGTAAAAAGTTATCTCTTGATGAAATACGGACCAGCTATAACAGTTTTCCATAAAGTATTGTTGTAAAAAGTTATCTCTTGATGAAATACGGACCAGCTATAACAGTTTTCCATAAAGTATTGTTGTAAAAAGTTATCTCTTGATGAAACACGAACCAGCTATAACAGTTTTCCATAAAGTATTGTTGTAAAAAGTTATCTCTTGATGAAATACGGACCAGCCAGAGGAGAGGGAATAAGCCCTGTGGATGAGAGTATATAAAGCATTTAATTTAAAGTTAAAGCTGCAAAAGCAGTAAAAATTTGTACATAGTCCGGTGAACGTCTTTTTTATTTAATTGAAATGTAAAAACCATTTGTGTCACGTGATACTTCCATGTCTGAAAAAGAGAGCTTATCATCTTTTTCATAATCGATTGTAAACTTGATCATATGGAAGGTTGAATTAGCAAATCGTAAGAAGGAATTTGCCCTACCTCTGCCTCTAAAAAGAATAAACGTATTATCAGCATAACGGCAGTAAAAAAGAGGATGATTAGCTAGAGGGCAATTGTCCAGCAACTGCTAACACACACACACACACACACACACACACACACACACACATATATATATATATATATATATATATATATATATATATATATATATATATATATATATATATATATATATATATATATATATATATATACACACAGGATGTAACAAGAGTTTATGCAAATATTTTGGGAAATGAAAGAAAAAGTCATTCTGATCAGAAAATGTTCTAGAAACATACATTTTAAGGATTCGTTTGTCGGTGAAGTGAAATTTTAAAATAATCTTTTACCCTTAACGGTGCTCTAGGGCAAGGCTTATGCTAAGGCCCCAACGGATAGGTTTAAGGCGCCCCGAATCCGTTGCGTGCGTCCAACACTGCCAAAGCAGCCTCGTCCGTCTATAAGGCTAAGGCCCCACCGGATCCGGCGCGTGCATCTGCGTGCGTCCAACACGGCTACGCGTTTTGTACGTCTTGATCAACTGCCATGATTCAAATATGAGTGGCCCCATAGAGTGCATGCGCGTGGGTGGCGTCAGGTGCGTTGCCGGGCTGCACGCGCAACGAACAAAACATTTTGTTTTTAGCGGCAGCAAGACGCGCGTCTCCGAGCAGGGGTCCACATGAAGGAAGAATTAATTACCGCTGTGTACCGGCGACAGCCAATATGGGATCCCAGACATCGCCATCATAAAGATCGGAATGTGATCCAGAAACTTTAGATGGAGATTGGTTTAGAACTGGAAGTTAATGATATCAGTAAGTATTTAATATACCCTTTATTGGAATATAAATTGATACATTTATGAGCAAGAACACTTTACTTTTCCATGCTATTAAATAAACAAGACATGCCTAAACTCTAGTATACTGGTATATACTAAAAATCATAAAATATGGATACAATTTGGAAATTACAGCAAACAGGTTCGAGAACATTACATAGACCTATCAATCTTATTGCAGGCAACTTCTCCTGTTGGAGTACAGAAGTAATCGGCAAATTTATTCCTTATATTTTTGGCACACTCTTTGTAACGATTATTTCTCCTAGCAATACAAATGGGGCTTAGGCCTACTTCAGGACCATCTATTGTGTGGTTACTGTCGATACCTTTAAATCCATCATGTGTTAATACAATGTTATGCAAGATGCATGTTGCTTTAGTTATTAGAATTGCGCTACTGATATCTGTTTCAATGTTTTTTTGAGTTTTAATCAAGTGTTATAATTTGCAGTTATAATAAAGGATTCAAATAGTTTTTTGTTTTTATATTTTAGTGGATACATTTATGTGAATACCTTTGTTTCAGAATTTTTGTATCTAGTGTTCAGTTCACACAATCTACACGTCTGATTTTTTTTATTGAATAGAGTAAAGTGCAACTTTACAAATTTCAAAATCAATAATCCTTACCTGAGAGTTACTACAAGTCTCTCTTCCGTTGATATTGATCTCCTGTAGTTGGTATCACATTTTAATATTCTAGACAAAATGCCCTCGTGAATGAAGTCAAAGTAATGTTTCTGGCGACATCCGACAATATTGAAAAAACATGTCTGGGTGCCGTCTTCACTTATGAAAGAGTGTTTCATATTCTCCACTCTTTCCTCGTTCTAAATTTATGTCATGAGTCCAGATTTTACTATTCTTCAACACTTCTAATCTGGTTGACAGTAATGAGTCATAGAGCAAAAACTCGCATGCTCCCTCCATGACGGCAAGTGCTGCTGAACTGTCCGTCTTGTAACCGTCACTCGCTTGTCTGGTTGGGCCATGCACGCAGAAGACGGACACGCTAATAGACGGACGAGGCTGCTTTGGCAGCCTTGGATGCACGCGCCGGATCCGGTGGGGCCTTAGCCTAAGCGTGTCGATCTTCTGCGTGTGTGGCCCACCCAGACAAATGAGTGACGGCTACACAAGACGGACAGTTCAGCAGCACTTGCCGTCAAGAAGGGAGCGTGCGAGTTTTTGCTCTATGACTCATTTCTGTCAACCAAATTAGAAGTGTTGAACAATAAGAAAATCTGGACTCATGACATAAATTTAGAAGGAGGAAAGAGTGCAGAATATGCAACACTCTTTCATAAGTTATGACAGCATCCAGACAAGTTTTTTAATATTGTCGGCTGTCGCCGAAAACCTTTGACTTACTTCACGAGAGCATTATTATCTCGAATATCAAAATTTGATAACAATTACAGAAGATCAATATCAACAGAAGAGAGACTTGTAGTAACTCTGAGGTAAGGATTACTGATTTCGAAATTTGTAAAGTTGCACTTTATTTTATTAAATAAAAAAATTCAGATGTGTAGATTGTGTGTGAACTGAATACTAGATACAGTAACTTATGAAACAAAGGTATTTACATAAATGTATCCATTAGAATATAATAAAAAAAAACTACTTGAATCCTTTATCATAACCACAAATCATCACATTTGAATATAACTCAAAGTTGGGCAGGTGGTTCAAATGCAGGTTGTTGTAGCTCTACGTTTGAGTGGGACAAGGTGCGAGATGGTGTCTGGCTCGGATGGCTCGGAGAACAGACAGAGATGCACGTCCAACTGCGGCTAAAAACAAAACTTTTTGTTCCTTGCACGTCAGTCCGGTAATGCTAAGTTCACACATTCACGTATCAAGTCATGCATGCGCACGCACAGCCGAAATTTGTGAAACGTGCACATACGCGAGAAAATAAGCCCCGCCCAACTGGATATGTGTCATGGGCTGATGTGCGTAAAGCATATAGTGCGCTGCAAATGTACGCACTGCGTAAGGGTGACGTAACGCTTACCGACAAGCGGCAGTGCAGGCAGAAGTAGTGCCTGGCAGAGCACGTAACACCGACGTACGTATACCGTATGTGTTACGTTCTGCGTAACTGAGTTATGTAAACGTCACGTTGGCCCAACGTACTACGGGGGTTAAACCCCAGCTATAAAAGGGCCGGCAGTGGCACGTGTGGCTAGTCAATGCCGTAACACCACAGCATCAAGACATACTACCAACCTGCTGAAGCAACATGGACAATATAGCTGAAATGCGTCAACTTATAGCTATAGCAAGTAGGGATAGAAGAGAAATGTTGCCGTATGTCATTAAATATGTGCACATCATGTTATTGCTGGAGATTGCAATGATTGCTGCAAAGCACACAGAGCAGAAAAAAAAGGCGGCCAAGGAGGGTGTGGATGTTGCCGTACTTGCAGAAAAGGATGGAGCAAGGTCATTATGACAACCTGATGGAGGAGTTGTCAACCCAAGCCCCAGACCTGCACAGAAATTTTACCCGGGTTGACAGGGCCTCTTCAATGAAATTGTTAAACGAGTCACACCCTACATTCAGAAGAAAGTGACATTCTGGAGGAAACCCATTGAGCCAGGCCTACATGTTGCTATCACCCTACGCTTCCTCGCTACAGGTGATTCATACAAGAGTCAGCAATACTTGTTCCGGGTAGCCCACAACACCATTAGTCACATCGTACCAGAGACCTGCAGGGCCACTGTTGCTGCCTTCGAGGATGAGGAACTGCAGGTGCCACAAACACCTGAAGCAAGGCAGGAGGTTGCACAGGGTTTTGAGGAACGGTGGAACTTCCCGCACGTAATTGGAACTATAGATGGCAAACACATTAGGCTCCATAACCCTCCCAAAGGCGGTACGCATTACTTCAGCTACAAGAAGTTCTACTCCATGGTATTACTTGCAGTTGCTGATGCTTCATACAAGTTCTTATACATCGACGTGGGTGCCATTGGCTCAGAGTCAGATGGTGGTGTATTTGCCCAGACCCGACTGGCAGAAATGCTGTTGCAAGAGGAAGCAAATCTTCCCCAACCTGATGCCCTGCCAGGTCAACCTAATGGATCTCCTGTGCCCTACTTCCTAGTTGGTGATGATGCCTTCCCCCTGAGGAATTACCTTATGAAGCCCTACCACAAAAGAGGACTAAGCAAGGAGGAACGGATTTACAACTACAGGTTAAGTAGGGCACGCAGGACGGTGAAGAATGCCTTTGGGATTCTGGCAAACAGATTCCAAGTATTCCACACTGCAATATGCCTGAAGCCTGACCATATAGAGCCATTAGTGATGTCCGCATGTGTTCTACACAATATGATAATAAGAAGAAATGCACGCAGACAAGAAGGAGATCAGGAGCACCCCGTCAAACATGCTGTCATACCTGGTAGCTGGAGGAGTGACCCGTCCTCAGGAGCAGCCCTTCCAACCGTGACTGGCAACACTGCAACGAGGGATGCAAAAGAACAGCATAACATGCTGAAGGATGTGATAATTCTATGTTCTTGAAAGAACCTGCTCCTAGCATTTACATTGTTGATATTCTGATATGAAAATTCTATCGTTTTGAAACTACCTTCTCTCCGATGTTTGTGACATTTTATATGACTTGCTAATATTTTGTCTGTTGTCATTTTGCTTCTGTGCACATATGTTACATAAAGTATTTTGAACTTATTTCAGAGTCAGTAATGTATACTGAAATGTTAGTGTATTCAGGTTCATTTTGCCTTCTTTATTTGTGTACTTGTATTTTAGCTACTTCATTGAATACATGATCTTTTTCACATCCATGTTACATTATTCTCATCAATACTTAGTACTTTTGAATAGAGGATAGAGCTAGACATGATATTGCAAAATATATTTATTTAATATAAAAAACAAACATACACATAAATAGAAGCACAAGGAAAAACAACAGTATATAAAAAATTTTAATTTTGTAAATTATTGAAAAATGTCGTGTCAAGTGACAGGTTGCTGAGGTCCTTTGTGGTCAATGTAACCAACTGTGCTTGTAGGAGCGCCAACTGCTGTGCAGTGAGTGAAGTGGGCCCAACCGATGCTGCGATGCCGACAGGCTGGCAGAACTGCAGGTGTCTGATATTCCGCTGTCACTGTCAGGGTGTGGGACATCATGCCTCTCGACGGCACTGTGGTGCCCTCTTTGGAGGCACGGATGTACCTCTCGATGGCACCGAGCACGTCCATTTTCAGTGCCAGACTCAGCTGATCTGACACCTGCGTGCAGTCGTCCTCGACCTCTTCGAAAAACTTGCGCCAGTAGAGGACGCGGGGGTTACGAGGAGCAGGCTGCACGTTGGGCAGCATATCCTCCCGGAGGGCCTGTGCCCTCGTGAAGGCGGCGTCGAAGAGCTTGGAAACTTTGTTTTTCTGAGCCATGGTGCTTGCTGGGTCAGCAAGCGGAGAAGGCAAGGGCGTCAGTGTCAGGGCAGGAGAGGAAACAGGAGCAGCAGGCAGGTCCAGAGCTGTAAAAATAGGAGGAGGAACATATATGAGAAAATGGTATAAAATGTACATTGAATGCAGGGAAACTATGTAATAACGTTATATTCAGTAATAATTATGCATGGAAACATTAAAACAGACATACCATCGGAAGTCCCAACACCTTTGGCTTCCTTTGACGCACAATGTGCGGCTTCAGGAAGTGGAAGATGTTGAGGGTCCATTTCTCCTGGTCTGTCAGCCGTCTGCCTGTCCCTTGGCCACTCTTCTCCGCCGTGAGCCGCCCAAAACAACTCCTGAGGGATGTAAACCACATCCTCAGTTCACGGCCGCTCACAGGAGGAACAAGTGACTGGCCCTTTTCTTCGAAGGCCTTCCAAACCTTGGCCTTGTCCTTGTAGGTTGTGAGGCCCTTGTTATAAATAAACTCGGCCTCGGTCTCCAGCCACTCGCCAACAAGCCTCTCGTTCTCTTCCGAGAGGATCACTGACAGGTTTTCCTTCCGGTCCTGACCTGTAGGGCCCTCTCCTTCAGGAGTGCCTTTGGCGTTGTTGTCAGCGTCCCCCTTGTGGTCGGTGTCATCGGTGGCGGCAGCGAGGTCACTCTCATAAACGAGGGCAAGCTCCTCTTCCTTCTCTTCTAGCTCGCTCTCCGGCACGAGCTCGTCAGCCTCAAGCTGCAGCACCACAGCATCACTGCCTGAAGGGGGACCATCAGCTTCTGAAGGCTTAGCGTAGGGGGCAACTCCAGCTACCAGGGCTCCTGGAGTTCTCAGGGCCCCCTTCCTGGTCCTCTTCAACAGGGGTCCTTTGGGCATCTTGGCTGCAGTGGATGACGACGACGGAGGTGTTGACGGAGAGATCAGTGTGGATGCTGTCCAGAGAAGCATTGACCTGCAAGCGCGCCGCCTATCCCTTTTATCCCAGGTCAAAGCATTGCCACATCTCCGCGGTTGCGGGCAATGCGGCAGCGTTGCCGCATCTACTCCCACGTCATGCTGACAGCCACGTGGTGCGGGGCAGGAACCCTGGGGCAGTGTTGGACCACAGGTAAGGGCTTAGCGGCTGCGCGGTCAGCCTGTGGTTGGCACCACGCTGTGCGGGTCAGACCACGCTTCCTGACAGCTGACCTGGCCACCCACGCAGGGTTTTGAGCAGGTCGAAAGGTTCATGGCCCCCAGCGCACGCCCAGGTGGTCTGTAACACAGTACTTACGGTATATTTATGTTGTATTTGCGTTGTGTTTACATACTTACTGACTCTGCTCTGTGCGTGGGCTTGTGTGCCTGATACATGGATGTGTGAACTTAGCATAATGCACCTAACGCCACCCACCCACACACATGCGCCTTGTGGGGCCATTCGTATTTGAATTATGGCAGTTGATCGAGACGCACAAAACGCTTATCCGTGTTGGATGCGCTCAACGGATTCAGTGGGGCCTTAAGGTCCCACCAAATCCGTCGCTGCTAAGCGTACGGGATCGTCGGGGTGTCAGAGTGAGTAGTCAAGGATATGGGGGGAAGGGTTGATGAAGCACGTTGGGCAACTGGATTGCTAGTCTTTTAATTATGATATTTTCTTGCAGGTTATTGAAAAATGTAACATTACAGTCCCTTCAACTAGTAAATCACCCGTGAACAGACTTCATTTAATCTAATTTTAATTATTAGCTCTACGTATCAAAAAAGTAGTGTAAATGTTGCTTGGCAACATTTATTTGTGATCGTTGAATTCTGTCCCGCCGCCTCGTCATGAAATGTTGAATCAGGAGTCAGGTCTAGGGCTACGCCTGTGCTGATTGAGTGATAGTGATAGTAGTCAGGATGACAAGGGAATGCAGGCTGGGATGATACTGCACTTCTTGAATGTCAGCTTTTCTACCTCTTTCCATTGCTGTATGAATAGGCTACCTCCGATAGGAACGAAAGAAATGGAATTTTCAGTAATGTTCACATTCTTTTTCATCTGACCGAGATGAAAGTGTTTTCGTAAGTTCTTTTTTCATTTGACTGGTGTGCGATGAACACTTTTGATTGAGAAGGAGAGATTTTTGATAATATGTTTTAGATCTTTGATCGGGGTATAACAAATAGGCCTATCTTCGATGGAGGGGAGATTCCATTAGGTCTGCTTTTCTATTCTATAATGGCGTCCAGTGAATACCATTGATGGCGAGGGAGAAAGTGTCTATGATGCATGAATCTCTTCCCCTTTGTTCAGTATCTAAAGAATACATTTTATTTGGAGGTATTTTATTCACAACTGCCTAATTGTCGATTTCCTTTTTAGTTTTCTGTAAAAGAAAAACACTATTGTGCCGGCTTTGTCTATCTGTTCGCCCTCAGATCTTAAAAACTACCGAGGCTAGAGGGCTGCAAATTGGTATGTTGACCATTCACCCTCCAATCATCAAGCATACCAAATTGCAGCCATCTAGCCTCAGTAGTTTTTATTTTATTTAAGGTTAAAGTTAACCATAATCGTACTTCAGGCAGCGCTACAGGTACCAACAACGTAGGCCACCACCGGACCGTGGCTGAGTTTCATGGGCCGCGGCTAAGAGTTTTATGGACCGTGGCTAAGGCCACCACCGGACATACACATATCAATTAAGACCTTTTCAGAATATCTTACCTAGATCGTTAGTCTCCTCTAGAACTAGTTAGGAGAAATAAAGATAAAAGAAGATGTGACAACAAATTCAACTAACGTATTTAGCTCCTCTTACTGAGAAGCTGCCTCCCCAGCAACAGCCAAGACTCCTTGTCTCGAAATGTATCGAAAGAAGAGCAGGAACCCCTTCAGACGCCAGCAGGTAGGGCACTCACGAGGTCCTTGGCACACGGTTCCTTGCAAAAGAAGCAAAGCACTGGAGCATCAGGGAAGGGTCGCTCATCCGGGCCTGAAATCCCTTCCCCTTTGTTTCCATTCCTGTTTAGTGACCGAAAATTTCCAATACCAAGCAAAGTTCAACGTTACGGAAAAGAACAGTGTCGGGGAGGAGAAACCAAGAGAAGGAGAGTGAAAATCGATGAAAAGGAAGTAGCGTTAGCAAAATCGAAGTCTTCCTCTGAGGGGTCAATGGGACAGCAGCCGCAGAAAGGAATGAAATTGCCAGAATCCCTTTAAAATGCTCCATCTGTCGCAGAAGGAAGTCGGACCTCAAGACAAGTTTGTTTCCCGTCCAACGACGAAATTTTATGGTTACAGTAAACGTTTCAACAACTGGAAGTTTCAGCGAATTGTGAACTTAATGACAAAATGCTAACTTGAAACATTTTGATAGGCAAGTAAACCATATGTTATCTCGTTTGTTATATAATATTCAGTAATTATTGGGATGGCCACTGCTTTTGGGCATAATACTTTCCGTGCAGCAGAAAGTGCATTATAAAGCAATACTTTCCAAGGTGAAATAGTCCTTAAAGACTAATCAAATCTTTCCAGCATTTCATGGCTGGTTGGTTTACGAATATTAAGCTGCCAAGCCAATGATTGGAACTCTTTCCTAATGGTTGTCTTGGCAGCCTAATATTCTGAGCTTAAGACAATGAAGAGAGGAGTTGGAATGGTTGGACAAAGTAGTGCAAAAAATGTACTAGATGTTACTATTACAATTTGCTGCATTTATCTGTATTCAAGAAACATACACGTAACCCTGAATATATAAGAGTAATTTTACTGGTACAGACATCCTGTGCTATAAACATTTCAGTGGCATTTACTTAACAGAATAATGTAATCGTAAGCAATGATCTTCCATTATGACCGGATCCACAGGGAGAAATAAATGCAAGACGGATTGCAGTAATATCCACATGAAACCAAAAATCTGTGAAGGAAATATGACTGGATCCACAGGGAGAAATTAATGTAAGACGGATTGCAGTAATATCCACATGAAACCGTAAACCTGTGAACGAAATATGACGGGATCCACAGGGAGAAATTAATGTAAGACGGATTGCAGTAATATCCACATGAAACCGTAAATCTGTGAACGAAATATGACTGGATCCACAGGGAGAAATTAATGTAAGTCGGATTGCAGAAATATCCACATGAAACCAAAAATCTGTGAACGAAATATGGCTAGATCCACAGGGAGAAATTAATGTAAGACGGATTGCAGTAATATCCACATGAAACCAAAAATCTGTGAACGAAATATGGCTGGATCCACAGGGAGAAATTAATATAAGACGGATTGCAGTAATATCCACATGAAACCGTAAATCTGTGAACGAAATATGACTGGATCCACAGGGAGAAATTAATGTAAGACGGATTGCCGTAATATCCACATGAAATCGTAAATCTGTGAACGAAATATGACTGGATCCACAGGGAGAAATTAATGTAAGACGGATTGCAGAAATATCCACATGAAACCAAAAATCTGTGAACGAAATATGGCTGGATCCATAGGGAGAAATTAATGTAAGACGGATTGCAGTAATATCCACATGAAACCGTAAATCTGTGAACGAAATATGACTGGATCCACAGGGAGAAATTAATGTAAGACGGATTGCAGTGATATCCACATGAAACCAAAAATCTGTGAACGAAATATGGCTGGATCCACAGGGAGAAATTAATGTAAGACGGATTGCAGTAATATCCACATGAAACCAAAAATCTGTGAACGAAATATGGCTGGATCCACAGGGAGAAATTAATGTAAGACGGATTGCAGTAATATCCACATGAAACCATAAATCTGTGAACGAAATATGACAGGATCCACAGGGAGAAATTAATGTAAGACGGATTGCAGTAATATCCACATGAAACCAAAAATCTGTGAACGAAATATGACAGGATCCACAGGGAGAAATTAATGTAAGACGGATTGCAGTAATATCCACATGAAACCATAAATCTGTGAACGAAATATGACAGGATCCACAGGGAGAAATTAATGTAAGACGGATTGCAGTAATATCCACATGAAACCAAAAATCTGTGAACGAAATATGACAGGATCCACAGGGAGAAATTAATGTAAGACGGATTGCAGTAATATCCACATGAAACCAAAAATCTGTGAACGAAATATGACTGGATCCACAGGGAGAAATTAATGTAAGACGGATTGCAGAAATATCCACATGAAACCAAAAATCTGTGAACGAAATATGGCTGGATCCATAGGGAGAAATTAATGTAAGACGGATTGCAGTAATATCCACATGAAACCAAAAATCTGTGAACGAAATATGACTGGATCCACAGGGAGAAATTAATGTAAGACGGATTGCAGTGATATCCACATGAAACCAAAAATCTGTGAACGAAATATGGCTGGATCCATAGGGAGAAATTAATGTAAGACGGATTGCAGTGATATCCACATGAAACCAAAAATCTGTGAACGAAATATGGCTGGATCCACAGGGAGAAATTAATGTAAGACGGATTGCAGTAATATCCACATGAAACCAAAAATCTGTGAACGAAATATGGCTGGATCCACAGGGAGAAATTAATGTAAGACGGATTGCAGTAATATCCACATGAAACCATAAATCTGTGAACGAAATATGACAGGATCCACAGGGAGAAATTAATGTAAGACGGATTGCAGTAATATCCACATGAAACCAAAAATCTGTGAACGAAATATGACAGGATCCACAGGGAGAAATTAATGTAAGACGGATTGCAGTAATATCCACATGAAACCATAAATCTGTGAACGAAATATGACTGGATCCACAGGGAGAAATGAATGTAAGGCGGATTGCAGTAACATACACATGAAACCATAAATCTGTGAACGAAATATGACTGGATCCAGAGGGAGAAATTAATGTAAGACGGATTGCAGTAATATCCACATGAAACCAAAAATCTATGAACGAAATATGACTGGATCCACAGGGAAAAATGAATGTAAGGCGGATTGCAGTAACATACACATGAAACCATAAATCTGTGCACGAAATATGACTGGATACAGAGGGAAAAATTAATGTAAGACGGATTGCAGTAATATCCACATGAAACCATAAATCTGTGAACGAAATATGACTGGATCCACAGGGAGAAGTTAATGTAAGAAGGATTGCAGTAATATCTACATGAAACCATAAATCTGTGAACGAAATATGACGGGATCCACAGGGAGAAATTAATGTAAGACGGATTGCAGTAATATCCACATGAAACCAAAAATCTGTGAACGAAATATGACTGGATCCACAGGGAGAAATGAATGTAAGGCGGATTGCAGTAACATACACATGAAACCATAAATCTGTGCACGAAATATGACTGGATACAGAGGGAGAAATTAATGTAAGACGGATTGCAGTAATATCCACATGAAACCATAAATCTGTGAACGAAATATGACTGGATCCACAGGGAGAAGTTAATGTAAGAAGGATTGCAGTAATATCTACATGAAACCATAAATCTGTGAACGAAATATGACGGGATCCACAGGGAGAAATTAATGTAAGACGGATTGCAGTAATATCCACATGAAACCAAAAATCTGTGAACGAAATATGACTGGATCCACAGGGAGAAATGAATGTAAGGCGGATTGCAGTAACATACACATGAAACCATAAATCTGTGCACGAAATATGACTGGATACAGAGGGAGAAATTAATGTAAGACGGATTGCAGTAATATCCACATGAAACCATAAATCTGTGAACGAAATATGACTGGATCCACAGGGAGAAGTTAATGTAAGACGGATTGCAGTAATATCTACATGAAACCATAAGTCTGCGAACGAAATATGACTGGATCCACAGGGAGAAGTTAATGTAAGACGGATTGCAGTAATATCCACATGGAACCATAAATCTGTGAACAAAATATGACCAGATCCATCGTCACTGTCATTAAACCTTATTACTTTAAAATTGTTTTTAATGTCACTCAATAAAGGATTTAAATATGGGATTATATTGCGATAGGCGTTTAGAACACCAAACTGAAATTACATGTTTTGCAAATGTGCTTATTTGCAATGGTCATTAACGTTAGTATATTCTCATTAATGATAACTTTTGAAACTATGTTAAGATAAGTATCTGAAGTTAGTCTTGCTTTTATAAATTATGTACTAATTTATTTGATCATTCCAAATTAAAACTCTCTCTTTGCCATTAATATTCCCGACTAGAGAAAATTATATCAACGTACATGCAATTAGAATTACGGGGCATTTAGCAGACACTTCATTTCAAGTCCACTAAATAACCTAAATGAAAAAAAAGACATCATCAGGAGTAAAGAGATTAGAAATGACAAAATATTTTGTGTCCGGTCAAGATATTTATTACACAGAATATGGTGGCCAAAACCACCCACTGTAGTTTATAGTGATGAATTTAATGAACGGTTTGAATTGAAGTCATCAATAAATCACCTGTCAAAAGAAAAGTAACCCTATATCTGTTTGTGCGTGTGTTTAAGGATGCCGTGTATATCTGCTCTCCGCGTATGTATCCGTCTAATGAAAAAGACCACTCACGCATGTGGATGTAATTCACAGTAAAAACCAAGGGGCCTCAACAAAAGTTCGAACTCAGGCAAAAGTATCGACTGGGGACGGCTGCCTGAAAAATCAGGTATGCCTCTCCTCACCTGCTTTGTCGACTGTGGGGGGGAGGGCGGGACTGCTGAATTGCAAAAAGGATAGAGGGCTGGCAACCTCATCATGAGAATTGCTGGGCAATTACCACATGGACTAGGAAACTGATAACGGTCGCAATCCGTAAATGCAGTTTTTGCAACAGAATACTCTTAATTGTTATATGCAGGTCTCCGAAATGGTAGATGGATGATATATATATATATATATATATATATATATATATATATATATATATATATATATATATATATATATATATATATATATATATGTAGATATATAGATATAGGTATGTATGTATATATATATATATATATATATATATATATATATATATATATATATATATATATATATATATATATATATATATATATATATATATATATATATATATATATGAGACTTTTTATCACATCACCGTGATTCATATACAATCAGTAAGCTACAAACGTCCTTTAATATCCAATTCGCTCTACCTCGGAAATAATATATTTTCATATATGTTACCGAAGGGGAATTTTTTAGTTGATAATAAGTTCGTCGTCCCGTGGGCTCGAACCAGCGAAGGACAAGAACTCAGGACTACAGTGGACGCATTAACCCACGCGGCCAGCAAGTGAGGTATAAGTGGATATCGTCTCCCATATACAAATCCCCCGTCGAACTCAGGTGTTTGTAATTAGAGACGATATCCACCCACCTCTGACATGCTGGCCGCGTGGGTTAATGCGTCCACTGTAGTCCTGGTTCTTGTCCTTCGCTGGTTCGCGCCCACGGGACGACGAACTTATTATCAACTAAAAAATTCCCCTTCGGTAACATATATTAAAATATATTTCCGAGGTAGAGCGAATTGGATATTAAAGGACGTTTGTAGCTTACTGATTGTATATGAATCACGGTGATGTGATAAAAAAGTCATAATATGGCTTGCACCATTTCAGTAGTATCATAAAGTATGTATTTATGAGCAAATTGATAGAATATATATACTTCCATTATAATATTTTTTTTCATAAAAAATCAAATATGGGTATCATTTCCTATCTCGAAGTGGGAAGTGTACTCTAAGTACAATGAAGTCCGTCGCTTTCAGATAAACTACACTTCCGTAATAACGTCTGTGAACTACTCTTCTAAAACACTTTAATCATGTGAGCGTTTTTGGTGTGGCTTGAAGGACTAAAGTCCGCATCACAGGTAATAATTCATGCAAAAGCTTATAGATATTCTCATTATGAAAGGCGTAATAACCCGAGCGGAATTTGTTTCCAAATCATTTCCTATTAAATAATGGCATTTACGTTTCTCGGTCATCAAATTTGTCCACAAAACGCTCTGGAAGAAAACATTTACTTGTCGAATAATGAATTTATTAATGCAGTTAACCTTGACTGTCAAATTCAGAATGAAGCTCTAATATGACGTACAGCAACTAATTAACAGAAGCTTGATGCATTCTGAAGGGATGAACTTTTTCGTAATGAAAAATAATAAAACTGTGAAATTTAATACAAGACTCCAAGATCCCTTGCACGGGAAACAAGTTATAAAGTAAAAAAAAAATGATAACACTGACTTTTAAGCCCTACAAGGAAAAGCACTCATACCACCTTAAAATTATGCCTGTAGGTAGTGCATCTTATAAATGATTTACTCTCAAGTCTTCGATTCAGTATCAGTAAACCTGGTCCGATTCAGTACATTTGAACTTTGTAAAAACGCACTGATTTTCGTACAGCGCTCTCTTAAATTGATTTACCTATGAAAAAGGAATAGTATCTCTTAATGTTACACAGGGATTTTTATACTTTAAATTTATATGTGAGCAGGGGGGAGGGGAACGATAAGTCCCTTATAAATTTCTCGTGGGAAATTTTGTATTGATTATTAAATGAAGTAAGAAACCATCAGACAATTTAACAGCACAAAATTAACGTCATTTTTTAAGTCTTCATGCGTGTCGCATTTCAATTTTGATAAAGGACTGATTTTCTTCCGTTGTTATTTGACAAGCCGATGAATTGCAGCTAGATGGAAAATCTTGCTAGAAAAATTAAGGCTCTTAAGCAAGTGATGTTAAATCACAATATACACACCCAGTCATTTCCCTTGTTTCCGTTGCGACAGACAACCACTTTCGTCCATCCTTTTTGAAATCCAGAATTTTAACAAATGAAATTTAACAAGTCTATTGGTACGAACTGCAGACAAAAAAAAAGTAAGGATCAAAATAAACACCGACATACCAAAAAAAAAGATATACTCTTGTCACAAAAAGAAGCAGAATTGAAAGAGAGAAAACTCTCTTTTCTTAAAGCCATTTCCCTCCGGCACCAGAGGTTTGACAGTGGGTCGTGAACAAAAATCCAAAATCTCTCTGATGCCAAACTCATTCTTTCTTGCCATCCTTTTTTTCCCTACTTTTTACCTTCCTGCACCTACCACTGGGAAACGGAATTTTCTCTTTCAACGAACGTACCTTGTGTGTCAGTGAAAGAGTGTGTGGTGAAGTGCGCGTACCAAGGAGTGTTGAAGCGTATCTGTCTAATTGTTCAAAGACTGTCTTGTTCAGAAGAGAAATGAAATACACTGTGTGTGTTTTTTATAGAAATATTACGGTCTGTATTCAAACGTCCGGCTATCCGGTGAGTGAGAATGAATGAAAGGAAAATATAGTTCCAGATTCTCTCTCTCTCTCTCTCTCTCTCTCTCTCGTTTGTTTGGTAAGAAAGTCGACAGATCATTCAGTGACTTATGACCGTATTTGTGAAAGCATGTTTTCGCTGCCCTACACACCCTTTACGTATAAGAGAAAGTACTTTATCGAGTTACAGTCCTTCTTCATAAATCTTACGATGTTCATAAAAATAATGAGATGTATGTCGCAGTTGCTAGAATCCCTTCAGCCTGAACGAGCAATAGTGATCAGAATTCAACGTAATTTTTTCAGCCTGAGGATTTTGTGTTAGTCCTCCTACTTAAATGAAGGTGAGATTTTCAGGCAGTCGAACGGTAAAAGGGTAAATGTGGCGAGAAAGAAAACTTGAGAAATACTGGAATCTAGTATTATTATTTTAATTTGATTTTCTGGCTTGTCAAATAATGGTGAAGGATATTGGTCACTTATCAGAATGGAAATGCCACAAGCCAGAAGACTTAAAAGGCTGGAATTGCTATGATTTAAATTTTTTTTACCGATTTCTTACTCAGTTTATTAATCAATGAAAATTTTTTACTGAACAGTTTACAGGGGAATTCCGTTTTGCTCCCCCCCCCCAAAAAAAAAAACTTCCCTTTTTCCAGCAGAAAATGAAAATGGTGATTCGGCAAGACTGAAGTAACATAACGAATGTTTTTCAGACAGTCATTAATCTTTATTTTACGTCACTCAAACTTATGATTGTCTTATAGGAATTTTAAGTAAGCAAAATGTCCATTCAGCATAACAAACGAATTCTATCTTTTAATTTTAGTTTGCTACTGGCTCTGTCTGGCGTCGTTTTATAAGGTTACTTGGGAAAAAATACCCCTTTTACCAATATAATGAAGACAAGTTCAAATTTCTTTTGACAGCTATAAAATCACGTGTGCTTGTACAATTTAAATTCTGCCCCTACGCTTATGCATATAGAGTTTTCGGCAGATAGATAGACAGATAAACAGAGAGATAGATACAGTGGGTCCTGGATAGATAGAAAGTAATTACGGTGAAATCGTATGAAAAAACTTTTAGAGAAAGAGGAAAAAGAAAAGAGGTAGAAAGGGTGGGGGGTGTTGGTCAAGATGTTTCCTACACGCCAGCCTTCAGTTGCTCTCCACGCCTCCCAGGATTTCCTGAAAAGTCGTTAAAGAACCTGAATCAAGCATTGTTCTAATTTCAAATCCATGCGATCTGAACATAAATACCATTGATTCAACAGAAAATGATTGTCAATATTATACAAATGAATACATCGCCAACTTGCCTTCCGAATATGTGGTCAGTCAAAAATGAGACAGAACGGAACTGGGCTTTCGGATTCAAAGGCAAAAGCGGATCTGTTTGCTAGTTTAACTCGGAGAAAGCTGGAGGACTGATTTTTGAAAAGAAGAAGAAAAAATACGAGGGAAGAGAGGCAACAAAGAAAGCCACATAAAAAGGAAGAAAAGAGCGTCTGGAAAAACAGAAACCTTGAAGAGGAGGAGCTCGGATGCGGTGCTCTTTATAAAATGTAAATAAAAGTCCAGAAGTCTTACAAAGCCAGATGAAAGAATCATGAGAAGGATGGTAGCCTTCAAGATAGGGAGAGACAGACAGAGTGAAGTCCTGCAACTTGCAGAAAGGTTGGTGAACAGTGTATAATGAAACAGGCAAAAGTAGCAAACTTAAGTCTTTTGTTTCTGAAACTAAAAAGAGAACCTGGAAAGATGGGCAAAGTTTTAATTTTAAAAGTAATTTTTTGAATGGTTGATGAGGTTACCATTACCCTTGAGATAGCCTGAACATATATAATATATGATGATTAAAATTTTTTTTATATTCTGTATTTGAAAATATGGCAAAAACTTATGAAATAACCGTGGGATTAAATGTATCTACGAAACAAACACAATAGCTTTTAATATAATACAAGGAAATTTTGTTCATCTTTGGAACATGTAACACATCTAGACAAATATAAAAGGTAAAGATAGATGGAGGAACTCAAAAAATATATACGCTGGACTCTGTTGTATTCCAACGCATATTTTTCCGATACTCATTACACCGTACTTGAACCTTTTCAAATCCCTCCCTTCAGGAAGAAAGGACTGAAAAAGTTAAGCCTCAGTACATCCAACTTCCTGGAGGAGAAAAGCAGTTTCAGACACTTCTGAATGATAAAATGGAGTATGGGATTTTAGCCTAAGGCCAAGCACTGGGAGGTCATTCAGCGCTGAAACGGAAATTGATAGTCGAAATGGTTTGAAAGGTGTGACAGGAAAAACACTTCGCAGTTGCACTATGAAACAATTTTTAGGAGAGGGTGGAAAGCAAGATGGAAGAAAGAGAATATGAACAGAGGTACAGTAAAAAGAATGAAAGGGGTTGCAGCTAGGGGCAGAAGGGACGCTGCAAAGAACCTTCAGTAATGCCTACAGTGCACCGCATGAGGTACACGAACAGTACTGCCCCCTGACGGGGTCTGAATGATAGATGTGTCTCTAAAAAAATGAATGAAACTTACATCACCTATTGATCTTATCTTTTATGGTTACAGTATTGGTTTTTTTATGAATCTTGAAGTTAGGAAAATGTTGCTGAGAATGGAGAACTAAACCTTTTTGTGTAGACAGAAAAAAAAGGCTTCTGAGTTCATGAAAAATTTCTTTAAAAAATTGCTTAAATTTGCTAAAAATGGACTATAAAGAAATAATTCCTATTTTTCATGTTCAGAAAATCACGTGCTATTTGTTCAGTCCCAGCATTCAAAGAATGTGTTGTTTTTATTCTTTTAAATTTTTTATTCTTTTAAATTCAGTCCTCCAGCTTTCTCCAATTTAAACTAGCAAGCACGCCATGCTTTTGCCTTTGAATCTGGAATCCCAGTTTCGTATTGTCTCACTGACTGGCCACATAAGCGCTTCAGCAGGACTGCATTTTCTTTCATTTAGACTGCTGCAACCAACAGGGAAATTGTTCAAGTATTCAAATACCTCGAAAGATTGTTTCAGGAGTAAATCATCAATAGCTCTTGATAACCATCGGCTTCAGAGGAGTCTTTTCTGTATGGAATGCATTTCCAGAGAGATCACGTTGTTTGTATTTTAGTCCCCAGATTAGTTATGCTAGGTTAGGTTAAGCTTCTTTATATGAAGGTTTCATACGTGCCCAGTAAACTGTCTTCAGTTTTGTTACCATTTATGGAGTCACATTAAGTATTTACTTTCTCCAGTCCCTTTCTTAATAAAATGTGTCTCCCAAGATTCTAAAAACCAATTATTAATGTTGTAGAAAAACACACTAAGATTTTATGGCTAATTCAGTACCAAGTGTCTGTAACAACTAGAGACATAAATCACCAGAGGACGTAAGTATATGACCAAGGGAGTAAAAATAATGGAGACTTTCACATCAAAACACTGTCACTTAAATTAGCTTTCGTCAATTGCATCTCTCACAGACGGTTCCAATATGAGAATCAATTGAACACAGACCAGGACGGACAGAGACAAAAAGGATCTCATTATGAACAAGTACTCTGTATAACAGAAGCAGTCTGTGAGCGCTGTTGTATCAAACTTAAAATCTGCCCAGTTAAGCAATAATGTATCATTCCCATTTTCAGTTCGTTAATATAAAACATATTTATTTAGATTTTAATTTTGCTCTTACGATTAACTTTTCACTCCCTTGTGTGAATTGTCGTCTACTAATATACTAATATAGTTACCATACATCACTCTTGTTTTAGCGTTCCTTATAAAAAAAATCCATCTCTAAATAGGCTCAAAACACTTCTTTCCAACGAACACAATGGAGAAAATTATCTTTCATGAGCCTGCTGTCCATATCTCGACCTTTATTTTTCATGTAAAAATGAAGGTTTTCATATGTTCAACCAGATATTTGTATATTTGCTTCAAATACTTGAACAACTGTTAACGTGAAAAATATTGTTTTCAATATTCGGTAACTACCAGTAGTAATGCACAAGTTTACTTTAAAATATAATTTATTTCTGTTGCATAGAAAGTTATTTTTTCCTTCTGTTGACACGAAATTTAATGTTTTCATATAAAAAACAAGCTATAAATTGTTATAACTGCAACTAAAAAATTTAAGTATTAATTGTTTATACTGGATACCAGTCAAATAAGTAATTTTTCCAATTTTTATATCCTTTACCATTAATTTTCAAACTTTCAACGTCTAAACCATATCAGAAGTTTAAAGGTATTTTTCCTGTCAGAAAAAGGTAAACCACAGTAGTTTCAGATATTAACAGAATAAAACACCATAACTATTTCCGTAAATTATGGGTTTGACTTCTGGTTTTATAAGTGAAAACAATTTACTTCATATCAATGTTGGTATTTAAAACTCTGGAGATGTTAAAACTTATTCTACTTTGTCATTTTAAGCAGCTTAAAGTTCTTTGGATATTCAACTCGATATTTTTGGCAAAAACTTAACAATTTGCTGTCGCTACTATTGGTGAAAGTAAGAACGCTCTTATTGACATGTGTATCATTTAATACCATTTATTGAAGTGTATAATAACTAATTACACCTTAGTAACATAAGTGCATAAAGTAAGGCATATTCGTAAGCCAGGCTCCATTCTCACCTAATTTAAAAATGACTGAGGAATAAAAACAAAAACAGAAGTTTTTGAATAACAGAATTATCGTCCGCTTGGTCTTGAATAACTGTTCCATTAAACATTTTGGAAAACAAAACACTGCGGCAAAAATTTCTTGTAATTATGATAAAAAAACAAATTTAAGATTCTTATGAAGTCATTAAAATAAGGTTTTATGAATTTATATTAACTGAAGCCTAAGCACCACATCCAAATTTCCTCCAGCACAGACCAACTACTTATAATGCTTGCGACCAGAGCAGAAAATGAGGCTAGCAAACCAAGGAACCAGAGGTACCCAAAAACTAACACGTTACCCTGGGAACGACCTTGTAAAAGGTCAAGACATCAGAGATGGCGAACAAAATGACAAAGTCAATTTGCCAGGGCCGTTAAGTCAAAGCATAGCATAACGAATCACTTCCTTGGCCTCAGTGATTGGTTGACTAAAATCACAGGAATAAATCTGTCCGCTTCCTTATTACTGATATATGTAGAAGCCATAGCTAAGTATAGGCCTGTCTATGGTATTACAGTGAAAATGCAGGTCTGCACAATGTATAAATGGCATGAATATCACTGTCACTTAAATTATTGACAGGAGAGTCACATTAAATTGAACCGTTAACAAAAGTCAAGTAATTTACGTTACAGTTTCAAAACATCAAAATAAAATTTCTACCCAGGAAACAATAGAAAAACGTTAAATCTTAATGTTTAAAGGAATCCATTACAACATTTTAATGTTTTATAAAAAAAAATTAAAATTTAACGTCCTTCAAGTTGAGAGGAACAAATGCAAAATTAAGTTGTTAAATTAACGTCCTTCAAGTTGAGAGGAACAAATGCAAAATTAAGTTGTTAAATTAATTTAACAATATCTTAAGGTAATTTAAGTAATATTAAACATAATCTCACGAAATAAAATCTTATGTTAACTGACTTCTGCACTATCCAATTACCAAAATTTCAATACTTAACTTAATAGTTATGGTAAAAGTTGACCAAAAACGTCTGAGCTGTGTAAAAAAAAAAAAAAAAAAAAAATATATATATATATATATATATATATATATATATATATATATATATATAGATATATATATATGTGTGTGTGTATACATATATATACATACATATATACATATATATATATATATATATATATATATATATATATATGTGTGTGTGTGTGTGTGTGTGTGTGTATACATATATATACATACATATATACATATATATATATATATATATATATATATATATATATATATATATATGTATATATATATATATATATATATATATATATATATATATATATATATATATATATATATATATATATATATATATATATATATATATATATATATATATATATATGTATATATATATATATATATATATATATATATATATATATATATATATATATATATATACTTTGGTGTTGAATATAAGCAGTTATGTTACACTTAAAATTTTTACAACAGAAATCTTAGTCAAGGCACGTTAACCTCTCAAAATGGCTAGACTGATGCACTTACCACCTGAAAGGAAAGATTAATTAGTTGGTTGGTTGTATGAACCCCCCATGCACCTGTACATAGGTCATAAGACCAAAAAAAAAAAGTTGGTTTGCTATACCTCACATGGTTCTTATGGTAAGCCAAACCTGGGAAGTGAAGAAGTCCATTTTTGTGTAGCTTGAGGCAAGAGTGAGTTTCAGGTTGAAGAGTTTTGACTTTTCTCACAGGCGTAATTTGCTTCATAAAGTGGTTTCGATTTCTCGAATATCTGGAAGTGGTTTTAAAATTTTATTAAAGCAGTACATAGATTTGCTTTAGTGAAATAAAAGCTGTCATATCTTGACAAGACTTAAGGTAGAGAAAGCTTTCAAAAAAGCGACTTTCCACAAAATTCGTAAGATTTTAACTTATATAATTTCAAGTATTTAAAATATCAATAATCAAGTCTAGTTAAACTTAAATTTACTTACGTGCAAAGGATTAGCTCAAGATATATGAACAAAAGCTATTACATTACGTAACCATGCCTATGTACTATTACGGTTAGGGGAAATAAACTAAGTAAAGCCACGAAATACTTAAGAGTCGATCAAAATTAACATACCCGCAATGAAACTAACCTTTGCAGAGGTTGGGAAAGTCACCACGACTTCAAACCTCACTTTTAAGTTCAACCGGTACAGAACTACTTCCTCCTCTCAGGGAACAGGGAATCGTCCAGAAACTGCAGTTCCCTCAAAAGAGGACACAGTATCACGATGTTGTTCCGTTGTTCTCCCAGCGATAACTGAGTATTTAAAAGATCTGCTGAGCTGCTTGCCGAGAAACCCGTTGGTGTTCGACTTCCCATTAAGGACCATAGAGTTACCTGTACTTAATACTTTGACGGCTTACGCTTAGTACAACGGAGTCCTTGTTTCTTGTTTAAGGGAAGCTTTAAAAGACCTGTTCATGCTTTCACACCAACTGTTTGATTCTGCGTTTTATGAATTTCCGGGTCTTTGATAAAATTGGCTTCTGTATGTCATAACAGAAAACGTTTATCAATAATATATATACAGTATATATATATATATATATATATATATATATATATATATATATATATATATATATATATATATATATATATATATGTTATGACCCTACACAAGGTCAGTTAGGGTCATAATCTTTTACTGCATCTGTTTTAAGAACAGCATCCTATCATCTTACATCTCTAAGATTCTCTGGTAGCGATGGCCAGGCGTTGGGTCAGCACGTTCCTTCTCTCTCTCACTTGACTCCTCTCACTGAACCTATCCTCAAACAAAGGCCTACTGGAATTAAACACCTAGATACAAAACTAGACTTTATTTGCAAATTTAACGAAAGTATTTCAGCAAAAGCTACGGTCATGAAATGGAGTGATTCACACCCCATATAAACGGAAATCATAACTAGAGGAAATTCTGATTCACAATCAATCGAATTAATGATTCTAGACCAACCAATACTAGTGACTAGTATCAAATAAAATAAACAGGTCATAATTATTCTAGACCAAAATAAATGTCTTAGAGTATGTAAAGGAACACCATTTGCGAAATATTCGTCCTCACAGGACGAACCCAGAATGCCTGTTAAAAGAAACATATCATATATTAAAACCTGAAATGGTGTTTAAAGAAATCAGTATTCAAAAACGAAAAATGCACGATGGAAAACAGAACGGGAAAATGTATAATGGAGAAACAGAGGAATTTCACTGCGACACAAACTGGGTATTTCCACATAATGTCTGGGAAAGATATAAGTGTTAATGAGTTATCTTACTCACTTCTATGGGCTCAAATAACATATCTTCACAGTGGCAGTTCTTATCCATTAACACTGCACAAAGAGCAAATCATACCCAGCCATAAATCGAAGTCCATAGCTATTGTATGTTCCTCTCATAATATACCATTAGAGAGTGCACACATATATGCACTCACTCAATAACCCCTCCCCGGAAACGTGACGACACCAGTTTAATGTTCGAAGGATCACAACGCTTCCACCCATCTGCCACACTGTCTCCATGCACATAGGCCATGATCAGAAAGCACAAATGAATGCATCAGATACCCACTGTATCTAACTGTGGAAACTTCCAATGTCAACATAAATGCACCTGCACGGGATATGCTTTTGACAGGCCAGCACACAGTTCGTCACAGACTTTATATATATATATATATATATATATATATATATATATATATATATATATATATATATATATATATATATATATGTATATATATATATATATATATATATATATATATATATATATATATATATATATATATATATATATATATATATATATATATATACACACCCTATATATACGAACACACACACACACATATATATATATATATATATATATATATATATATATATATATATATATATATATAAAACCAAGTATAGGATGCAAAGCTCATAGCAGGCCATTAGTTTATTTTGCCAACACAGAGCACCGGAAGTGATATGCGGAAGACAAGTCTCCTGCGAGGGAAGGAACGAAAACTTATTAAATAAAATTTTCAGTATTGTTAACATGATTGTAATTGTTCCTTTCCATAAACGTCTTCAATAATGCATAAGTAATCTAAAGTGAAGCTATGTTCCATGAAGGGAAAAGAAAGCCACTGGAACTCCCCTTCGTATAGTCCTGTTCTGATTCCTCTGTGCTCTAATGATGATTTGAAAGTCTGCGTCATAGTCCTTAAACCCTGTTGCGGATGCGGAGATACGGCGATTTTCTGAAGGACCTCCCATTTTCCCCGGTTTAGCACTTATGAAAGTGTTTGCCATATACGTCGGTGTCTTCTTTAGTATCTATTGCATTATTCTTGACAGACTTCTTTCTTCAGCACGCTGTTATATTAGAGTGTAATATTAGATCCATAAGTTTGTTTGTTTAGTTTGCAAAGCAATTACTGGAGGCCTTTTTTTTCCATTAAATAGTAGTGAAAATTTGAACCTTGAAGCACCATTTATTCCTATCTGTAAAGGAGTTTGGACGCTTCGGGTTAATCACAGCCTTATGCAGTACAGTATATATGGTAGCAAAGCTTTTGTTTTTCTTTAGTAAAGTAAATGGAGTCAACACAAGACTACCTACAAATGGTTTCAAGTTGTCTGAGCCAAGATCCACTTCAGAGGTCGGTTTGAGAGCCTTCAAATAGGCAGCCCCGGGGCTGTACAGTTAACTCCCACTTGATATAAAGAGGACTAAAATAGCAAGTCTTTCAAGAAAAAATGAGACTTATTTTCAGAGTGTTATGACAGTATTGATTTGACGATTAATAAGAGTACCCAATGCCTTAGAATGTCTGCTAACGTACGATTTTGTCAAATGAACCTGTGGGTCCCAAAGAACTTCGGTAGAATGGGACCAAATAAGTAAGAAAGAATAAAGAACGACGTAAGGGGTGCCTCATCCTTGTAAAATGCTTTGATTGAAAAGAAACCTTAAAGTTTTCATAAATACCAAAAGACCAAAAGCTTTTCATTCTTTTTTGGCAATTGACTCCTTTATTTGATATGGTGTACGGTGATGTCTAGGGAGGCCATCGTGGAGTTATGGCAATGGAAACTCTTAACAGCCTCAGATGCTGCTAAAATTGAATTTTAATTATTGTTGTATCTGTAGCAGTTTCAATTAAGAACTTCTAGTCTTGTGTTAGTCAACGTTTGAGGTTGAGGTTTTTCATAATTTTGCCCAGATTTGATGTGCAAAAGTTAGGATCGTATTCCGTCTGACATCTGTGATGTGTCAGGTGTTTCAGTAATTTTCCTTGATGTTTGTGCGCCTCGTCTTGCAACAATGATTAGCAAACCTGACCACCTTAACCCATTCTTTTCTAGTCACAACCTTACTTTCCATTCATGAAATACAGTTGATATTCGTCGTTGAAAATTTGAGGTGTAATATTTAATATCTGCTCAGAGTATACGAGTATATGAGTGTTTATGCGTGTTTGTTGTATAACCTGATGCCGTCATGAACAGGATGCGAAGAAAAGTTATAGAGCAATAAACAAAGCACAATGGGAAAAAAGCACGTTAAAAGAAGAAGAAGAAGAAGAGGAAGGAAAACACGCACACAGAAAATAACATTTTTAAACTGCGTTCTTTACCCGCAAAAATTAGACAGAGTATTGAGTATAGCACAAGCACATAATTACTAGCGTTTTATGAACTTTGGCTGCATCAGAGTGAAAAGACATAAAGAGGGACCGTTCCATTACGATGACCTTACACCAAATTGCATCGGTTATTGCTTTTGTAAGTCGAGCGAAGGAATTTCGCAAGAGGGGTTCTGTCTCTCATTATACATTCCCCTGATGACAAAACAGAACGAGAAGCAAAAGATTTTATTCTCGATTAGCAGACGATTTTATACGCGATCTCAAATGAAAGGGATCCGCCGTCGTTGGAAACATCAGGATGTTTTTGATGTGATGCGGCCGCGTGAACCGAGTCTCAAAACAATTCTTTTCATAACGGGAGGTGAAACATGTTCCACTATTAGCGAAGCAATGACGGTGCATTGGACGTGGATTATAATTGCAACTGGGAGTAAGAGCATTGAATTAAATCTCTCCGTTGCCAGTAATGGGGATAGCGAATCTAGACAATTATTAACAGAAATACCTGGATTTGTTGCAAATGAAATTAAATAAATAGGATTAATAAAAAGACATCCCTAATGCGAATATGCAAAGGAAATGCGTTGCTTAAGTTGGATAAGTAAAAGATAATAGAACGGTCGCTCTTGTTAAAACTAGGCGGAATAAATCCCTTTGATAATTATCAATGGATTTACGGATTTGGTTTTTTAATTAAATAGCGGAACTGTGTATACAAAGATGAGTTGCATATACAAACTTTGTCCTCCTTTCAATTTGGTTGAAGGTCCTTTTGATATTTTGGTATTCGCATTTCAGACGTATTATTTAATTCGCGGTTTTTGGATACGCAAGTAGGGGTAAGAGGTAACAGGTTTACTCTTCTTCATAATGTAAATTCAAGTCTTTGTGTCTAGTATTCCCATTCTTTTATTCGATAGGCAACAGTGCGTGAAAAATATGCAATGGGGGCTTTGAAACATAGTATGAAAAACAAAACAAACGAGTATTAAACGAGAGAAAGGAGGTGGAAATGTAAAAACAGAAAGAAATAGCAAGATGCAAAGAAAAGACATTGTGATAATAGAGACAGTGCCGAAAGATAACCATAAGTAATGTGTTGCGTGCTTCAGTTTTTATAGCTTTCAACCTTTATATGTTCAGCAACGTCTTCAACTTATTATGATAGCATTGTTTTGTTTTCTTTATGTATATTGTTGTTTCAAGGAAACATTTTGAAGGGTTACAAATTTACTTTAAAACATAGTTATTGAATACTTGTAATGTACTACATAGATTATTAACTAAATCCGTACAGGCAGAATGAATGCATTGAATTACTTCTATTCACTTATCAGATGTTAACGTAATGTATTCAAAAGTATGCTAAAAATTTATCAATTCAATATTTGTTATAACTCCCAATAATAGAAAACGCATTGTTTGTGTTTGCCTTGAGTGGTTACGAAAAAAGCCACTGTAGAGACAAAGTAGAAGTTATTAGATATGATAACAAGAGCTTTCGACTTTCACTAAGGTCCTCTTCAGCAGTTCTGCTTTTGTATTCATTTGCTTAAACTTTGTGCTTCTACAGCAGCTTTTTTCTTAACCATTTGTTATAACTAATGACATCACTTTATTATACAGGTATTTTGACTAAATTTATGAACTTTGGATTAGTTTTGTTACTTTTGATTGTTGCCAAGATGTATTTTTTTTTTATAAAGATAGACGATAATTTCAACATTAGCAAGCCAGAACACTAAGTCAAATAGATTTAACTCAAAACTTGAAAGGAATGATGTTATTTATCTTGAATAACAGCATATTCTATGGTTTGTTTAAATATGTAGAATCATAATATAATAATAATAATAATAATAATAATAATAATAATAATAATAATAATAATAATAATAATAATAATAATAATAATAATAATAATAATAAACGTAAGAACTGTATATTGCCATGAGTATCAGAATAAAGGGATAAGGATGACGGAGCCATGAAAATTAATGAAAAGATTGATTTAACTGACGACAAATAAAGAAAGCAATAACAGAATTAAGAAAGGAGTAAAAAAATCTAAGTGAGGATTATAGGGGAATGGGACTCAAAAAAAAAAAGAGATAAATTCTGAAATTTCCACTAGGTAATACGTTTTTCCTTTTTCTAAAATAATGAGTTATCTCCTTTATTGCCTTCATTAACTCGAGACGTTCATAAATCTCCTTCGCCTCGTCCCGTCTATCATATCAGGATTGTATTTCAGCGCCTCCCCTTCCTCGTCTCCCTTCCTGAAGAAAAAACGTGAATTCTCAATTATTAAAAATTCACGCTTTGTTTACCAGTTTCCTTTCTCATGTTGATAGCGTTGGGTATGTATGAGTTTGGATGAAAGCGAACGAATGTATTCTGTGATGAAATAGTTCTTCACTGGATGGGTCGATATCGTACTCGCCTAGCACTCTCCTAGGCCCGCGTTCGATTCTCCGGCCGGCCAATGGAGAATTAGAGGAATTTATTTCTGATGATAGAAATTCATTTCTCGGTATAATGTGGTTCGGATTCCACAATAAGCTGTAGGTTCCGTTGCTAGGTAGCCAACTGGTTCTTAGCCACGTAAAATAAGTCTAATCCTTCGGGCCAGCCCTCCCTAGGAGAGCTGTTAATGGTCTGGTTAAACTAAGATATACTTAACTTTTTTTTTCTGTAGTGAAATAAAAGCAAGCTGAGGACGGTGCTGAGGAAGGCATTGTTTCTTGTACTCTTCTGTCAAGCTGAAAGAGAAAATCGCTCCTTTCCTGTGGCAGCGTTAAAAGAATTACACGGTCGTTACACCCAGAACATACAGTGTTGTGGATATCAGTCAGTTCTGGGATTCGTCTGTTCTCCTTAGCTTCCTGTCTCTCGACTGTCCAACTCTGAAATTCCCTTCCTGCTTTCCTTATTTCTAGATTCCTATAATCATCCCTCGTTTCACAAGGCGGGCCTGCTTCTTTTTTGGAGTCTTGCCTCCACTCCTTTTCTTTTGTTTTGTTTGTTTGCTTGTTTACGTTGAATGTAGCATACGTGAGTACATCGAGTATATTGGCTCAATGACTCAAGCTATTATGATTATATATATTTTGTGTGTGTGCGCGCGCGCTTATGTATGTAGATCCACCCTCGAGTAAAAGTATACGACCCACCGCAGTGCTCAGTTATTTGCTGATAACACCCTGTGACTCAGACGTTAATGGACTGAGATAAGGGCACTGTACATAGAGTTTCATGAACTGTTATCAAGACCGCTTCATGCTCATCTTATGAAAACTTAGGTCAGCATCCCTTGATAGTCTCCAGTGCTCCCGAGAGTGCTGTAGTGCCAGGATGACCTTAGATTAAAGTTATCAAACCCACAGCGAAAGTTTCGTTGGTTTTTCTTAGGGATTAAAAACGTTTTTGAAATATTACCCCCAACAAAAGTAAGATAAAGCTTAAAACATCTGCTCTTACGAAGATATATGGTGTTAATTATAGCTGCTGATTCTTACCCACCTCGAGAAGCAGGGACTTAGTAAGTGAAGACTGGACCATTCAGTTTTAGTCTTACAATCTATATGCACAGTATATATATATATATATATATATATATATATATATATATATATATATATATATATATATATATATATATATATATATATATATATATATATATATATATATATATATATATATATATATATATATATTTTTATATGTTTCCTGGTGCAGGTGGATCTTATGACTCCACAATTATTACTTTACTCGAAAATGGCCTTGTAAGATACCCAGGACATATAAAACACAAACAAAAAAAAAGAAGTACACGGAGCGGAGGGCTCTTCACTAGGGGAAGTGCGTGAAACACGTGGATATAAAAATAGTTATATTTGATAGCACACAAAGGTCAAAGGGAAAATTAACTGAAAACACGGTAAATTACTGCCGTAGAAGTCCTCCCGAAGGGGGGGGGGGAGAGCTTGGGAATGCCAGGAACACGGACCAAGGATAATTCTGCTACAGGCGTCTTTCTGAAACGATATTTGGACCCACGTTACACATCTAATGCTGGAATTTGGGGGTTGAATTACTCGGGGGTGCACTGAAGGCGCCAAGGACTCCCCGAGGCGTTACTTGTGACTCAGAGGAAAGAAGCTGTGAACACGTGGGCCTGGCTTGAACCAAGGAATATCAGGGAACACAATGTTATAGGCCCAGAGATTAATAAATGCAAAAGGGCTAAGTAATCGTGACTAGCAACTCGTTTTGGGTACATTACCACATTTGTAGGGGCGTAGGGCTGACGACGTCTTCTGCCGAGAACCACGTGTGGGAGCGTGGACAAATGGTAGCCTCCCTCTCCAAGGTATTTCTTCAAGTCGTAGATTGGGGCGGAAAAGGGCGCCCTTGGGATGATGAAAAGGCCGCCGTTTAATGTCAGCTCGCGTTTGGAAGACTTGCAATCCCCCTTGCAGTCTTCTACGGCCACGTGGAATGGAACACGGGGCACACAGGGCGGCGATGGGATCCACGTGGCGGCGAGCGGAAGAGGAGGGCAGGGGCAACGGCCTGCAGAGGCGTGACTGCTTGGCTTAAACTAGCGACCGCGTGTGAGAGAGAGCTGTCCTGGCCCTGACCTTTTATTGCTTCTGGACAGGGGTAGGGGGGGGGGGGCGATGTCCTGACCCAGGTCGCCGACCCGGATGTCATAGAAAACGATTTTCTTTCCCTGTACCAAAGAAAACAGTGCAAAGCCAGTTTACTGTCCCCAAACTATTATATTCTCTGAGCCCCTATACCCCGACCTTCAAAGGTTCAAACCAACCCAAAGCAGGAAAGGAGAACAGTTTCCTAACGGATTTTGGCGCTACTCTTTACAGCTCCCCTGGCAAGATAATATACACACCTATAAACGGGTGCGAATATTGACAAAAGCAAAAATGAGCAAAGAAAACGTTCGACTTTATTCTATCTTTTACTTTGCTACAACCTTTACTTTACTTTATTTGTAAAACTCTGATGCCACACTAATCAATAACAAACTGAAGGTTTACTTTAGGAGCAGAGTGCAATTTAGAATATTCAATAAAAGGGTAAACATGTTTGCAAATTAATTATTGCTCAAATACTTCCTAAGTACTGTTTCTACCCATTCTTTATTCGATTTACTTTACTGGGGTAATAAGGCGCTCAAAAGAAAATAAACAAAGAACACTTCAAAATTTCAAAATAACAACAACAAAATAAAACATACAAGGCAGAATTTAAAAGGAAACAAATGTAAACCCACTGATTCCTTAATGCTATCCTGGAATTACAGGCATGCTATTAGTTGTGCCTTGAAGAGGTGGCATTCGTGACAATACATTGTAGGTATTAAATAATATCCCCTTTACCAAAATCGTAATAATAGAATTCAATTCTTCTTTTCAATCGACCTCCCACGGTTCATAAGCTCGACGAGCATAACTAATATTTCCCACGAACGCTAATCTGAAGGGACAAGGACTTGACAGCTGTGAGGCAGAGAGATTATTCGCGGGTTTTAATTCGCCAACTTAAACGACGCTAAATTTTTACGTCTGCAGCTTACAACTCGGGTGTAAGCTATAAATAGACTACTTGACTTATGAATGGGAGGATAAACAAATGAAGGGGAAAATGGACAAGGATAACATTCTCCACAGGGATAATTAAAAAAAAAAAAGAACTGTAAATAAAAAATAAAGGAAACTACACAGAACAACAACGAAGGATATTACTTCCTACTAAAGGGCGGGCCGCACCGCGGTGATTAAAAAGGGCAACGTTAAAAAACGTAAGGGCAGGAGTCTTGTGACTCAAGATTCGTTAAAAAAAAAAGGAAAGATTAAATGCAAAAGTAAATAATATACGTAGAAAATAAAGGATAACAGAGTGAGGTATTTATGATTTACTTCTTTATCTAACTTCCGTCGCCAACAGACGACGGTCAGAGCTAACTCTCAGCCCAAGGGCGGGGAAAGAAAACCCAAAGGGCGCGACCCCTTCAGGAAGAGTTGACACGCCTGCCTTGTGCCAAAGGACGGGCGTAAGGGCGTGCCACTTCCCACTCTGTCTCTCTTACTGCTTCAAAATAAAATAATTAGTGCATTTTAAAAGGGGAGGATATCCCATATGTTAACTGCCGCTTGCGGTGGTAAGTAAGGGAAAGTGTGAAGGAAAGATCGATAGAGAAGGATGAGGGATAGAAATTCCAAAGGAAAGGAAGAAGATAGCGGAAGGCCTTGACATCCTCTCCTGGATGAAAGGTGCCAAGACGTTCAAAGATGAAGAAGGGGGCCCTATGCCAAGTTTGCACAGGGGCCAGAAGAGCTCGGGGCTCCTTGTGGACTACCTGCGATCGCCCACACTCGTGGTAACTCCGCCGCGAACCTCTCCTCCTTGGACCGTTGTCCTTGGCCGGGGAATCGGAGGGCCCGAGGCCAAAGGGCGGCAAGGGGTGCCATCTGGGTCAGCTGCTGCGACAACTGACCCAGGAATTTTGTTCGCCATCTCGGACATTAACCGGCGCAGATCGCAGAGTTCATCGGCCCAGGAAGGCGGGGCAGAATCATGACTCGCGGAGGAATCTGCGGCGGGCGGCGAGAGAGAGGGGACGGCCGGAGGGGGCGGGGTCGACTTGCTTGCAGGGGTGACCAGCTCAGGCACTGACATTGGCACTGGCGCTGGTGGCGATGTGGTGGTGGTCTCGTCTGTCTGGACGGACGGAGACTGGCACTGCTCAGTGCGCCGAAGGGGCACTGGCAGAGGAGCTGAAGGCCGAGATTCTCCTGAAGGGAGATCTGGCTGAGGCCTCGGCACTGGCACTGATGCCGTGCCGGGCACTGGACTCGGATTTGGATGATTTATTGGGGAATGGGGACCCCGGAATGGTGGTGGCTTGAAATGGGACGTAAAGTCTTGGCCCAGGAGGACGTCATAGTCTCCTGGAATGTGTTTCGCTACGGCGAGACGAAGGGTCCTGGCTCTGTGGGGTCGGGTGACCCTCAGTTGGACCGTAGGGAGGATCATTTTAAAATCGTTAATGCCCTCAATGGTGACGAGCTTGCGTCGGTCTATTATAGCTCCATAGGGAACTTTGTCCCTCCTTATGAGGGAAATTTGCGCGCCAGAGTCGTCAAATGCCTTGACCTGACGTGCTGAGTATTTACCTCGAGGAGGTGCCACATAGATGGGACCCTCGGCAGGAGGGCCTAAGGACTCGGGATTCGTTACTGCCAGGGCGACGGCGGGAGTTCCTGCCTTATTATTTCTAGGGCATTTTGCCCATGAGGAAGAGTGGCCATAAACCTTGCACGCCGTGCAAAAGGTTTGGCTGAAATCTCTTCGCACTGCCCCGGCAGAGGGCGCAGGCGACTTATTAGGGGGCTGTCCGGGAGAGAGAGACGCGGGTGGTTTACTGCGGCATTGCTCCTTGGCATGCCCGATCTTTTTACAGAACCCGCACACGACGGGCTTCTGTGATTGCCCATTCTTCGGCGGAGGGGCACCCGATAGGTAGGCGGGTGGCGTAATTTTGCGCTGCAGCGAGCTCTCCTGGGGGTGATGGGTGTCCTATAGATCCGCTATTCGGCAGCAATCAGCTAAGGTGGGGGGCTCCTTCTCGGCGATGTGCGTGGCGAGGGCCGGCGGGGTGTAGAGTAGGAAGTTCTCTATCTGTATTTGTTCGATGGCATCGTTGAGGGTCGTAACCCCCACGGCCTCGAACCATTTGGCACGGGCACGCTCGGACTTGTAGGCCCAGTCTGCCCAGGTTTGATTGGCCTCCTTCACTAGCCCGCGCCAGCGCCTCCTCCAGCGTTCAGGGGTTATCTCGTACGCCTTGGCAATAGTCTGGCGTACGACCTCCCAATTTTCCTGCTCCTCCGGCGGGAGGGCCCTGTAGGCAATCAGGGCCTTCCCTCCAAGGAACTTGCCCAACACCAGGGAGAGTTCGGCGGCACTCAGGGGGCAGGCCTTTAACACTGTCTCGGCGCTGTCGAGCCACACCTCGGGCTCGGCCTCCGTCCACTTTGGCATGCAGGCGATAGCCTGGCTGAAGGCACTCATCCCCTGGGGGGCAGGGGGAGGCGAAGGGCCACTCTGTTGCAGCATTGCGAGTTTATGGGCACGCTGCTTGTCCCTTTCCTGTCTCTCTGCTGCTTCTCGTCTCTCCTGAGCCTGTCTTTCTGCTTCTCGTTCCTGCCTTTCTGCGTCTTCCCGTCTCTCCTGAGCCAGCCTCTCTGCTTCTCGTTCCTGCCGTGCGGCTTCTTCTCGTCTCTCCTGAGCCTGTCTTTCTGCTTCTACTTGTCTCTCCTGAGTCTGTCTTTCTGCCTGTATGGCGTCCATCCTCTCCTGTACCCAGTCCCTTAGTTCTCTCCCGGAAAGGCCGAGTTCCTTCCCTGAGGACATGAAGAACTTGAAATCCTCGCTCTGCTGAGACCGTGTCGACATTTTGCAGGCGGGAGAGGACGCTAGTAACACACAGGATTAATTTCCCAGAGCTGTGGGAATCTTGGACACTTTTTCAAAGGACGTAGGACTGGTCTCCCGATTTACCGACGGAGCGGGCTGATTGGGGACGATGAATTAGCAATGATTGGTCTCCCGATTTACCGACGAAGCGGGCTGATTGGGGACGATGAGTTAGCGATGATTGGTCTCCCGATTTACCGACAAAGCGGGCTGATTAGGGACGATGAATTAGCAATGATTGGTCTCCCTATTTACCGACGAAGCGGGCTGATTGGGGACGATGAATTAGCGATGATTGGTCTCCCGATTTACCGACGAAGCGGGCTGATTGGGGACGATGAATTAGCGATGATTGGTCTCCCGATTTACCGACGAAGCGGGCTGATTGGGGACGATGAATTAGCAATGATTGGTCTCCCTATTTACCGACGAAGCGGGCTGATTGGGGACGATGAATTTAGCAATGATTGGTCTCCCGATTTACCGACGAAGCGGGCTGATTGGGGACGATGAATTAGCAATGATTGGTCTCCCTATTTACCGACGAAGCGGGCTGATTGGGGACGATGAATTAGCAATGATTGGTCTCCCGATTTACCGACAAAACGGGCTGATTGGGGACGATAAATTAGCAATGATTGGTCTCCCGATTTACCGACGAAGCGGGCTGATTGGGGACGATAAATTAGCAATGATTGGTCTCCCGATTTACCGACGAAGCGGGCTGATTGGGGACGATGAGTTAGCAAGAATTGGTCTCCCAAGGTAACGACAAACGGGCTGACTTGGGGACAAGACAGGGATGTATAGGTCTCCCTGATTACCGACAAAACGGGCTTACTTGGGGACTAGATTGGGATATATATTTAGGTCTCCCGAATTACCGACGAAACGGGCTCACTTGGGGACTGAATGGAAAATGAATTGGTCTCACCAACGGACCGACGACACGGATTTATTGGGGACAAGAATAGAATATATGGGCGCCCGGGAATTTCCGCACAGACGACGTCTGATCAGCGAGGGCGCTAGTTTTACTGACTTATGGGAGAAGTGTAATTCTCAAGGGCAATTAGGTGGGTGGCCATCCCACATTCACAACAGATAGGCAACACACGCAGCCGTAGTAACAGCACAAAACAAACACACAAAAAAAAACAGAACAATACCGAACATATAATGCCAGACCCCCAATAATGCAAAACAATTTGGTATAGCGAAGCAAATCAAACAAACAAATGTTTTCCTAACTGGGCCACGGAATGGACGGTCAAGGCCGTCTGCGCCATAATATACGCTTTCGCTCCTATTTCTAAAACGAGAGAGAGAGAGGGTAAAAATGCGTCAGCAATGCTAATCTGACTTTCGAACACGTGGTTGACGTCGAGGTCTCGCGCCTATATCTAATGATTCGGTTTCGAAATCACTCATTTCTACAGGAGGAATATGCGCACTATTCCTTTAATGATTTATCACCTGTATAACCTAAATGAATGGCATGCAAGCCGCGTGCAAAGGCTTCCAAAGCTAAGTTTCGGCGATTCTCTCTCTCGTTTTCCTCGGACATGTGCCCTACTATAAAAAAAAATTCCTAGGACTAGTCACGTTTTCTAAAGCGTCCTACGCTAAATAAACACAGTTTACTTACGCAGAATTTCCTTGGCCTGTTGCGCTGGCTTTTCAAAGGTTCGTAATCTGTCTCGTATCCAGCTTAGCTGAGCTAATAATTGCTGATTTCACAAATTGCAACACAAACAACAAAGGGGAAGGGGGGGGGGGTGCAATCATTACGAGAATCACTGGTCAGGTCGCCATTTTTATATGTTTCCTGGTGCAGGTGGATCTTATGACTCCACAATTATTACTTTACTCGAAAATGGCCTTGTAAGATACCCAGGACATATAAAACACAAACAAAAAAAAAGAAGTACACGGAGCGGAGGGCTCTTCACTAGGGGAAGTGCGTGAAACACGTGGATATAAAAATAGTTATATTTGATAGCACACAAAGGTCAAAGGGAAAATTAACTGAAAACACTGTAAATTACTGCCGTAGAAGTCCTCCCGAAGGGGGGGGGGAGCTTGGGAATGCCAGGAACACGGACCAAGGATAATTCTGCTACAGGCGTCTTTCTGAAACGATATTTGGACCCACGTTACACATCTAATGCTGGAATTTGGGGGTTGAATTACTCGGGGGTGCACTGAAGGCGCCAAGGACTCCCCGAGGCGTTACTTGTGACTCAGAGGAAAGAAGCTGTGAACACGTGGGCCTGGCTTGAACCAAGGAATATCAGGGAACACAAAGTTATAGGCCCAGAGATTAATAAATGCAAAAGGGCTAAGTAATCGTGACTAGCAACTCGTTTTGGGTACATTACCACATTTGTAGGGGCGTAGGGCTGACGACGTCTTCTGCCGAGAACCACGTGTGGGAGCGTGGACAAATGGTAGCCTCCCTCTCCAAGGTATTTCTTCAAGTCGTAGATTGGGGCGGAAAAGGGCGCCCTTGGGATGATGAAAAGGCCGCCGTTTAATGTCAGCTCGCGTTTGGAAGACTTGCAATCCCCCTTGCAGTCTTCTAAGGCCACGTGGAATGGAACACGGGGCACACAGGGCGGCGATGGGATCCACGTGGCGGCGAGCGGAAGAGGAGGGCAGGGGCAACGGCCTGCAGAGGCGTGACTGCTTGGCTTAAACTAGCGACCGCGTGTGAGAGAGAGCTGTCCTGGCCCTGACCTTTTATTGCTTCTGGACAGGGGTAGGGGGGGGGGGCGATGTCCTGACCCAGGTCGCCGACCCGGATATCATAGAAAACGATTTTCTTTCCCTGTACCAAAGAAAACAGTGCAAAGCCAGTTTACTGTCCCCAAACTATTATATTCTCTGAGCCCCTATACCCCGACCTTCAAAGGTTCAAACCAACCCAAAGCAGGAAAGGAGAACAGTTTCCTAGCGGATTTTGGCGCTACTCTTTACAATATATATATATATATATATATATATATATATATATATATATATATATATATATATATATATATATATATATATATATATATATATATATATATATATATATATTGTCAGTATGTTGCTCATTTTGATTTTATTACTTTAGTATTATATTATTTTGTAATTTTAATAAGCCGCTTAGGCAGTAATTTGTAACTTCCCATGTCTCCTCATCATTCGGTTGCTAGCTCATTTATCTTTTGTATTAACAATTGTTTTTGTTTTGACATGGTTGGTGGGTGCTTGGTCTCTCCCCGTGAAGAGAGGTGCTCGAAAGCTCTTTTGTGGAGGGCAGACAGTCTGTTTTTCTGATCCTTCATCTCAAGACGTGTGGATTATTTGCCGTTTCTTTGTTCCACTGTTATTGATTGGCAGCACCTGCCCTAGCAGAATCCTGGAAGCCTCATCGATTTTGCTGTCCTTCGCTACACGTGGAGGATTAGCTTTTCTTCCATCATTGCCCTTGGCTTAGTTAAGCTGCTTAGGGGACCTCTCTGATTTTTGGTAAGATAACCGTATACCTGTTGAGGTCATCAGCTTGACAATATCACGGCTCTTGTGGTCATCCCTGCACAACTGTCGTTTGGGCCCCTTTATCCCTACAGCCAGTCCGAAAACCTAATCCCGATGAGAGTCGATTCTGACCCTCAGTAACAGATACAAAGATCGATTAAACCCGCTTTGACCTCTAACGTGGTATGTAAGTATACTTGCCCTAAGTGTAACTCTGGGACATATGTCGGATCCACAAGGAGGTTACTGAGGGCCAGAATAGACTCTCATCGGGGATTAAGTTTTTGGACTGGCTGTAGGCTCTCCAATCCCGAACATTCAAGCATAAGAAATCATTCGAAAAATTGTAAAACATATATTGATAGAAATGATTTCTGTATCATAAGCCAAACAACCAATGCATGCGAACTGCCTATCCTGGAATCACTATTTATTAAACCACTAGTTCCCCAGTTAAATACCCCGACCTCCTCCACTCAGCTCTACCTGAGTTAACTTTTTATTTATGCATTCTGTCTTCTGCCTTCTTGGTATAAGGTTGGTTAACGGTCTTTGACTTTGCTTTTATGTCTTTTTTTTTTCTTGTATTCTGACTGTGCTGTATTTTATGAATTTTATTGATTTTTAGAGCAATTTTTAAAGTAGTTTTATTCATTATTTAACAGATTCCCTGATGATGTAATAAGTTATTTATTACGAAACGTTGTAAATCAAGAATTATGCTGAGATTAGTACGTTTTCATGATCCACCTTCGCACTGATGTATATCTATTCGTCTATAAATATATTCTTATACATCATATATATATATATATATATATATATATATATATATATATATATATATATATATATATATATATATATATATATATATATATATATATATATATATATATATATATATATACAATCATGAAGCTACAAATGTCGCTTAATATCGAAATTCACGCTACCTCGGTATATCTCCGTTGGAGAATTGTCGCCGAAGGGGAATTTATATAAGTGATAAATGAATTGGAATCGTGGGGACACGAACCCACGATTCCAATTCATTTATCACTTATATAAATTCCCCTTCGGCGACAATTCTCCAACGGAGATATACCGAGGTAGCGTGAATTTCGATATTAAGCGACATTTGTAGCTTCATGATTGTATATAAATCACGGTGTGATAAAAATTTATATATATATATATATATATATATATATATATATATATATATATATATATATATATATATATATATGTATATATATATATATATATATATATATATATATATATATATATATATATATATATATATATATATATATAATATTAGTATGGTCGCTATTTCAAGATTGTAAAATGATACGACCTTTTGCACTTCGACTTTTGATCAACACCCAATTTTCTGTTACTGGCTCACCCTCTCACCTTCTTTTTTTTCCCGAGTTTCTTTCGTATCCCTTTTCTTTTCATCTTTTTTTCTCTTACCACGACGCTAAATCCTATTTCTTATCGAAGAATTGTCTCTGTAGAAACGAGAATGGGAAAAATAAGGATTCAGAGACTCTGATGAAATAACCATTAATAAAAAATATTATTTAGAGATGTCTATTGAAACCTTGTGGTTCCTTTGTTGATGATTTTGTTGTTTTGCTTTTTCTTAACACTGCGCGACTAATGAAATTAGTACTTGGTGATGAAAGCGATAGCACTAGCTGACAACAGGAAAAAAAAAAGTACGCAGATCTAGATTATGGCACTTATAGAAATATAGCTACAAGAAAGACACAATAGACAATAATGCAAAGCTGATGAAGATCAAGTGAAGAGAGAGGCCCTCCAATTTACCGTTCTCAACATTATTTGTTAGTTATTCTAAAGACACACACACACACACACACACACACACACACACACACACACACATATATATATATATATATATATATATATATATATATATATATATATATATATATATATAATGTATATATGTGTGTGTGTATAGAGAGAGAGAGAGAGACAGAGAGAGAATAAGAATCAGATTAAGGATTGTTGCAAAATAGTTACTGGAATTTAATCTAGAGGAAGATGTTAATGCTAATGAAATTTGACAATGAATTGATCGCAAGTCACGCCTATTCTGTATGCAGCATCATTATGTCAACAGTGAACGGGTCGAAAGTTTAATAATTCTAAGAGCTTAAGGATTCTTAATTTGAAATGTACCTCCCATGACATCAGTGTGGGATGAAGTAGTGTAGCGAAGTTTATCACTTATTTCTTGTCAGGGTTCCACGCTCTTATATTTGGAACTTTTAGTGAGGGGATGGGGCGCCTGGTCTAGGGGAGCCGGAAGGTCAAGGGTTCCTCATGGAATAGACATTGAGGAACTACAGTAGTTCCGTTCTCGAGAAAAGTTAGCGGAGAAAATGGTGGCCACATTTGAAACATACTAATGCTGTCTCTCCAACTGCAGTTTCGAAGACTGCAATAACCTTGGTCCTTAGATCCTTAGCTGGCCCATAGGGGTCAACTCGAGTCTCCTGATCTCTAACGAATGTCGAAAGTTGGAGTGATGACCTCGAAAGTACGATCTGCACGTCGCAGTTTCACATTTCATTTCAGAGAACTCATGACACGGTCGTAAATAACCAGTTTACTTCAGACTGAAGATGCCAAATGGTAGCTTCGTGACTGGCCTATAGGAAACACCAAGTTTTTTATTGGTAAAGTTAATCTTTATTGTGTTTAACGTAGGGTTGAGTCATGGCTGGCTTCTGTTTTTGTATTCCATAAACCATGAAAGGTGAAACATAAACTGGACTTTGCTTTACAAGTTCTTCTTAGATAGGAAATGTTACCAATCTGAAATTATTTGATTTTAAGAAAACTTGTAGAGAAGATAAATATCTAGATTTTGTAATTGAAGAACTTTTCTTAGCCAGAGATTTTTTACCAACCCAATGAAAATTTTCCCGAAGATTCACTGCATTTTCGTTTCTAGGTTTTTTATTTTGGCGTTTCCTCTCTCACCAAAACTGAAATAATGAATCTCTGCAGAGGATGATTTAGAAGTGTTTTAACACTGCTGATACTAGAGTGATAAAATCTCAGTAATCAATGTTACTATATTGTGTGATACGTAAGTAGCATCACTCTCTTTAATTCGTCGATAACTGAACTATTTATGAAAGAAAAAGGAATAATTATGTTACTTAAACATTACAACTCAAGAGAATCCCTTAACAAAAACAGTTATCAGAAAAATATGGAAGAAAGATGAATCACATCTTAGAGTAGAATCCGATAAAGTAAAAATAATGCTATAGAATCAAACACGAATGTATAAATGTCTCTTACCATTCAAAGCATTTTAACCTCACCACTTGAACTTCTTTAACCGTCATCTTATTGAACCATAATCATTTTTCAATTATTCTCGACTCGGTAAAATCCTACTCAAGCAGAGCTTCTTCCCCAGATTACCTTCAAGAAGCAGAGCTTTATTGCAGTTTCGAGGGAGTAAGTCTGTCACCGGTAATGAGTCAGTTGAGTGACTTAATCAAAACCAGTTATTACCATTAGTTTAGGAGGCTCATTTGAGAGCACTGACTCATATTCGTGCAAGCAGCCCATCAGTAATGAAGAAGTCAGATTTTACTAACCACTGTTGCTGCTGACAGTAATATTGATGGTGATTGTAAAAATAGTATTACGTTTTAATAATGATTATTATTTCAAGCAGTGTTATTTTTTCTTTTCTTAATATTTCCTCTTTCTCTTTAGGCTTGATCATATGGGACAAATACAACTAGAGGTATTGGACGTCGTCAGAAGAGAACTTCGTAAGACACCAAGTAGGTAAAGTTTCGATATCTATAGTTGTTAAATATATTTCTTACGTTTTTTCAGAAATACTCTTTATAGATGAAGCCTAATTAGGTGAAAAAACTTGTCTTTTCAGGACTACTCCTCGTAAAGAAATACAACTGTTGAGTACCAATCATAGACATGATAGAGAAGTGAATATCAAACTTTTTGAAACATGGGTGAACTTAAAGGCCATCTTATAAATATATACATATATATATATATATATATATATATATATATATATATATATATATATATATATATATATATATATATATATATATATATATATATATATATATATATATATA
>JANJGK010000010.1:14059365-14066865 GCA_039081455.1 Macrobrachium rosenbergii | reverse complement strand
CCAAATATAAAATCAAATTCCAGTAAATTAAAAAGAATTATGAAATCAGTAAAAATAAAATCAGCATCTGCTTTCTACACAACATATGAGTATGCACTGTAATTTCATTGTGTGTCCCTGATTAAGATTTAATCAGCACCAATTCCCTAACAAATGATATTGTAATTTCAAAGTAATTTCTCAGTCAGATGCATCTGATCATCCTCAGCCAAGCGACCAAGTCAAAATAAACACAAGGAGCAATTGTCTTAACGTGTTCACGTATTCAGTCTATCCGTATGAAAATCTTCAGGGAATGCGGACTTCTAGCAGCATGCACTGAAAAGCAGCACTGTTGAACGGTCCAATACCCAATGTGAGGAATTTTGATTTTGCTTTTGTTTTAAAAAGGGAATTTTACGCAACAAGAAAAAGGCTTGATGGAAAATCCATATCATAACCCCGTTAAAGATATTTAAACTCACAATTCCTAACGCTACAAAGATGAAGTGAAAACTAAGTCTCGTTACCAGGCTTCTACTTACATTTGCGTTTTATCTTCCTATTTGATTTTCTGTTTTCAAAACTTTGTCAGCACAAGGACTGAAGATGAATAGAATTGTTTCATAAAACATTTAGCTAGGAGTTTTTCGTGTCGTTCTGAGCACATCTTCATTTTTACAACGATATCACAGCCATGCTTCTCAAATTGTAACCAAACTGAATTAACAGTTTCCATGTTATCATGGTTCAATCGGAAACTGTTAAGTTCCTCACTTTTTAAAAGAACGTATCTGGACACGATCCCAAATATTCAGTTTGTACATAAGGATATGACTGTTTGAAATAGTTCAACTTCAGGTTGCGACCTTTGCAAGAAATACTTTACTGTAATATGAGCATGTCATCTAAATTACAGACTTTTATGTACTAAAGTTCATATGGCATTTGTTTCGGAGAAGTATGTTAAGGTGATTAGCACTGTAGATTGCCTTTGTTCTTGAGTAAATATACACTGTTCACACCCTGCTGAGTAGTAAGCTCACACTGATTTCCTCATGGCTTGTGAGTTTGTTGGGAATGAGCGATTTGTTGTCTCAACTTCTTGTAGGGGATAGATGAACAGGGAATTTTGAACTCTTTCTGATGCTTAAATTTCATTGGAAGATATTAATATCTTTAGTAATAAAAAAGTAAAAGCAAATTTTTTTTAAGTTTTAAAAATGTATCAATACATTCTTAATTATTTGCGAAAATATATGTTTTATACCTATCTCATAGGAATAATATAATTTTAGAACAAAATAATAAAGGCCATGAAATATTCTTTTTGACTACCATAGAAGGATGTTATCTCAAACACTACTCCACAGAGCAGAAGAATTCCACATAGCATCCAGTGGAGTGCTACATCAACAGTATCTTTAGTATGTTTCAATTTCAGATGGAGAAGTGTATCTGTTATACTTACAGATCAAACATTCCTTTCGAAATGCTACGTAACGTGTTTTGCGGTCTAACTTCTTTATTATATCAGAGTATCTGATTTCTTAAGTTACTAAACATATTGCGGTGTAAAGAAATACTTAAGACTGGTTTAAAAAAATTTATACTTCATGTGAAGAAGTAAGGATCTAGAAATCGTAATAAATTTCAAATAAAAAAAATAGTATACTTGACATTAAGTATTTAAGAATTTTTATATGTCCAAAGTTAAGAAAATGTGAATCACATGCTATTAGATGTGAAAATGTATAAAAAGTAATAAAGGTGCATACCCTTTTGCACATTTGTAAAAATTAAATTGAATAATTCACTGACGAACACAGCAAAATGGAAGCTTTGCAGCTTAATCGCGGATGTGATTGCTAAAAGCAGTCCTCCAGTTTCATCGTCAAGCACCGAAGATAACCAGAGCTCAGTGACTCTTCAGTGGAAAGCCATTAATGCCGAATCAATCAGACAGATTTGCAAAGCTTTGAATCTGCAATTATGCTTTCGCTTGATTCTACGCCTCAATTACTTTTTTGCCCTTTTAGCGTGAAGCATTGTATGGACTGTTACTGATAAATGATAAACTCATCGCACCAAACACACACACACACATATACATGCGCACGCACACACACACATATACTGTATGTATGTATATATATATATATATATATATATATATATATATATATATATATATATATATATATATATATATATATATATATATATATATATATATATATATATATATATATAAGACTCAGACTTATTAAACAATAAGGAAACTTAAAAAAAAAATAAATCATTATAAATAGAAAATAAGTCACCGAAATTTTTTACCCTTCTGTCAAACAAATGTTCGTTGACGTAAAACATACCAAGGTAACTCGAAACTTTATTGATGCCATTCCCAGAAGCACTCCCACTCGCACACGTGGACCAGGCGGGTAATTTTATTGATTTTATTAGAAAATTTAAACAAATCTCTGTCGAACAGCCTCAGAGTACTTCGTCCAGGCTTGGATTTAATGTGACCTAAGGCTACATAGAGCGATGTAGCGTTTTTCCTGAAAACTCTGAAATTATCCCAACTCGGCATAACCACTAATGCTATATCTTCCAGTGCCATTTTTCATAAGCATAATTTCACAGCCTCATTGGCAGCCCCATTTGCTCTTAACTAAACGGTCTTTTATATGAAAGGCTGTGAAACAGGAATTCTTCACTCATAAAGCCTTAATATATGATTTGGCTCAGATATTTGGACGTTCCAGCGTAGTTGTTCCATAAACTTAAATGCATTTTAAGATCAGTGCTCATGCTATAACCAGTAAGTTTAAAACTGTACTGAAAAAATGGCATATAGCTCTCTCTCTCTCTCTCTCTCTCTCTCTCTCTCTCTCTCTCAATATTTTGATCATAAGAGGGTAATCGAAATATTTCGTAGCCAAAATAGGAAGCATACATTTGTAGTGTCTCACATCCATTTATCACTTAAATTGATGTCTCGGTAAAGATCTGTTTGCGTCGGTCCTATACTAAAAGGGCTAAGGATATGTTCACACGAGTAGCTAAAAAAAATTAGGTTGAAAATAATCCTCAGTATCTGACTATTTTACTCTGTTCCTAATGTGGTAACGAAAAAGTTTTCGACCAAGCAAATTATTTTCTTTGCAGAGTTTCCTCTTTTTCCCTCCCCCAAATGTGTGTGTGCGTATATATATGTGTATATGTGTATGTGTGTGTGTATATATATATGTATATATATATATATATATATATATATATATATATATATATATATATATATATATATATATATATATATATATATATATATATATATATATCGAATTTTAGGCACACATTTTTGATGCTTTATTTCAATACGAAAGTTTTATATATATATATATATATATATATATATATATATATATATATATATATATATATATATATATATATATATATATATATATATATATATATATATATATATATATATATATATATAACCTCCGCTGTAATTAGCAGTTTTTTATTTTCACTACCCAAAACAGTTGAGATTACAGACTTTCCGCATTTTGAATTCATCATAGTGGCTAAACTGTGTCATCCTTTCATAGTTATTAATAACTGTACTTACTTTGCTATGCGTGGTGTGCTACTCATGTTTAAATTTTATGAATATTCCAAAATAATCCGTTTACAGGAAATATTCCTTATAGTTCAAGTGATACGATTAAAGAATGAACTACAGTTCTTAAATTGTTATGTTAATTCCAAATTAATTCAGTTCACAAAGTTTGACCTCTGTCATTTCAGTGTCACGATCAAGATAGGGTCACATTTTTTTTATATAATTTGTGCTTATTGGGGCCAGAGAAGGATAACAAGCTCGTTTATTGTCTGTTCAGAGCTTTTGCCAGAAACTCACTGTCTACTTTGTGATCTAGTGTTCGTCATGTTTTCATGTGCATAGAAACTGGGATCCTTACTACCTGAACGGAAAATAACAGTTTTTTTTAAACTTTTTTTTTTTCTAATTAATTCATCTGTGAAATATTCCAAGACTAGGTCTAAATAATCGGAATCACTCATTACTGAAAATCAGTAACTTCACTTTTTTTTTATTTACATTTCCTGACAATGTTAATATAGAATGAGAAGGTTAAACTCGAGAAAATCGGGAAAAAAATCACTGACCGTATTTCTTTTGAATTTGAACCGGAAAAACGCACGAAGAGAGTGAAGGTCAAGAAGTCTGTTGCTTCTCTTGACTTCAACTCTTCAAACAGAAATCAGTCATTTAAGCAATTTTCTTCTGCATCTTTTCGCACCAGCCACAGCAGTAAGTCACCTCAGAAGTTTGCGATAGAAAGGTCTCCAGTTTTCAATGAACTATTTTCCTTCTTCCGAAAAACTAGAAGGCTTCAGTGGTTTTCGGGGCATTCCATGGTGACTTGCCATCGATTCTCTGGAGTCTTAGCTCAAAGGACTTGAGAGGTTTCAGAAAAGTTCATCAAGTTTGGTCCTCACCAGCTCTGGACTTCTTGACTTTCAGTAATTGAGTTCTTTCAAATTTTGTCGACGGCCCCAGGAAACGTGGCGCGATGGGAGAAAGGTAATAAAATGGCGAAACTTACGGAAAAAACGTCATATATAATTTCCAGAGCATGTAAGAAAATTATTTGAGATGCTGAAATATTCCCACTTAAAGTAATTATTGAGGTCTTTCATCTGTCGAACCCTCCCTCCCCCCCAATCAACTCCCCCGGGAAACGTGGCAATTAAGTAGAAAAATGGTGTCCATTATGAGTTAAAGTTTTTATTTAATCTTTAAAATATTAATTGAAACAAAATTTCCATTGTAAGTGAAAACATTTCTCAACGTATTGAAAAAACGTATTGTCACGCGCAAGAAAAACAAGTAATAAATGCGCCGAAGTCTGATCGGCGCATTAAGACTTCCATTTTTTTTTTTTAAATAGAGATTTTAAAACTGGATTGGTTTAATCTGAACCCTTCCTTCTTCAAAATAAAAATAAAAAAAATAGGAAAATAGAAAATATTCTGATAATCTGACATTTCACCCGAAAAAGCCATACTGTACTTGTCCTCGTTTAAAATAGTTCAGTGCGATGTGAAAGAAAATCATTACGTTTTAGTATTCTAAAAGCATAGACAGATAGATCTAAAAGGAAGGGTGCACTTTTCAGTAACTTGAAAAACACCTTCCTTTTTTGGGGAAAAATTTCTTTGAGTTTTAGTCAAATCATTTTAAACTCTCCATATAGAAAACTATAAAATGTCACCTGCCTTTCCATATCTCTCTCTCTCTCTCTCTCTCTCTCTCTCTCTCTCTCTCTCTCTCTCTCTCTGTCTTGTTTTCTCTTTACAGAGCTAGTACGGTACACACGTGTTAACCTTCCCAGGCGCAATTAAAGGAAACCTTACTCAAGGACACTTATAAAGACTTAACCCAAGCACACTTACACACTTGGCAGTCATACAGACCGTTTCATGGATGAAAGAAAGCGTTTATTCTTACATCACAGGAACGAGAGGAGAGGAAAAAAACAGAAAAAGAGGGAAGAAAAATAAAAAAGAATGTATAAACTAGGCAGTCTGCGACTCTAAAGCGCTTGTATTTGTTCAAGAGTCGGTGTCAAAATCCTCCTCCAGTGAAGTGGAAGAAACGGAATTCTTTTGGAAAAAAGGGTTTATTTTTTCTCATTTTTTATCTTATTCCCTTTTTGTTTGTTTTACATTTCTTGGGGAATGTATATTTTACTTTTTTTTTATTGTTCTGGTTCTCTTTTATATTGATATTCAACTGGTGTTAAGCAGTTCCTTAAGTAGTATAAAACTATAGCAAAATGAATTTTTTCCACCTTATTTTCTTAAAAAAAAAAAAGTGTTACGATTACAAAGAAAAATGAATAACTGAAACAAATATAATTGTTCTGAAGCCCATAAAAAACATGAATGGAAAAGGCATCAGATCATACATTTATGATTCAGTTGCTTTCCTTATCATAAAAACGAAAACATAGGAACCAAGGAATGCAGTAATAATAACTTTTACTTACATGGTATCGAAACTGAAAGAGGAAGTTGTGCAAACTTCTTGTATTGCCCATTTGAATATCCAGGTATTTTCCAACTGGGATCAAAATCTGGGAAAGCTTTTGAATAACAAACACCAATAGTAATTTTTATAGATTATTCCTGTATAAGAAAATAAGATGCAATATACTGATGAGGGTCTCATTCAATTTATTTACGTTGAAGCAAAAATTATATAATCTTACATTAATCAGATCAAGCACGATTGTTGATACAAAAGCACATAATTCAAGGAACTGACATCTTCAAATAAACAAAAAATATTTATAGTACAGTATTACAAGATATACCTGACCAAAAAAGCTTTTATACACGCAGGGTTCGTAATTTTACTTGAGTAGGAATTAGAGTAGTAATCTTTTGTAGATGATGCTATCTCAAGTTCGATCGTTTGCAGAATACTGCCGTTTGTTAAGATAACAGCTCCAATGTAATGACATGTGAAGTGAGCTACTGAATCCAACCTTTGATAGACGTCATTGTGTTTGTTTTTCGTCGTGCTGTGTCTCGCCCGCATATGAAAATCAATGAGTCAGTTCCCCGCATGAGCAAAGATCCAATTTAACCTCCAGGGTCTTATTTCTAAAATTTGCCTTCAGTCCTTCTCTTTAATGGCATTTCTGTAATTTATTTGGCCAAGAAAACGCAGTAGAACGATTATATATTACGTTATTAACACTGATTTCATTATAATATTATTTAAAGCAAAGTGGTTTCCGGTCTAATGCGCTAAAATTTCTTAACAAACCCCAAATTCTGTCTTGCTCTTTTATATAATCATGGCTTCTTGAACTGTTTTTTTTTTTATTTTTAATAAGTGCAACATAACGATCTCCGTTGTTAGTATAGGACAGTGTATAAGAAATATACCGATGTGATATGAACTAATATTGAACAGAACGCGAAATCACTTCTTATTGGAATTTGATCAATCAAACAAACGCTTGGAAATAACTGCATCCGGCAGAATGACTGTTAAACCGGCGCTTTCGACACTGTTAAGTAGACATGTACCTTGGTTGAGCGGCGCTCATGACCATATTTATTGTGATGCCAGGTTGCATAATCTCGCATACTTTAAGTGGAAGGTTTATTGAACCTGAAGATAAAAATACTGTCTACTCAGTATTCGTTCTCATCCTTTCTCACAGTCAGTGAATTAGTGTGCGGAAACTATAGTTCCTTCTGTGGTAGACTTCCCGAATAACAAAAAATCAGTCGAAGATTATTGTTTCTGTTACAGACTTGGGCCACATAGCAAAGAATTTCGACTTTTCAGTACCACTGGTCACCTGGAAATTATCAGGTTGTCACCCAGTATGTTAATTGTTTCAGAACTGTATGTTGATAACTATTACTAGCACATGAATATCCTACGTCTGTAAATTTCCTTGG
>JANJGK010000010.1:14021865-14054365 GCA_039081455.1 Macrobrachium rosenbergii | reverse complement strand
GAAGAATTCATAATATGGAACCAAACATTCATCATCAGAACAAAATATGTTGTGGGTTTCCAGTCTTCCCATTCTAATAGGCCCTTCTCTCCTAAGTAATTTAGTGAATTGGCACAGGATCTCGATAATAACTATACAGCTAATTTCACTCGGTGTCTGTTGGCCGCTCACATTCAAGTGCGTTTCATTTATTTTGTATGCTAGACCATATTCTGAGTTAGTTTTACTTAACATTTCCCTTATACCAGTGACTGAAATAGAGTCGTCATTACTTAAACAAAAACCAGGGTCAATTTTAAACTCTTCCAAATACGCAGATTAGTAGACCCCATGCCGTGCACCACCGCCACCACTTCATAGCCTACATCTTCCACGCTAGATATTATTCTCAGTAATACTTTATGCATATCAGTCTGGTCGAATTGGAAATAGATTGACTGTCGCCATTTGCCTCTAACACCTCGCACCATAACAACCAGAACTTTTTCATGTGGTTTGTAAAGAACGTCCGTTCCTCTATCATAACTCCACTCTCTATTAATGCTCATTTCATCTAGTGATATAACAGCGAGTTTTCCCTCCGATGTCATTGTTTCTCCTTTTGCTTTCAGTAAAACTAATAACGACACTAAAATCCCTGTTTTGCAATAGAAATTCTTAACACGTTCCTCAAGTGTGCTTTCACATGGGGAAGGATGTCCGTTTTTGACTCTCTGTAGCACTTAGGACTCAAACTTGGCATATTGACACTAGGCATATTGACACTAAATTAACAACTCTGACTAATAAAGACAAAGTTTACAAGCACACGAAAATAAAAAAAAAAATACGTTAAGTTATCAATCGCAAGGAAGCAAGCAGCAGACTCAGAGGCTCTGCCACGTGGGTTTTGTTTACTAAGATGCTCTCTCTCTCTGGGAGGCGTGACGTCACTTCCCCAGCTCTGACTCATGTCCATACCTGCGCGCTGGCTGACCTGGTATATCTGAACCGTGTTCGGCACTTAAGTCAAGATGCAGAAGTCCTCGGTAAAGCGATTCTTAGGTTAGTCATAACAGTTTCCGTCGTTTTGAGAGTTGATGAAGAGGAATGGTGCTCCGCTCATCTGCATATAAAGGAAAGCCTCACATTGAAGCAAAGCGATCCATAAAATGTAGTCAAATGATCCGCTGCGTTGATATATTATGTTTTCCCTTTCCTTGTGCTACTTCGTCTTCTGAATTATTGCTTTTCTTATTTAATTTTATTCTGTACCATTTTTATTCGGATTCGTATTACATTTTTGGAAGCGATGACGGGAATTTAATCATAGCATTATGTTAGTTATTTCAATATTTATTGAAGAAAAATTGTGAATGTTTTTATTTTAAATCAGCATTGTTAGTTATTTATTTTAATATTTATTGAAGAAAAAAATTGTGAATGTTATTATTTTAATTCATCGCAAAGGTCAAAGGTTGAAACAGAAGGGTATCCCCCGCAAGCGGTCCCGGACGATTCATCCAAAGACAATTGGTCCATCGATGATTGGTCCAAAATCAGTTGGTCCAACAGGATTATTGGTCCAAATCCAATTGATCAATGGGATTATTGGTCCAACAGCATTATTGGTCTAAATCCAATTGATCCAATGGGACAATTTGTCCATTAAATTTTGACCTTTGTAACACTTGCAAGTGACCTGGATATTCGCAATTGCGATATGAAAAGCACAGATCATCATACTTGGATGGATGTACCCACTATAGAATTGCCTACCTTAGTCAAAAGGTCATTTCAACTATTTATGTTAAAAAAGGTTGAAAACAAATAAAAACTGCCATTTCATTACTTTTCATTCAGTAAAAAAAAATCTAATTGTTTTACTTTAGTGATATAAACTGTAATACAAATATCCATTAACTGAAAGTTTTTCTTTTCCTCTTTCGGAAAGTACCGTGTCACATACAGTTGGCTCCATGGTAAGGGCTTCAAGCGTTTACTAAATGTTTTTGAAAATAACAAAGCATGTACATATACCTATAGGACGTCCTAAATACTGTTTATTTACATGAACAAAGTATCTCCTTTGATGTTAACAAGTCTACTTGGCAATATAGAAAGGTCGTTTCATTATTATGCTATTGTTTCATTATCGTGCTATGGTAACACAAACCAAGAAGGGAAATTTCACCTGTGGACTAATTTTCATTAAATAAACATTGGACCAATAATTCCTTTGGATCAGTTGGTATTGGACCAATAATCCCGTTGGACCAATTGATTTTGGACCAATCGTCTTTAGACGAATCGTCACTGGACCAATCGTCATTGGACCAATCGTACCCAACCCCCTGCAAGGACGGATAAAATCAAGGTGGTTAGGATCTACGTTAATCTGCAGTACTTGCTCAGAAGTGAGTTACATGCCACACCTACGATGATACTTTTCTTCTTACTTCTCTTCATTTTTGGGAGCTGGGGAGGCGTGGGCGGTGGGATGGGGGCTACGTATTGTCTTGATGAATATCAAAAAATGTTATCCAGGCGTCACAATCATGTATAATTTTGCTGTATAACGAGGAGCTAAATTCAACAATTGCAAACTATTATTGAACAGAAGCAAGTTCATCAATTGGTCTATTCCGCCATTCACGATATGATACTGGCTTTGGGTATTGTATTAGATCTACAATTGGTAAAAAAAAAGAGAAAAAAAAACATTCTTAGCCGGGTTCAAAATGTGATATTCCTAAGACAAATTGTTGTTAATTTCTTAATAAAAAATTACGGTAGATCGGAGAGGGTACCATTCCAGATCCCCAAATAGTGTGAGGAGGCCGGAGCATAAATTAAAGGGGTGAGAAAAAGATTGACTTCTGAAGCGTTACAGCAAGCCGGGTTTGCCTGTCCCGTTCAGAGATGCTCTCCAGATTAGCGTTTAAAGAATCACACGAGCTTGATTAAGCCCCTTGCATTAAGCTAGACTGAGAACGGTCGTCTGTAGATTACTCGAACGGGAAAGTTGACGATCAATTCGTGAACTTCATGACCTTTTTGACTTTATCCCTAAGTCTGGCCTTCTTTCGCAAATGTATCACAGGAACTGACATCGCACAGTAGCCTAGATAATAGGATTACAGATACTTTGTTCAGTGGAAGACAGAACTGCAGAAAAGTCAATATTGAGGAGCTTAGGCGCTCGGCAAGATCAAAGGACTTCATTACCTTTAGAGCTATATCCAGTTCATTTTTGCTTCAATTTTTTTAAAAGTTTAGGTAGATTATTGTGTGTGCTTATAATGATTTATCGTTAGTGCCCTTTAAAACTTAATGTTTGGGAATATACATGCGATTTCATAACCCCATTTGCGTAACCCCATTTGCGGTATGTGGAATGACTATATCTTAATATAATAAGAATAGAATTATTATATCATGGGAGGTTAGGGAATTTCTTAATATTTATTTTCATGCAAGCCCGTCACTTTAGATATACACGAATGTTTCAGTTTTCGTATTTGTCGTATACAGCCGTCCGTGCATTGTTTTGGGAGAAGGATGATTACCTACCATGTGTTCATTACAAGTGGATATAAGGAACAACGAGATGTTTACATTTCTGTATCTGCTACATAACTTGACGGGAAATAAATGATACAACTAATTACTAGTTCGAGTGATAGGGTCATCATAATGAATGGAAATCTAGAAAAGAAAGATGGAAACGCTTTTTGGAGAATCGTACTTACGCAAATTCTATTTCACCGTGACCTTGTTATCCTGAATTCAAATGTAATAATCACATTTGGATTTCAATAGTAATTAACTACTCGAGTCCCTTGTGGATTATCCAAGTGATTTCGAATGAGATATCCTCTCTCTCTCTCTCTCTCTCTCTCTCTCTCTCTCTCTCTCTCTCTCTCTCTCTCTCTCTCTCTCTCTCTCTCTCATGATATTTGTTTAGGGAGTACTATACGACCGATTATATATAAAAGTCAAGTATATCTTAGTTTAACCAGACCACTGAGCTCATTAACAGCTATATATATATATATATATATATATATATATATATATATATATATATATATATATATATATATATATGTGTGTGTGTGTGTGTGTGTGTGTGTGTGTGTAAATATATATATATCACACATTACCACAGGTGAAAAATAAGAAACGGGGTGTAGGTCCTGACCGGTTTCGACTTTATTTCCAAGCCATTGACGAAGGACTGATACAGAGTGTGAGAAGTCACAAATATATATACTACAAGAACAGTACTGACGAACATACACAACCGTTATAGGCTCCATATCCCCACTCAGGCCGGTGTCGAGGTAGGGGTGGCCTTTAAAACTCATTTGGCTAAAAATCACAATAGACTCTCAGGGGACATTGCTGATAAACAGACCATACCCCACCTCAGATCCACACCTGACAGGTGTCATGGAGGCGGAGTTTGGAAACTCATTAACATTACTACCCTCGTACTGTGTTTACAAATATGATAATCCTATTTTCATATATCTCTACTGCCTACCTTAAAGTTTAAACAATTTACAAATTTCTTTTGATATTAAAGGATCAAGTTTATACATCCCTTGACTGATATTCATATTATGGTTGTAACTTTCTTTTATGAAGCTAGATTCAATGATGTTCCTTTCCAGTGCATTATTAGAATATACAATCCTTTTTGCCCCTTCCCAGTTGATAGCATGATTTTTCTCACTAACATGTACAAATATACCACTGTTCCCTTGTGCATATCTCACACATTTCTTATGTTGTTCAATTCTTTTTTCCAGTGCTTTCCCGGTTTGGCCAATATAAAAGTTGTCACAAGCCTTACACGGAATTTTATATACACACCCTTTAATATTGTCTGGGGAGTTCTTGATAAGTACATTTTTCATTGTTGTATTGTTCTTAAATGCGACATTAACACCAAAATTCTTAAGAAGATGAGGGATATCTTTCATACTATTATTATAAGGCAGAACAAGCAAATTTTTTGTGTTGTAAGGTTCTTTCTGGTTTTGATACATAGTCTTTTTTGCCGCTTCAAATGCACTGTTTAATACACTATCAGGATATTTCAATTTTTTGCCTGCATTCCTAATCTTATCTATTTCATCATCAATATATTCAGGGCTACATACCCGTAATGCTCTTAAAAACATAGATGAAAACACTGACTTTTTAACCTTATTGCTTTGTCCAGAATAGAAATGCACATAGGAAGAAATATTAGTGGGTTTTCTATACACACTATATTTAAACCCACTACTATTTCTTCGTATGAGGACATCCAGAAACGGTAAGCACCCATCATTTTCCATTTCCATCGTGAATTTAATTGATGGTACTAATTGATTTAACTTAGCAAAAAAGTTTTTTACATCTTGGTTCCCTGGCCATACACAAATTATGTCGTCAACATACCTAAACCATGTTACATTACGTGGGATTATGTTGTTTAATATCTTCTTTTCAAAAAATTCCATATATAAGTTACTTAACACTGGGGATAGAGGGTTTCCCATTGCCATACCAAAATTTTGTGAGTAAAATTTACCATTAAATTCAAATTTACAATCTTTTACACATAATTTAATCAGTTCAATTAAAGTACTTTTAGAAAATGGGATATCCAGCTGTGTGTTCTCTAACAATTCAGATAAAAACGCCATCAGATCATCTATTGGCACCTTTGTGAATAGTGATACAACATCAAAACTTACAAGCCTGGATTCACTATTAATCTCTACACTATTTAGTTTATTTATCAGGTCCACATTATTCTTGATATTTGCATTTGAGATGGTACCTACTAATGGGTTGAGAATATCTACTAAGTACTTCGCTAGCTTGTATGATGCGGAACCAACTGAACTGATAATTGGCCTGGCAGGAAAGTTTGCTTTGTGAGTTTTTATTGTACCATACATGTATGGTAGCGATGGAGAGGTCACACACAACTTCTTTATAAGGCTTTCGTTACCTTTTAACAGGTTTTTCACTTTCTTATTGAAACCACTATTCACATTGTCTATCGGGTTCTTATTTAATTCTTTATATGTGTTATCATCACCTAAAAGATTTTGCATTTTTTCTATATATTCACTTTTATTTAAAATTACAAGGGCGCCTGATTTATCTGCTTTTGTCATGTGTATATTTTTATCTTTTTTCAGTTCATTAATAGCAACCATAAATCTTTTGGGGACGTTTGTGGTGTCTGATTTTTTCATACTTCCATAAATCACTCCCTTAACCATGTTCACTTCTTCATTCGTTAAATCACTATATTTTTCCAAATTACACAGTCCTTTAGTTATTTCCACACTGTTCCTTCCGCCAGGAGATAAAGCAAAGTTTAAACCGTAGCCTAAGGCACTAGTTACATTTCTATCCAGCTGTTTGTTTGATAAGTTGACGACACATTCATGATTGGCGTTGTTGGTCCAAGGGCTTCTTTCAATCAACAGTTTCATTTTATTATCGTGTTTCCGTTTCAGTTTCCGATACACTTGATTCCTCATCTTCACATGACAATATTCACGGAGGGAATCTCTCCAATCTGGTGGTATTGAGGCTTCAAAATGTCGTCTTTTCCTCGTGAGATCTTCAAAATTCTTTTTGGTTTCCAATGTTTTGATGTTGATATGTTTTTCCAATATGGCACGTTGTATTTCACCGAAGGGTTGGTCTTCTAATTTCAGCAAGGAATTGGTTATGAACGATCTTGGTATCACTTGTTCATCCCGACATTCACGTAAAAACCGCAGGTGTTCCTTGTTGGTATGAGCTTGAGTGAGGGCGTCGGCAAATTCTCTGACGGCATATTCCAAGATGGGGAAAAGAACACAGAAAGATCGGAAGGAGCGCGTGGTATCCATTGATGATTATTATCACTTTTGTACGTGATTCATTTATCACACATTACCACAGGTGAAAAATAAGAAACGGGGTGTAGGTCCTGACCGGTTTCGACTTTATTTCCAAGCCATTGACGAAGGACTGATACAGAGTGTGAGAAGTCACAAATATATATACTACAAGAACAGTACTGACGAACATACACAACCGTTATAGGCTCCATATCCCCACTCAGGCCGGTGTCGAGGTAGGGGTGGCCTTTAAAACTCATTTGGCTAAAAATCACAATAGACTCTCAGGGGACATTGCTGATAAACAGACCATACCCCACCTCAGATCCACACCTGACAGGTGTCATGGAGGCGGAGTTTGGAAACTCATTAACATTACTACCCTCGTACTGTGTTTACAAATATGATAATCCTATTTTCATATATCTCTACTGCCTACCTTAAAGTTTAAACAATTTACAAATTTCTTTTGATATTAAAGGATCAAGTTTATACATCCCTTGACTGATATTCATATTATGGTTGTAACTTTCTTTTATGAAGCTAGATTCAATGATGTTCCTTTCCAGTGCATTATTAGAATATACAATCCTTTTTGCCCCTTCCCAGTTGATAGCATGATTTTTCTCACTAACATGTACAAATATACCACTGTTCCCTTGTGCATATCTCACACATTTCTTATGTTGTTCAATTCTTTTTTCCAGTGCTTTCCCGGTTTGGCCAATATAAAAGTTGTCACAAGACTTACACGGAATTTTATATACACACCCTTTAATATTGTCTGGGGAGTTCTTGATAAGTACATTTTTCATTGTTGTATTGTTCTTAAATGCGACATTAACACCAAAATTCTTAAGAAGATGAGGGATATCTTTCATACTATTATTATAAGGCAGAACAAGCAAATTTTTTGTGTTGTAAGGTTCTTTCTGGTTTTGATACATAGTCTTTTTTGCCGCTTCAAATGCACTGTTTAATACACTATCAGGATATTTCAACTTTTTGCCTGCATTCCTAATCTTATCTATTTCATCATCAATATATTCAGGGCTACATACCCGTAATGCTCTTAAAAACATAGATGAAAACACTGACTTTTTAACCTTATTGCTTTGTCCAGAATAGAAATGCACATAGGAAGAAATATTAGTGGGTTTTCTATACACACTATATTTAAACCCACTACTATTTCTTCGTATGAGGACATCCAGAAACGGTAAGCACCCATCATTTTCCATTTCCATCGTGAATTTAATTGATGGTACTAATTGATTTAACTTAGCAAAAAAGTTTTTTACATCTTGGTTCCCTGGCCATACACAAATTATGTCGTCAACATACCTAAACCATGTTACATTACGTGGGATTATGTTGTTTAATATCTTCTTTTCAAAAAATTCCATATATAAGTTACTTAACACTGGGGATAGAGGGTTTCCCATTGCCATACCAAAATTTTGTGAGTAAAATTTACCATTAAATTCAAATTTACAATCTTTTACACATAATTTAATCAGTTCAATTAAAGTACTTTTAGAAAATGGGATATCCAGCTGTGTGTTCTCTAACAATTCAGATAAAAACGCCATCAGATCATCTATTGGCACCTTTGTGAATAGTGATACAACATCAAAACTTACAAGCCTGGATTCACTATTAATCTCTACACTATTTAGTTTATTTATCAGGTCCACATTATTCTTGATATTTGCATTTGAGATGGTACCTACTAATGGGTTGAGAATATCTACTAAGTACTTCGCTAGCTTGTATGATGCGGAACCAACTGAACTGATAATTGGCCTGGCAGGAAAGTTTGCTTTGTGAGTTTTTATTGTACCATACATGTATGGTAGCGATGGAGAGGTCACACACAACTTCTTTATAAGGCTTTCGTTACCTTTTAACAGGTTTTTCACTTTCTTATTGAAACCACTATTCACATTGTCTATCGGGTTCTTATTTAATTCTTTATATGTGTTATCATCACCTAAAAGATTTTGCATTTTTTCTATATATTCACTTTTATTTAAAATTACAAGGGCGCCTGATTTATCTGCTTTTGTCATGTGTATATTTTTATCTTTTTTCAGTTCATTAATAGCAACCATAAATCTTTTGGGGACGTTTGTGGTGTCTGATTTTTTCATACTTCCATAAATCACTCCCTTAACCATGTTCACTTCTTCTTTCGTTAAATCACTATATTTTTCCAAATTACACAGTCCTTTAGTTATTTCCACACTGTTCCTTCCGCCAGGAGATAAAGCAAAGTTTAAACCGTAGCCTAAGGCACTAGTTACATTTCTATCCAGCTGTTTGTTTGATAAGTTGACGACACATTCATGATTGGCGTTGTTGGTCCAAGGGCTTCTTTCAATCAACAGTTTCATTTTATTATCGTGTTTCCGTTTCAGTTTCCGATACACTTGATTCCTCATCTTCACATGACAATATTCACGGAGGGAATCTCTCCAATCTGGTGGTATTGAGGCTTCAAAATGTCGTCTTTTCCTCGTGAGATCTTCAAAATTCTTTTTGGTTTCCAATGTTTTGATGTTGATATGTTTTTCCAATATGGCACGTTGTATTTCACCGAAGGGTTGGTCTTCTAATTTCAGCAAGGAATTGGTTATGAACGATCTTGGTATCACTTGTTCATCCCGACATTCAAGATCGTTCATAACCAATTCCTTGCTGAAATTAGAAGACCAACCCTTCGGTGAAATACAACGTGCCATATTGGAAAAACATATCAACATCAAAACATTGGAAACCAAAAAGAATTTTGAAGATCTCACGAGGAAAAGACGACATTTTGAAGCCTCAATACCACCAGATTGGAGAGATTCCCTCCGTGAATATTGTCATGTGAAGATGAGGAATCAAGTGTATCGGAAACTGAAACGGAAACACGATAATAAAATGAAACTGTTGATTGAAAGAAGCCCTTGGACCAACAACGCCAATCATGAATGTGTCGTCAACTTATCAAACAAACAGCTGGATAGAAATGTAACTAGTGCCTTAGGCTACGGTTTAAACTTTGCTTTATCTCCTGGCGGAAGGAACAGTGTGGAAATAACTAAAGGACTGTGTAATTTGGAAAAATATAGTGATTTAACGAATGAAGAAGTGAACATGGTTAAGGGAGTGATTTATGGAAGTATGAAAAAATCAGACACCACAAACGTCCCCAAAAGATTTATGGTTGCTATTAATGAACTGAAAAAAGATAAAAATATACACATGACAAAAGCAGATAAATCAGGCGCCCTTGTAATTTTAAATAAAAGTGAATATATAGAAAAAATGCAAAATCTTTTAGGTGATGATAACACATATAAAGAATTAAATAAGAACCCGATAGACAATGTGAATAGTGGTTTCAATAAGAAAGTGAAAAACCTGTTAAAAGGTAACGAAAGCCTTATAAAGAAGTTGTGTGTGACCTCTCCATCGCTACCATACATGTATGGTACAATAAAAACTCACAAAGCAAACTTTCCTGCCAGGCCAATTATCAGTTCAGTTGGTTCCGCATCATACAAGCTAGCGAAGTACTTAGTAGATATTCTCAACCCATTAGTAGGTACCATCTCAAATGCAAATATCAAGAATAATGTGGACCTGATAAATAAACTAAATAGTGTAGAGATTAATAGTGAATCCAGGCTTGTAAGTTTTGATGTTGTATCACTATTCACAAAGGTGCCAATAGATGATCTGATGGCGTTTTTATCTGAATTGTTAGAGAACACACAGCTGGATATCCCATTTTCTAAAAGTACTTTAATTGAACTGATTAAATTATGTGTAAAAGATTGTAAATTTGAATTTAATGGTAAATTTTACTCACAAAATTTTGGTATGGCAATGGGAAACCCTCTATCCCCAGTGTTAAGTAACTTATATATGGAATTTTTTGAAAAGAAGATATTAAACAACATAATCCCACGTAATGTAACATGGTTTAGGTATGTTGACGACATAATTTGTGTATGGCCAGGGAACCAAGATGTAAAAAACTTTTTTGCTAAGTTAAATCAATTAGTACCATCAATTAAATTCACGATGGAAATGGAAAATGATGGGTGCTTACCGTTTCTGGATGTCCTCATACGAAGAAATAGTAGTGGGTTTAAATATAGTGTGTATAGAAAACCCACTAATATTTCTTCCTATGTGCATTTCTATTCTGGACAAAGCAATAAGGTTAAAAAGTCAGTGTTTTCATCTATGTTTTTAAGAGCATTACGGGTATGTAGCCCTGAATATATTGATGATGAAATAGATAAGATTAGGAATGCAGGCAAAAAATTGAAATATCCTGATAGTGTATTAAACAGTGCATTTGAAGCGGCAAAAAAGACTATGTATCAAAACCAGAAAGAACCTTACAACACAAAAAATTTGCTTGTTCTGCCTTATAATAATAGTATGAAAGATATCCCTCATCTTCTTAAGAATTTTGGTGTTAATGTCGCATTTAAGAACAATACAACAATGAAAAATGTACTTATCAAGAACTCCCCAGACAATATTAAAGGGTGTGTATATAAAATTCCGTGTAAGTCTTGTGACAACTTTTATATTGGCCAAACCGGGAAAGCACTGGAAAAAAGAATTGAACAACATAAGAAATGTGTGAGATATGCACAAGGGAACAGTGGTATATTTGTACATGTTAGTGAGAAAAATCATGCTATCAACTGGGAAGGGGCAAAAAGGATTGTATATTCTAATAATGCACTGGAAAGGAACATCATTGAATCTAGCTTCATAAAAGAAAGTTACAACCATAATATGAATATCAGTCAAGGGATGTATAAACTTGATCCTTTAATATCAAAAGAAATTTGTAAATTGTTTAAACTTTAAGGTAGGCAGTAGAGATATATGAAAATAGGATTATCATATTTGTAAACACAGTACGAGGGTAGTAATGTTAATGAGTTTCCAAACTCCGCCTCCATGACACCTGTCAGGTGTGGATCTGAGGTGGGGTATGGTCTGTTTATCAGCAATGTCCCCTGAGAGTCTATTGTGATTTTTAGCCAAATGAGTTTTAAAGGCCACCCCTACCTCGACACCGGCCTGAGTGGGGATATGGAGCCTATAACGGTTGTGTATGTTCGTCAGTACTGTTCTTGTAGTATATATATTTGTGACTTCTCACACTCTGTATCAGTCCTTCGTCAATGGCTTGGAAATAAAGTCGAAACCGGTCAGGACCTACACCCCGTTTCTTATTTTTCACCTGTGGTAATGTGTGATAAATGAATCACGTACAAAAGTGATAATAATCATATATATATATATATATATATATATATATATACATATATATATATATATATATATATATATATATATGTGTGTGTGTGTGTGTGTGTGTGTGTGTGTGTGTGTGTGTGTGTGTATACTACCCATTAGTCGACCCACCATTCAATGGGTTCCATCACCATCTTGATTAAAGAGATGACCATGGGGTTAACGATTTCGTCCTTACAGACTGAGGGTAGTTCTCACTACATAGGACAACGTGTCATAAACACATCGTGAGCTTATTTTTTATATATGACAGATGGACTGAAATCAGGTCAGAGGTCATAAGTGGGTACGAACCTTTGGCAAGTGCTGGATAATCGCACTAAGACGTTGAGTGTAGGCAAGGCAATCTGTTTGTGATTCTTGCGTGCGATGAGGAGCTGGGGTATCTTTATGACGCTTTACTGTGTTCTTCTTCTTCTTCTTTTAACGTGCTTTTATTCCCATTTTTGTATGGGGTAAGCACGATGCCTTCTTTTGAAGGACTTTTTGATTTGGCTTTGGGGTAGACCTGTGGTCTCGATCGGCTGCCCTGCCTGACATCGCTTAGACCCCGGTACGTATGTTTCATGTATCATACCCGACCCAACGCCCTTTCTTCCCAGCAGCGAGAAGTTATTGCGCGGGTATGGCGAGAGTTCGAGACGTGTGAGATGTTTGTTATGTTTTTAGAAGGTGTTGTAGTGGCTTTGTTTTGTGTGTGTATTTAGTCTGTAACATCCATTTGCTTTTTAAGCAAACCTATCCGTTGCATCCATTTGCTTTTTAAGCAAACCTATCCGTTGATTACATATATAATCCCGGGATGTCTACACGGATAGCAAAGTGTCTGCCTCTCTTGATCAGTCGGCTGCGGGTTTGAACCCGCGCCACAGACCTCTACGAAGTCCGAAGCTGCTGCTGTAACCGACTGAGCCATCGAGGCTCTGACGCTTTACTGTGTTATGGATGCATATTTAAGTTAAATACCTGAAATGAGTTGGACTATATACTGTATATACCAGTATATATACTGCATGTGTATGTATGTATGTATGTATGTATGTATGTATGTATGTATTTATTTATTTATTTATTTATTTATTTATTTATTTATTTATTTATATGTGTGTGTGAGTGAGTGAGTGAGTGAGTGAATGACTGCGAGCGTGCTTACGTGCACATGCGTGTATCTGTGTGTGTGTGCTCAGTGATTTTGCTGAGGTGGTAATTTCGTTCACATATTGTTCCCAGGCCAGAAAATTCCCCTAAAATTCCTTCCTTTATCTCGATCAACTGATTCTCAGTTACACCGAATCCAGAATACCAACAGTGTCAAATGAAGTGAATTTTTGTTATGGAACTGGCTTTGGAAAAAGAAAATTCAATGTAGGACCTTAATAAGATTTTGAGGAACAGATATTGATCACTTTTGAACATTTGATAGTTTGCTCAATACGTAGAAAACTCTTAGATGCAGCCTATGAAAATAGTAGGAGATTTATCAGGTATATACTCCATGATAATAAATTTTCATATGAAAAATAGATTTAGATAGCAATTTGAGTACAGGGATGAAAGGAATAGTGTATGATAATTAGGAAAACGTGGATCATCCTTTGTTGAAAATTATTCGCAAGCAAGCAAACGACAAGAAGAAAAATATCTGGATTCAAAAGGTATTTATGAACAATAATCTTAATCTTTTAGGAAACTGTAAATGTTTGAACATGCAACATTCCTAGATATTTGTAATATACAATTTTAAACCAAAAATATTTCGTTCTAGTAGTTTATATAGACATTATTTTAATAGATTGGAATAGGAGAATAGGCCTTATGATTTACTGCATTAATATTAAATAAATAAACAACTGTGTAATTAATGCCTATAAGATAAGGGCCGTAACAATGTTCAAGAATCGGAAAACTTGTCGAGTAGGATTGATGAATAATCCATTTGAAGCGTAAACGCAAATTTTACTCAATCACAATATTTTCACCAATTAAGATTTACCACGGCGCTAGCAAAGGTAATGCGCAATACATTACTCAATATTTTAGATAGTATGTATTTAGGCTACCTCACTATATAATCCCAACAGTTTATCTCCTAGGCGCTCACTAAGCGGAAGTAACACTGACCAGAGATATATATGGTCCTAAGGAAAAATATTGTACAAGTTTGGCGAGAAAGAATCAATTACTCTTAGTGTATTACTTCTCCCTTTCAGAAGTTGTACCTTTTTTCAGCTTTTTGTCAGGGAGGGAAAGAAGTGGTAATTAAGAGTAGTCAGCAAGATTATTCCCTATGTGGTTCTCCAAAACTTCCTTACAAAAACGAATATAATCAAGAACACAAAGAGGGAGTGTGCGGGACAGTTTATTTCTCTCTCTCTCTCTCTCTCTCTCTCTCTCTCTCTCTCTCTCTCTCTCTCTCTCTCTCTCTCTCTCTCTCTCTCTCTCTAATGTGCTGATACTCTTCATTGCTAATGAGAATGTATAATTTTCCAAATTTGATTTGAATTTTAAAATAAATTATGATTACCTTGATTAACATATGTAATGCTAGGGAGATTAACATTAGTAATGCTGGAGAGAGAGAGAGAGAGAGAGAGAGAGAGAGAGAGAGAGAGAGAGAGAGAGAGAGAGAGAGAGAGAGAGAGAGAGAGGCAGTCACTACGATTTTATTTTTTTTATTTAGCTTCCATTTGCATTGACTTTGACTCTTAACATTTACTGTAATATCCTAGTATTCTTTACTGGAATAACGAATGGTCGTTGCTCAGCTTCCAGTATGCCGAGTACTAACTAATTTACTGATTTATCCATCTGGCTTTACATATCCTAAGTAGGTTATCAACAACTGTCAAATTAGATGATCTTGGTGTACAGGGAGGGCTTGACCCAATGCTGCATAAGCGAAGTGAATACTGATAGCTCTGTCTTTACCTAAAGAATAAGCATTAACACTTATTTTAGTTGTATTTGCAAGGTTATTATCGAGATTACAGGCATATATTTTAAATATGGCATGTTCAGTTGGTAGAGATGGACATGGTATGGTGTTCTAAGTGCATTCATTGGAGTAATCTGTTTCTTTCGCACCTCAAAATGTAAAGTGCAACCGAAAACTAACATTTGATATCTGACATCTGTCCAGTAGGTTAAGGGTTTGATCTCAAGAGTTTATCAGCAGTGCTTAAAAGTCACGTATTTTTTGTAGAGGGTTTTGTCAGTGACAAGTTAATGCCATGAAATTGGAGCAGTCGGTAAACTATGACTGCAGTACTTCCATAATGTTTTTAGTCTTAAAATAAAACTTTTTTTCTCACTACTTTCAGTTGTGTAATGATTTTAAATGCTGTGTAAAGGGGAATATTATTATTATTATTATTATTATTATTATTATTATTATTATTATTATTATTATTATTATTATTATTATTATTATTATTATTTTAATCAGATAATACAGTAGTTTTCAAAATGCGCTTTTAGGTTTTCTGTTATTTGCTATATGTTTTCTTGAAGAAATATTTCGTTATATTGCTGTACTGGGTATTACTGTTAATTTCCGAATGTACATGATATCGATAATTGCTATTATTATTCACCTTGAGTTGTCGTGTTTCTCTTAATTATTTTGTATTTTTATTTTCAATCAGAAAAAAACGTTCTTTAACTATACTGGCAAATACCGGAAATGCTATTATTATTATTATTATTATTATTATTATTATTATTATTATTATTATTATTATTATTATTATTATTATTATTATTATTATTATTATTATTTAGTAGAGAACATGCCCGTTTTTTATGAAACTTAAGAGTACTGACATTTAGAAAAACATGATCCAAAATCACGAATTTATAATTTATTAGAATTTCGTGACAGTTGAATATCAGTTCTCAGATAAATTGTTAAACCATCAGCCCTTTTCTTTAAGTAAATAACAAGATATGCCATCTGTTTTCCCTTCAGCCATTGGTATTTTAACAATGAAAATGGGATATGGATGTTAACCAGAATTAATGACTTTGTCGCCAATATGAATGACTATAAGCGCAATAACTATACCGTAAGAAATATTTACAGAGTACACTGTTCTGGAGAGTATAGGCAGTAAATTCCGTGTCTTTACAAATATTAATATATTCCAGCATGTACGTCTGTTTTGTCGTTTACAATGGGCCCAAGTTTTCATTTACCATAGTAATTAAGTCCAGATTTCCCGTGGGTAAAAGCATGCACAAGAAAAAGCATAAATGAAAAAATAATAAAGTGAGAATACGAGAAATTAAGGACCGTCAGCCGTGCATTCCTGCAGTCAGCTAAGACTAACAGAGAAATCAAATGTTCCTCAGCTGCGTTCTCGGAAGTCGTCTGCCTTGTTTTATAGTTACTCCTCGGGAATTCGCTGAAGTCCTGACAGTTGTCATTTCTGTTTTTTTTTTTTCGGTGTGATTCTTTACATTATATAAAATTGTCAACTTTGACGAATACGAAACAATACCAGTTTTTATAATTAGCCTATGTAGTTTTTAGGATGTGAGATGTCAAAGTATTTATATAGTAAGTGTGGACTGAATTAATGATTTTTAAAAGAATTTTGCCAGTCAGCCAGTCATCCAAACTTGGTAAATGACAGTGAAAAGAGTCGCATAGGTAACCAGACACCACTGCCTAAAGTTATCCTATTCAATGAAAATACCATTACCTTTGATATATCAGGCGTATAAATTCTGTAAACAAACGATTAAGTGGCTAGGAAGCAGTAATACATGGTCTCCCGAATGTGCGCGCACACACACACACACACACACACACATATATATATATATATATATATATATATATATATATATATATATATATATATGTGTGTGTGTGTGTGTGTGTATATATATATATATATATATATATATATATATATATATATATATATATATATATATATATATATATATGATGTAATATAATTCTTCTTGCCTTCTGTAAGAGGTGGCACAAGATGGGCACGGCCATCCATTTCCTCAGGAAGTCTTCAGGGGTAAGAATGCTAGTTCTACATCCTTTTAACCGGAACCCAGTAGCTGCAATGTCATGTGTAGTCTCAAGGCAGATTTCAACCAACATCATCACCCCACAGCATGGATCAGTTGTGAGTGCACATTCCTATTTATAATTTATATGACTAGCTGGTGGGAGGCTAAAAACAATTCATGAACCAGTTGAACAGAAGTTGAATGGTGCAGCATTCAATCTAGACACCTACTTTGGCTGACTGTTCTAGTGAATAAATAATACAGCTGTTGGGGCTGCCACATCCCTGTGGCCCACCTCATACAAGGTGGGCATTGAGGTTACCTAAGATGGCATATTACTCCTTACATAAGGAGGTGATTGGGTTACCTAGGATTCCTGATTGTATGCTTTACAAGATTCCAAGTTAGACAAGTTGGGCAGTTGAATTGTCTGATTGCTGATTGCACCGTATACAAAGTGGGCAGTGGTTGCCTGTGGTGGCTAATTGCCCCTTGCACTTGTGGGGTGATGGGTTGCCTGTGATTTCTGATTCCATCTCATACTGAGTAGGCAGATGAGTTGTATATATTGGCTGTTGCCCCATATACATTGTGAAAGTGTAGGGTTGGAGTTCACAATGATTGCCAATTGCTTGTTATAGCAAGGGATGATGAGGTTGCCTTTTAGCCTGTGACCGATTACAGCTTATACATTGTGGGCTGTAGGCCTTTTTATGACAGCTGATTCCCTCTTAAACAAGGTGAGCAGTGGGCTAGTCTATGATATCTGAATGCACTTTATAAAAGTGGTTGGTTAATTTGGTAATGGTTTATAATTCAACTATGCAATGTGGGTAGTGCAGTTGCCAGTGGTTGCTGATTGCCTTTTATACCAGGGGGTGATGAGGCTGCCTTTGGTGGCTTATTGCATTAAAAACATTTTGGGCAATGGGGCTTGCCCATGGTAACTGATTCCATGTTAAACTAGGTGGGCATAGGACTTGTTTGTAATGGCTAATTGCTCTTCATAAAAAGTGAGTGGCTAGTTTGGTAATGATTTATAATTTTCTTATACAATGTGGGTAGTGGGACTGCCTCTGACAGCAACTTCCATCGTTTAGAAGGTGGGTAGTTGGGTTGCCTATGACAGTTGATTCCTTCTTATACAAGGTAGGTTGTAGTGTTGTTTATAATGGTTAATTGACACAAATACAAGGTAGGCAGTCTTTGATGGCAGATTTCATTTAACATAAGGTAGGTGGTGGGTTAGCCATTGATTCCACATTCAGTCATGTAAAATTGCACCATATGCAAAATGGCCATCTGTTGTTGCATATGATGACTGATTGCACTGGATACAAGGTGGTAGTTGGGTTACATATGATAGCTGATTCCATCTTGTACAAGGATGGGAACTGCGTTGCCTATGAAGATTAATTGCACCCCAAACAAGGTGGTTGGTGGGTGGCCTGCAATGGGTGATTGTACCCTCTAAAATGTGGATAGCGAGGTGGTCTACCGTGGTTGCTTGCACCATATACAAAAAGGCAATGAGTTTGTCTATGATGGTTGATTGCACTTATACGAATAGTCATGGAAGTTGCTTACGATATGTGATTCCATCTTATGGTAGGTGGATGATGTAGTTGTCTATGTTGAGCAGTGGTGGTGGTGTTGCCTATGGTGGAAGATTGGACATTATACAAGGTGGACAGATGAGAGGGAAGGTTTTGTTTATAATGGCTGCTTACACATTATGCAATTTGGCAGTTTGCAGTTGCCTATGGCGGCTGCTTCTATCGTGTACAAGGTGGGCAGTGGGGTTGTCTATGAGGCTGATTACTTCTTACATAAGGTAGATGATGGGATTGCATGTGGAGGGTGATTGTAGAACAGTGGATTTACTTGTGAAGCTTAATTCCACCTCAGACCAGGTGGGTGGTGTGGTTGTTGTGATGGCTGATTCCATCTCAGTGGGCACTGGGATTGCCTATGATTGCACAATATTCAAGGCAGGCAATGGGGTTGTGTTTTCTAGATGATTTCACATCATATAAGTTAGGCTGTGGGGTTTGCCTATAGTGGCAGATTTTATATAATTCATGAAGGGTGGTGGGGTTACCCAAGAAGTCTAGTTGCACCTTATCCACTAGGTGTTTGGGGTTGGTTATGGTAGCAGATTGCACAGTGTACTACAAGCTGGATGGGGGTTACATATTATGATGGTGTGTTTTCTTTCTGCAGTCGAACAGTTTAAGATTTTTCCTTAAAAGGCCAGTAACAAAAACAAACCAACTTAAAAAGCCTCTACATTTCGTCAAATTTGTATGGGTTGTCTAGTGGAGGATGAGAGGTGTTACAGAAGCAATATTTATATGTGGTAGCAATGCATTTTGGAGTGAACTGGATTGGATCTGTAAAGTGTAATGTGTTTAGCAAGGTAATCGGTAGTCTTCCAGGTGAGGTCTTTTATGCTGCTCTTGAGACGAGATTGATTAAACTGAAACAAGTTGACCTGGGATTTTCGGTGATATTTACTTGTATAGAGGTCGGCTTGGGGAAATTTTAACTTTCATTACTAAGTTTTAATTTGCTGTTTCCCATTCAATAGTTAAAATTCCAAACTGAATGGGAAAAGAATGGAAAACTACCATTTTATGTTATATTGATGATAAGGGAATCTTTAGAATATAATTTTGCTGTGTATAGAAAACCTGCTACCTCCATTTCCGATGTCCATAGAAGATATTTATTATAATGGAAAGTTTAGTATGGAAGAGTTGGAATATGCTCTCTTGAACAGCAATAAATCGGCTCCTGGAGATGACAGCTTTTTGTTTTGAGATGATTTGCCACTTAGCACCTTTGGCAAAGTAATACTTATTACAGTTTTATAATCATTTATGGTTTCAAAATTTATTTCCTAATGAATGGCATAAAGCTATGATAATTCCTATCCCCAAATCTGGAAAGGATCCCAGTAATGTAAATAATTACAGACCAATTTAACAAGTTGTTTATGCAAATTACCAGGGAAAATGGTAAATGCTTGGCTAACATGGCACATTCGAGAAAATAAAATTTTGACTCTCACTCAATTCGGATCACAATGTAAAAGATCTACATAAGATTCTCTATCTAACTTAGAAGACCAATACTTAGAGGATTTGAACGAAAACAAATTACTGGAGCTGACTTTTTTGACATCAAAAGTGCATACGATGCTACACGGAGGTATGCAATATTAAAATCATTGTATAAAAATAGCATCCGTGGGCATTTACTGAAGTTTACCCAAAACATTTTAACAGATCGCAATTTTCACGTGAGAATTGAGATGTTTTGTCAAAAATATTTCCACTTGAAAATGGTGTTCCACAGGGAAGCGCCCTTAGTGACGCACTGTTTACCTTAGCAGTTAATGACGTCAGTAATAATCCACCTTTTGGAATTAAAAGTAACCTGTATATGGAAGATTTTGCCATATATTATTCAGCATCTTGCATAAAACATGCACAGCGAATCATTAATAAAACCATAATAAAAATAGATGAATGGACCTCATCTGTAGGCTTTACATTTTCCACAGATAAAACTCAAGCAATCATGTTTTATAAAAGTAAAAAGTGGAAAAAAGGTGAAGAAATAGATTTAAAAATCAGAAACCTTAGTATACCAATTGGCGAAACAGCAAAATTTTTGGAATTAGTATTTGATACTTACTTGAACTGGAAAGCCCACATAACATACATGAAATCAAAATGTAAAAGAGCACTGAATCTGATTAAAAAACTACCGAACACTACTTGGGGAGCCGATAGACATACCCTCACTGTACTGTATAAAGCAACAGTGCCGTCTATCATTGATTATGGAAGCAAAATATATGGCTCAGCATAAGATGCAACGCTGAAAACGTTAGACCCAGTTCATAACGAAGGTCTTAGAATATGTTCAGGAGCCTTTAGATCATCATCAAAGTCATCTTTACAAGTTGAATCTGGTGAACTACCTTTCTCTCTCCATAGAGAGTAACACCGAAGAATTCAGACAAATGATTCACCAGCCAAAACATTATTGGCATTAAGAGATGTATTTATTAACAATCATTTACCACCTTTCCCAGTTAGAGCTAGAAGATTGTTTGAGTCACTAAAAATAAATATACAGCTATCTTCAGTAGTAAAATTACCTCCTCCTTGGACTATGAATAAAATGAGAATTTGAACACGCTTAAAATATTTATCAAAAAGTTACTCATATACCACAGAACACCATAGACAACATACAATAGAGCATATAAACCGAAAAGGTCAACATTACGCAATATACACATAGGGATCTACATCAGAGGACGGAGTTGGATATGGTGCAGTATCCCAAGGCAAAACTTATCAGTTATCGCTACCTGATAATGCTGCAGTATTCACAGCAGAGTTGTGTGCAATTGCATCAACCATAAAAATAATTAAACCTCGTGTAATAATTTTGTTATTTTTAGCGACTCTAGAAGCGTCATAGAAGCCATTCGAAGTTACAAATAGAAAATGATATTGTACAACACATTAAGTTACATAATAATGGGAAAATGTAGAAATCTGTTGGATCCCTGCCCATATAGGGATCAAAGGAAATGAAGAGGCTGATGAAGCAGACAAGGAAGCAACCCATATGACAAGACGAAATGCAAATATACCTGTTATTGATTATGTAACGCACATAAATGGTAATATATATGGAATGAAGAACCTGAAAATAATAAAATTAAAACAAATAAAACCTGGTGTTAGAAAGTGGAGTTCATCATATCAGAGAGAGAGAGAGACCTGCGCAAGTACTTCTGACACGTCTCCGAATAGGCCATACTCCCGAATGCTCAGAGTGCGAAGTGATAATAGCAGTCAAACATGTATTGTGTAAATGTCCAAAATATAACCAACAGCGATTATCAACTTTTGGCAATAAATCAGTGAGAGAAATTTTGTCAGAATGCTCTGCATTTTCAGTCATTCCAGTTTTAACATTCACGAGGAACTAATTTAATTTATAAAATAGAAAAATAAGTAAATAATGAAAATACGGAAACCCTTGGCCACTTAATGAATAAAAAAAAAAAATTAAATGTTACTTAGTTTATTCTGAATTTTTATTTATTTTAGCGTTTATGTATGGAAACATGAATGTATTTATTGTGTGCGTGTGTTCCAGTGTGGAGGCATGTGCCTTTGTGCAGTTTTTAGTTTCATTTTCATACGTTCATCACCACGCCGAATGACCTGTTTGGCCCCAGTGCTTGGCCTCTGGCCTAGACCTGGTATTTCCTTCAAATCCTTCAGGCCAGCCCTACGATTGCTGATATTCAGCTCAGTGGTCTGGTTAAACTATTTTAATAGTAATAATAATCCTGAACTACCATGACATTTCAGAAAAGATTGGGCAGTTTCATTTTTTTCTTCAGGACTGAGAATTTGATTTCAAGGTTACTGAGAATTTGACCTCGTCCATGAACAACACCTTGCGTATAGAAAAAGAATCAATAAATACAATAAAACTTATTATTAAAGCCGTGCAGATGATAATAAAACATTTTATCCAAAAATAAAACTCACGTGCGCAGAAGATATAAAACCCATTTGTTTATTCATACCCGACATTCATAAGGAGTGTTCCTATGAATGCACATGAAAATGAAAGAGTAACTAAATCAGGTGTTTACAGCGTACCAATGGGAGTTTGTGAAAACGTTTATTGCAGGACAAACGACGTCTCCCAAGCAGAAATTAGCAGGACACAAGATCTGTAAGGAATGGATTAGAGAAATCGGGGAATTTTCGCTCTCCTTTCAGACTTCCGAACTGCTTTTACTGGAGTGTCATTGCAAGTGTGTAATCATATAGGAGGAAGATTCTGAAATCAGCCATTGAAACTAAACAAACAACCCGGACTTGTCAGAAGGGCAAGTTCGTGGCATGTGTTTCAGTTCACATGATTGATTTCAGAGATCTCCTGCATGGACAGGTTGAAACTTTCCTCTTATTATTAGCGGCGATGACACGTTTCCCATCTTGCCGAAGGAGATATTTAATCCTAATCCAAAAAGGTTCACTTTCAGGATTAACCTCGAGGTTAAGGTTAATCCTGAGAATAGTTGAGCGTACTATCAAACTATTTGTTTTTATTGGCAAGTTACTCGTCAATAATTAATGTACGCATGTGCATGCATATATATATATATATATATATATATATATATATATATATATATATATATATATATATATATATAATATATATATATGCATATGCACACACATACAATTATTGAAATTTTGTATTGAGCCATTTGAAAATGAAATGTACAGCAGAGTCCAAATATAAATGTTTTGATCATTGTGTTTTGATTCCTTACTGACAAATGGAGGGAGGTGATAGACAGTCACCTTTTTACTGTGACCAGACGTCACTCCACTTAATCGCCCTTACACGAGAAAACGGCACCACCGCTTTAAAAAAATGCCAATCTACCAATTGTCACCCTTCTTCCAGAAAAGTTTGAATGGCGTTAAGGAAATATGGCAGCAGTGCTAATGGCCTTCGAGTCTCAACCTTTTGTAGCTAGACTGTAGCCAGAACGCCTCCCTTTTATCCATTTCCTATCCCGACCAAACATCAAATACGGACCTCCGTAAAGAATATCCTCTCAAGGACATTTTGCACCATAAATCCAAGGCAGTTAATCCAAAATGCAGATTTATACCATATAAATATCACCTATGCCACACCTCTTTCCGATTGCAACAAGAAAGCACATTTTCTCATTTTCATATAAGACGGAGGCCGATGTATATTGATCGAAATACAGAGAACTATTCAGTAGACTTCCTTTCTTTTATGGGCTTTTTGTAAGAAAAGGGAGATAGATTGAAATTATGTATGTATATATATATATATATATATATATATATATATATATATATATATATATATATATATATATATATATATATATATATATACTGTATATACTCTTATCATTGGGCTGGCCTTGTATCTCCCAAAACCATACAAATATCCATTACACATCCTTTGTAATTAAGTAATAGAGAGGGAAAACTTAAGCCAAGGTTGTTATGGAGACGCTGCTGACTGAGAAATGCGGAAACGATTGGCTATAGATCTCAGCCCATTCTCTCTTGAATATTACTAGGTGTTTCTTTGTGTATGCTGTGGACACTTCTACTTATTTCCCCCTACTTGGGAAGATGAATGAGACTGGGACTACTTATTTGTCGATTTTGATTGCATATAGAGACAGGTTTCTATTAGACAGATATATCCGCAGTTTTTTTAACCCTAGACTACCGTGCATTCCAGGGCCGTGTCTAATTGATTTTCGTCGATAAAATCTTACCAAAGCACCGTTTATGGTTCGTATTTTGGAAATAGCTATTTGAAGCCACAGTCTAATTGGCAAGAATATGCGGTGCTGTCTAATGTTGATAATTAAGGCACTTATCAGAGTAAATAAAAGTAATTTAAAGGGAAACTTGGCTGAATCTAGCGAGCTCGTAGATAGAGGCTAGTAAAACGTCATTACTGAAGGCTCTCCCACTCATTGATGCTGAAGTGTGACGTACTTTACTAGACACCCCGCCCATGCAGAGTGTTTATGAATGAAGACTCAGAAAGACTCAGATGTTGGTAGTAGTAGTAGTAATAGTAGTAGTATATGGAATTCTTATATTGTTTCACAGACTCAAACACCTACCCTACATTTTCTCTCTCTCTCTCTCTCTCTCTCTCTCTCTCTCTCTCTCTCTCTCTCTCTCTCTCTCTCTCTCTCTCTCTCTCTCTCATCTTTTCGATGAGTCATGCCTCTAAGTAGAGTACAATATGGGAATGGGTATCAAATGAGACTATTAATTGCGTAATGCAGTTCCATGGCGCAATTCACATTTCCTTTAACTTGAAATATGCACCAAGTCTTACAGTGTTACACTGTGAAAACAACTATTGTTACCCTGGAGTTTCTGTTGCTCCATATTGTCTCCTCAAAAGTTCTGGTTTACTTATACCTGCTTAGTCCTGCTAAATGAATGTAACATAAGGCAAGTGTTCTAACCTTAACTCCCTTAATGCATGATCAATCCCATAATAAATCCACAGTGTTTGGTATAACACACTGCTCCTCCTTCATTAACTTATTTGTGTGCCTCTTTGTCAGTTTTATTGTTTCTATACGCTTGGTTCATTTACTTGAAAGGGACAGTAATGTTTGTTGTAGGGTTGTTGAATGGTTATCAGTGAGTCTATGTATTCCCGGTTTTATCTGTTTATTTATTTTTTATGGGGTTGGCGTTGCTCATTCCTTCAATTATCAGTTATTTTGATTTTTTTCATTTACAGTATGTATATATATATATATATATATATATATATATATATATATATATATGTATATATATATATATATATATATATATATATATATATATATATATATGTATATATATATATATATATATATATATATATATATATATATATATATATATATATATATATATATACTGTATATATGTATGTATGTATATATATATATATATATATATATATATATATATATATATATATATATATATATATATATATTCCATTTAATCATAGCTACATTGTAGTGCTGAATGATGCTCGTGACTCATAGTCCAAGCGATTGGGCTGTGCCTAAATTTTATAATCCACTAAGCCATCGATTATACTCAACTTTATTGAAATTGAAGGAATATGAAATAAAAAAAATATTGTAATGTATAAAATTATGTGAAAGGATATGCTGTTGTTTGCTTAAGATTAAGCCAACCTTTTGTGACTCAGGGTCTTGTGCTTTGAGCAAACCATAAGTTAAGACCTTTCGATGGAAATAGAGAAAATAAAATTTAGATGATTATCGCATATCCTTCTCAAGGCATTGCTTATTGTACAAGAGGGTCAAATATTTGTGTTTCTACGATCATTATCATATACTGAGAACCCTGCTACTACGTCTGATGTCATAGTGTACGTCACAACTAGCCTCTTTCTGGGTGCTTGCTAAATTTAGCTAACTTTCCCTTTAAATTTCTTTGGTTTATTCTGATAAGTGCCTCAGTTATCCACATTAGACATCACTGCATATTTTTACCAATTAGGCTGTGGCTTCAAATAGCTATTTCCAAAATACGATACATATCCGATACTTTGGTAAGATTTTATCGACGAAAGTCAATTAGACACAGCCCTGAAATGCTCAGTAGTGCCTTTATTAATGCAGAATTCTTATTCTCGGCTTAATCCCTAGTCAGTGTGGCTGTTTTGTTAATGAGCCGCCTCTAGCTGTTTCAGTCTTGAACGGCTCATTTCATGAGTGGTCTTATTGCGAACCGACTCCAAACCTCCCTATTTATCCGATAGAAAAAAAGATAGACATATCGATCAATCAGGCAATCAATAAAAATTCTGTCAGTCGACGTGGCTGGCAGTCAATCATTTTTTATGCAAAATAATACGATTTCTTCGTTGCAAAGCAGTGTAGTGTTCCTATATAAGAAACATTATCTCCCATCATGTCATTGCATACAAATAAGTATTGTTATGACATTAAGTGGCTTGATTAAGGCAACGCCCTTGTCCCTACTACGGATAAAAATACTTAACAAAAATCCCAATTTCAAACTTCTTTTTTTCGTAGTCCTTGACACAGAAGAATGAACTTACATTAGCCTTTCTCTTCGAAAGGCAGCTGAATATAAATCTCATCCCCAAAATGCTTCCTAATGGATGGGGCGAAAAAACGACGGATTTCTCGACATTAATTTTTTTTTTTTTTTTTTTTATAGAAAATGGAGGCTTGTCAGTTACGGAGACAGACCAGATTGTCTGAGGTGGTCTGGAACATTTTCATTCACTTCCTTCTTAAGTAAACTCTGTGTATGTGTGATTGTGATTGTGTTTGTTTGCGCATGTGTCGCGAATATATCCGCAATACTAGAGATGAATATCAGCTTTTTGAGTCTCTACCGTCAGCAAAAAGGTAAAGATTTGTACTTTAACTACTTTTTTCTTGATAAATAAAGTCCTGAAAAGATTAAAAGGGTCAAGAATTTATTTATGCATATATATAAAAAAACATTTGTATAAGCTTTTTGCTAAAGAAATACTTAGTCACCTGCAATAAGAACTCATAGCTGCGACAATATTCAAGATTCCCTTTGCTACTGCGAGGTATCTGTAATAAACTTAATTGCCCATTAAATGAGAGCATAACCTTACGTCTCTATGCATAGCATAGTTTTATAAATGGAAAGATTATAAAAAAATGATATATATACTATATATATATATATATATATATATATATATATATATATATATATATATATATATATATATATATACACATACATACATACATACATACATACATACATACATACATACACACTCACACGAAAGCACTAAAGCAGACAGCTTGGAATATGGTTCTCCTTTATTCGTCACCGCCTGCGTTTCGAGATCCTTGTCTCGTCCTCAAGGCTGAAAGTACAAAGTAAAATGTACAAATACAGCAAGCAATGTTAGTATGTATGTACAAATAGATTATGATAAGGTAAAACATCAATACAAAAGGTAAACCTTAAACAAAACTGTTAAAAAAGAGAAATAGCTAGAATGTTTCAACTAACAGACCTTATTCCTCGATGTTTAGTTGTTGTATAAAAAAAAAAAGAAAACATAAGTTAGGCTGTGGTTTAAGCTATATAAAGGGGCGAGGACAAGGAATAATTGTTCAGAGAGGGGATAAGCTTCTTGATCGCTAAGGATTCAAGAATAGGGAGGTGGTGTTGTGTTGGCTGGGTAGTAAAATCCTAAAATCATTATGGTTTATTTTGCTTTTGCATAGTTTTACATGATTTCTAATATTTGATGTTTCAGGGATGGACAACTTGCACCCGGTATGAAAGCTAACGCCAGTGTGTGTCACATCTGACTTTAAGTAGTCGGCTCATGTTTCCCACGTATGTCTGACAATGGCATTGGCAGCAAGTAAATAAATAAGTGGCACTCACTTTCTATACTCATTGAGAAAAGACTCCTACTTCTACTTTTTGTTTTCATCATTATTTATTGGGTTGGGGAGTGAACCCCTACGCCTTACCCCTTCCTTTGTATCCCCTGACTTCCATATCTGTCTCTTGTAGCTTGGGCTTTACCACCCCTTTTGTGGTTTCACCACTTTGTTGCTTGTGATATAGATAGAGAGATAATTGACAGAAAGTCAGCCAGCTTCTCCTAACACCACTTGCTATTCAAACACATAAGAAAACAGCCTCTCTTCTAATGTTGTGAGCAGTCCGTACCCGAGCATTAGGAAATTTGAATTTTGGCGGCTCATTTGAATGGCCCACTGTACCTTTAAAATTCATTATTTCAAAAAACCTACCCCGAAAGACACCCCTCCATAATGTGAGCTTTCAGAAAAATTAAGTTTCGCGGCTGTGTCTTTTACCGTTATTGCTCCACAGGTATGTTAGGATATTCGCCCACCCACCCACTACAACATCCCTTGGACAAACAAACATCGATATCTGGATCTCCGGAGCGGCTTAATGGATGTCGATGATTAGAGACCTTGGTAGGAAACCTCTAAAGCCAGAGTTTCATCGTGGTTGGTTGGATATTTCCAGAGTTGAAGAGGGCCAAAGTCGGGGTTTTCGTGTACTCCGAGTTGCTGGGCTTTACTAACTGCCAACTACTATATATGTGTGTGTATGTATGTATTATATATATATATATATATATATATATATATATATATATATATATATATATATATATATAGTACATATATATATCTAGTACATATATATATCAGGACTGAAAATCTTACCTGAACGGCATTCCGAAGATGACTTCAGGAGCTACCGTAGGTTAAAAGCAGCATTTCATAAATCTAAATTATACAGAAGCGAAAACATGCTAAAACTGAAGAATTTAAACAGCTGAAAGGGCAATTTAAGTTTGCTACGTTATGGGTGAATTGCCTCTCGTCTAAGAATTTTGTGACAGCCGATTCTGTATCCTCCAAGATCTCCGAAGGGGCGGATGGTCATTTAAGTTTGGAGCGTTGTAGTTACTGCTGAAGAGGCTTGTTGGAAATAGCAAAAGCATGTTTGCATGTATAGCATATGCTCACGTGTGGATCTTCCCCCCCCCCCACCCCCCCCCCCCCCCCAAAAAAAAATACACACACACACACGCGCGCGGCAGTGTTCGGTTTGAGATATTTTGTTGACTGTTCATCAGAAGAAATAAGTATATATACAAGAAAATAAAAAAACAAGTTTCTCAATATGGCCTGTCTTCCATGCAGAATAGGATAGAATATAGAATTCAGGCCAAAGGCCATGCACTGGGACTTACGAGGTCATTCAGCGCAGATACGGAAATTGACACTAAAAGGTTTGAAAGATGTAACAGGAGGAAAACTACGCAGTTGCACTATGAATCAATTGTTAGGATAGGGAGGAAGGTATGACGGAAGAAAGTGAATACGAACGGAGGTTGAGTAAAAGGAATAAAAAGGGTTGCAGCTAGGTGCTGAAGGGATGCTGCAAAGAACCTTAACTAATGCCTACAGTGCACTTCCTATATATATACTATACACACACACACACACACACACACACACATATATATATATATATATATACATATATATGTATATATTATATGTATAAATATATATATATGTATATATGTGTGCGTGTATTTATATATACTATATAATATATATATATATATATATATATATATATATATATATATATATATATATATATATATATATATACTGTATATATATATATATATTATATATACTCGTATATATATATATATATATATATATATATATATATATATATATATATATATATTCTGCTGATAATATTTAACAAAATATCTCAGACCGAACACGGCCGTGTGTGCGTGTGTGTATTTTAAGAAGTAAAAGATCCACAGGTGCATATATCATACGTGCAAACATGCTTTTGCATATTTTCTAACAAGCCTCTTCAGCAGTAATTAGAAGGCTCTAAACTTAAATGACCATCCGCCCCTTCGGAAATCTTGGAGGATACAGAATCAGCTGTCACAAAATCCTTAGCCGAGAGGCAATTCACCCATAACGTAGTAAACTTAAATTGCCCTTTCAATTGTTTAAGTTCTTCAGTTTTAGAACGTTTTGCTTCTGTTTAATTTAATTTTATGAAATACTGCTTTTAACCTACGATAGCTCCTGAAGTCATCTTCGGAATGCCGTTTTGGTAAGATTTTCAGTCCTGTTGTTTTAGATAAGGCAGCCCGTAAAATATGCAGTCCTATGACCTATTTATATATATCTTATAGTCCTTGATCTCGTCCAAAGTCCGCTGTATGCCTCTACTGGGTCCGCGCAAATTGTGTGCCTTGTTTCAAAATGGGTATTTTCATCCCCTGAGATGATACCAATTTTGATTTTTTGATCAGATCCCAGAGGTTTGATTTAATTTAAAACTAGTTTGTTATTAATGTTATTTATGCTTCTGAATGTCTTGTTCACCGCTAGAAGTGGGTAGTGGTTTTAAAAGCGCCCCTTCGATGACTCTGCTTTTATGCGTCATTACTTGTTTATGCCAGTTTGTTTTATTAGAAATTCATCCTATGACTTTTCTCCCAACAATGTACAGCTAATGCATTGTTTCTACCTTATGTGTTTACTGCTCTTACATGTCTTGTTACACCTATTCACAAATTTACTAAGATAACCCAAAGCTCTAGCTAGGTAGAAATACGGAAAGGAAATTCAAGAATGACCTTGGCAGTGTAAAAGAGCGCTGGAATAAGGCATTTTATTGATTGGGCAGTGAGAAATTCAAAAATTGTTTGTTGCTCACAGGGGATGGAGGTAGAGGTACGACAAATAACCAGTAATCTTCGGACAGTGACGCCCTGAAGCTCGTGGCTTATTGGTGCGGGTTAAGCCGGGGCCCAGTTCCGTTGCTTTCTTCCACGGATCCAGAATTATGTATCTAAGTGAAAAGGAGCAAGATCAGGCAAAAAAAGAGGAAAAAAAAATAAAATAAAAACTATTACCATTGTATGACACGTCACGCTTCCCTACGTCAACTTCATTCGGAGGCTGTTGTTTCTAGAGGTCGTCGAACCGTCTCCATAATCGATGCTTCTGTTTACTAAGATTCCATTCGCAAGAAATGTTTATCATTTACCCAGGGATTAGCCTCATCTGCTTCGATTCACCCCTAACCACTCGTTTGCCTCTTTGGGGATTACGGTAGATAGGAACATTGAATGGAGAATTTAAACTTGTGTATCAAATAAAAATAAAAACAAATAGACTAGGCTCGGAAGACTTGTGCTTTCTTCTCCCCCCCCCCTTTTTTTGTGGGGGCCAGTTAACAGGGCTCACAAGTTCGTGGTATTACTCGCTTAAATAACTCGGCTAACTATTTGTTCCTTTGTAAAAGGTATTCATGTTTAACAATGGTTTGCCAAGTTCCTGTAAACATAATATCTAATGCGCGTATAATACGAACTGTTCATAAAGATAAGATCGTATTCCAGTGGAAATAAAAGAAGGGAAATTCAACTGAACTCCTTAATAAGCAGAGGAAGAAATGAGATTTTCACAGCTCGTCATTCTAAATACAAACCAGTAACCTCACTGAAAAAAAATAACGATTCTCTCTGTTTGGCGTTTACAGGGTTTTATCGCAGAACAATATTTAAGCTTAGAAGAATGGAATTTGCTTTATACATTTATACACGAAAGGTATGTAGGAGTATACATACCCAAATGTGCTCCCAACCAGAACAGGCGTGGAAGTGCTTCCAGATACCAAGAATCTTCACAAGCATATGTTGAGGAAATTTTAGGTAGTACTGCGTGCGTTAAGATATAATTTGTTTTGCTCGTCAACGATGAGTTACGAACAAAGCCTTCAATTTCGGAGCCCAACCCCTTCCCCTCCCTCCCTCCCTCTCTCTCCTATGCCGAATTCCCAAAAATGAATTCTTAATAACATAAAATGACTTATTACAAACATAAGGGCAAAAGAAAGAACTTGAATTACGTAACAGTCGTAAGTTTACTCAAAGATACATGATAATTCATTACATTAATTTTTGCCAGTTATTTTATTCATCAGTATGTTTGGGTGCCTTAATATGTTTAA